>VZRU01002910.1:68552-135334 GCA_013398155.1 Pedionomus torquatus | reverse complement strand
GGAGTTGGTAACTTATGAGGAGTACCAAGATGTAGCAAAGCTATGCAGGGGAAAAATTAGAAGGACCAAAGCTCAAGCAGGGTTTAGCTTGGCCACTACGGTTAAAGATAACAAGAAGTTGTTCTTTCAGTATATCAATAGAAAAAGGAAGGTAAACTATAGGCCCATGGATGAATGAGGTGGGCACCTTAGTGGTGGAAGACACAGAGAAGGCGGAGCTAGTGAATGCCTTCTTTGCTTCAGTCTTCACTGTTAAAACTGTTCCCCATGAATCCCAGACACTAAAGACAAGGGGGAAGACCTGGAGAGAGGGGGATTTTCCCTCTACAGAGGACTGGGTTAGAGACCACTTGGCCAAACTAGACATCCGTAAGTCCATGGGCCCTGGTGGTACGCCCTGGGACTACTGACAGAGCTGGCAGATGTTATTGCTGGGCTGCTCTCCATCATCTTTGAAAGGTCATGGAGAACAGGAGAGGTGCCTAAGGAATGGAAAAAGTCAAATATTACTCCAGTCTACAAAAAGGGCAAGAAGGACCCAGGGAACTACAGACCTGTTAGTCTCACCTCCATCCCTGGGAAGGTAATGGAGCAATTTGTTTTAGATGTCATGTCCAAACATGTTAAAGAACAGGAAATAACTGGAAGTGATCAACATGGATTTACCAAAGGTAAATCCTGCTTGACCAATCTGATAGTCTTCTATGATGTTATAACTGGATGGCTGGATGAGGGGAGAGCAGCAGATGTCATCTACCTTGGCTTCAGCAAGGCTTTTGACACTCTCTCCCATAAATTCCATGTTAGGAAACTGAGGAAGTGTGGGTTAGATGAGGGGACGTTGAGGTGGGTTGAGACCTGGCTGTGTGACAGGACTACAGAGTGTTGTAATTAACGGACCTGGGTCAAGGAGGCCTGTAACCAGTGGTGTCCCCCAAGGGTCAATACTCAGTCCAGTCTTGTTCTACATGTTCATCAGTGACCTGGATGAGGGGACAGAGTGTATCCTCAGCAAGTTTGCTGATGATACCAAACTAGGAGGGCTAGCTAACAGTCCAGAAGGCTGTGCCATCATCCAGTGTGACCTGGACAGGCTGAGGAGCTGGCCAAAGAAGAACCTAATGAGATTCAATAAGGGTTCTTCACCTGGGGAGGAAGAATTATGGGCACTGATATAGGTTAGGAACGGACCTGCTGGAAAGCACTTCTGCGGAGAAGGATCAGGGGATCCTGGTAGATAGTAAACTATCCATGAGCCAGCAATGTGCCCTTGTTGCCAAGAGGGCAAATGGAATTCTGGTTTGCATAGGGAAGAGTGTGGCCAGTAGGTCAAGGGAGAAGGTCATTCTCCCTCTCTGTACTGGTGAGGCCACAACTGGAATACTGCATTCAGTTCTGGACTCCCCAGTTCAAGAAAGACAGGCAACTACTAGAGAGAGTCCAGCGTGGGGCAACAAAGGTGATTAAAGGATTGGAGCACCTCCCTTATGAGGAAAGGCTGAGAGAGCTGGGACTCTTTAGCCTGGAGAAGAGAAGGCGGAGGGGAGACTTTATTAATGCTTATAAATATCTGAAGGGTGGGTTGAAGGAGGGTGGAGCCAGCCTCTTTTCAGTAGTTCCCAGTGACAGGATGAGGGACAATGGGCATGAGCTGGAACATAGTAAGTTCCATTTGAAAACGAGGAAAACTTCTTTATGGTGAAGGTGACAGAGCCCTGGAACAGGCTGTACGGGGAGGTTGTGGAGTCCCCTTCTCTGGAGATTTTCAAGACATGCCTGGATGCAGTCGTTAGTAATGTGCTCAGCACTCCTGCTTTAGCAGGGGAGTTGGACTAGATGATCTCTAGAGGTGCCTTCCAACTGACAATTCCCTGATTCCATAAATTGCTTTTGCCAGAATGCCACCGGGACTGCTGGGAAGTTGAGATGTCTAATTCATGCTCAGAGAAGGAAATAATGAGCTGGCCAAAAAAGTTGAAGTAAGTGTAGGTCAGAATGTACAAGAGTACATCATATTATCAAGGCAGGCAAATGCAAGCGCTTCTTTGACAGTTTTTCAAACTCCAATACATCCTTTATGTGATGAGCAGCCTGCCAGCCTCCTGCAGCAATAAAGAGACAGAGAGGGAGATAGAGAGAGACTGTGTTCTTCTTCCTTCCTTAGAAGCTAGCTGGGTTAACTTTGTGCTCAGGAGATGAAAACTTCCTTTTGGCAAGCAAGAATTTTTCTGTTGCTATTTTACTGGTGCTGTAAATTATAACTGTGTTCCTTGGAATAGTTTTTGGGTCCAAGAGTTCCAGACTGCAGTGACAGAGCTGTTGAGGTTGTGTGATTGTGGGGATATTTGGAGGCTTGGCAAGACAGTTTACAGACATGAAAGCTCCAACTTTTTTGAGTTCTTGTTTTCTCTTGTTTCCTATCACTGGGAACCTCTCTTCAGAGGTCCTTCACACCTATTGGGAAAGCTTCACAGACAACTTCTTTTTTTTTTTTTTTTTTACTTCTTCACCTTTAATCTTTGTGTAGCGCTAATGACGACACTGCTTTTATCACTAATAATTCTTCTCCTTTTTTCATCCTTTGCCACTCAATATTTATGTTAAGTTTTCTAGACCAGCTGGAGAAGATTGGTCAGGAAATGTAGGAGTGTAGAGAAATATCCATTTTTCATTTTGGTTATATTCCTGCTTTGTCAGTGGCACTCCCTGAAGACTACTGGCAGCGTCAGAAGTTAATAGAATGGGTAGTTATTTTAAACTGGTTCGAGAGAAGACACAGCATGCCTTTAATCCATTGGAGGGTGGAGGAAAAGTGAAGGTTGCCATTTGTATTATACCTGATAATGTTGGCCTGGCTTGGGAAATTATAGCCAGTAGTCATGGAGAAAGCAGATCAGAAACATGGTATTCTTATGTAGGCTTCTGATTCCTCTTTCAGTTGAGTGTTTCCTGGACTTTTGTTTTCTACAGTAGTGATTAGACATCAGAAAATGCTCCCAAGGATTACCTTATGCATGAGAGAGACAAGAAAATACTGTTTCCTTCTCCTTTGTTGTTTTTGTATGGTGCATAGGATTATAAGCCAGGGAGTCAGCCTGCTGTCATAGGCATGTGTGACCTAATGTAAAGTACTTTCAGCCTGAAAGAGGGCCCGTATTCTAATTACATGTTCTGTAGGAAATGCACTTGGCAGGTTCTCAGGAAAACCAAGGTAACAGTGGTTGAGGTTGTGCATCTGTATAGCAGTTGTCCCTTGGGGGAAAAGAAGTAAGTGTGAAGAAGACGGAAAACATTCTACTTGAAATGACTAGATATGTCCTGGACGTTGCTGTGTGTTTTTACGGGTGCTTCTGAAACCTTCTAAAGAGCTTTTCTCAAGTACTGAAGCTACACTGGGCTTACATTAGGCTGCCCCTGTACAAACCCTAGTGGGAGTTCTCCACTTCTCGATTCCAAAATTTTACTATCCCTTTGAAGAGATATGGGAAACCAGATGTATTTATTGCACAGTCCTTTGTATTTAACAGCTTCTATGTGTAGAGGAAGTAGGATGATGTGTAATTTTCAGCTTCTGTGTCATTAGTCATGTATTTTCTGTTGTCTTTTTCTGGAAAGCTCCTGCTATAACTAGTGAGGGAGGAAGTATGGAAAGGGAAATTTTACCTGAGATCATACGCATCTGCCTTACCAGACAAAAATATTCCATTTTGAGCCCAAATTGGCTCAAGATAAGGACCGTGTCCATCTGTGGTTTTCCCATACTCTCCTGGCACCTGTGAGGATTGGACTGTTCTTTAGATTCCCACTAGGGGCACTAAAGCCTCTCTACCTTGGAGTTGAAGTCAGTAACTGCAGTGCTTCAGTAGTCTTTACCTTTCTCTGTACGTTAATGATTTCTTCCTCTTTCATAGGAGCTGGGGGAGTGTGTGGCTTGGGGAAGAAGGTGGTTTGGACTTGACAGGAGGAGTTGAGGGGAGACTGGGAGCTTCATACCCTGGAGCTTCATACCCCTGCTCAGCCATGCAGGGGTTATCAATGGGAAGATGGCAGGTGCTCTTGTGGTGTTCAGGTGGGCTGAGGGAGCACTGAGGGTCATGCATGGAGCAAGAGTAAATGTAGAGACAGCAACCTCAAATAATGACAGCAAGGGAACTTTATTTTCTGGAACTGGTGCTTTAGTACTGAGAAACCTTTTTTAAACAAGCCTGTTGTAATCTTTGGATTTGCTAGTAATTTTAATAGTTGTTTTTGGCAACGTACAGATTGTCTTCTCATAGGCACTGGTAAATGTAAGGATGAAAACATTTGCACAAGAATAAAAGCCAAGGAAGCAGGCAATTGACCGATTTATCAACCTTAGCAGACAATTTTTTCTGATATGTCCTGGTAGCTATGGTAAATTTACTCTGGATTGCTTAGGGGCATGATCCTATATGGTGTATACAACATATAAAGGCAATTCCTTGAAATGAGCGAGTAAAGGAGCGGGTAATCAGCCAGTGGTGTTTTGGTGTCTCGATTAGCCTTTTGGTCAGTGGTTTGTACCCTAGGAAAGTTTGGACTTGACCTGCATGACACAGCTCAGAGCATAGGTGATTTATAGTTTTTTTCCTGGAGCTTTTAGATCCATTTTAGTCATTCAGGTAATGTGAGAATTTTGTGCAAACTTCTGGTCTTCCAGGGCCATGATGCTAAATTGCAGTTGTGATCAGGGAGTTATTTGTTTCATTGCAATTTGTTTGTATGCAATGAAGTTGCATGTTGGAACACTTCTCTAACTTTAGCCCCTTTTTCCAGCAGACTTGACACTTGCAACTTCTCATCTACTTCCTTTCCAACTGTGAAGGTGACTAAAATCATGTTGCTGTGGTGACCCTGTCAGTTTTAAATGACTAGCCACACTAAAATTAGTTGCACATTTTGAGACTGAATCAGTGTTACTATAATCTATACCATAAACAGATCACTTTATTCTAGGCTGCTGTAAATTGTTAGGAACATGCAAAGATTCTGGTGCCTGCTTTTTAGTCTTGGGGTTGTGACTTTGCTGAGGCTTGCAGCACGTTCCAAGCAATGGAGATGCATTTGTCACAGTAAAGAGTTGAGACAGCTATCACTGCAGCCAGTTCTGGGGAGGTGGCATGTCAGGTGCAGGCCTTAATTGAGATAAATTGGTAGCTGATGAAGGTACTGAATAAGAGAAGGCAGTTTATAGATGTAGCTCAAAAACAGAGAACATAGGTATGCAAAAAAGAGGGACCACCAATTTTAGTTGTTTCCAGGTCAAATGAATGTTAGAAAACAAAGCCTTCCTGTCTTTTTTTTTTTTTTTTTTTTTTGGCAGATGATATAAGAAACTGTACTATTCATGCTTAATGCCTTACTTCAGTTTTGCTATGGAGGTTTCTTTTCTTGGGAAGTGCTTGTTATGTACAAGTGATACTGTTAAGGGTACTTCTTCCAGTTTTCTTCTTGTGCTTGCCAAAGCCTTGTGTATACCACTGACAGCCAAGAATAGCATAATCACTTTAAAATGCCTTGAGCCATTAAGTCAGCAGATAGTTTCTCTAAATCATGTCTTATTATACTTAGTCTTTGTCTTGGAGACTGATCATCACAGCACAAAAAAGCATTGTAGAGTATGTGGAAAGAAATTCTGCTGGTCTTCAAGGCAGAGGCTTACCTCTCTGAAAATGGATACATTTCCTTTATTTCTGAGCCTTTTATTCCAGTCATAGGTCAAGTTTTTGTCGAGTTCCATGATCATTCACATGTGCCCACCTCCTTTCTTGAAATCCACTGCCTTTTAAGGGATGACAGGTATGAAGAACTGAAGTTCTTACTCTGTTGGGTTTTTTCTTTTATATGTCTTAATAACATAGTATGATCTTTCCATTTTCTCAAGCAGAATTGTCCAGTTGAATGGGTCTTTTCTTCCATAACACCTAAACAGAACTGTATGGTGATAGATAGAGAGTGCTGAATTACTTCATTGCTTGAGTTCATAGTGATTCCATACTCTGACCATGGTTTTCCTTCCTTCCGTCCTTCCATCTCTTTTACTTTTGTAAATCAGGGGTAGTTGCACCCTGATATCTCATCAGAGGAAAAAAAAAATTAAAAAAAAATAAATCTGCATTTTGATGTCTTCTACCTCAAATATACAATAGAAAACTATGACCTAGAATTGAACTACTACTAAGCAAGTAGCCAGTTGGAAATGAGTAACCGAGCCTCTGGATTGCAGATAGGCTGTGTTTAAGATAAGGCAGTTTTGTGTTTCTGCTTAGAATTTCCTAATAGAGACACTAGTTCTGTGTTCTGTAAGCAACTTTTCAAAGAAGATTTCACTAATGACCTTCCAAAGGAATAAAATCTCTTCTCATTCCTGAAGTTACTTGTCATTCAAAGATGGCTTTAAAATATTATGGATTCCTCTATTAGCCATTTGGCATTCATGTGATTATCTCTCACAACAATTTGATCTAGAGTGGAAACGAAGTTTCCTTATTTCAAGATCTTCTGGTCGTAGTCAGTTTTTCCACATTGTTTGGGGCTTCATTTCTGATGAAGGCCCATGATGGAAAATGTAAAAGTATTTCCACTCCTTTATGAAGTGGGCTGAGATGATAAGACGTGACTCTATATGCTAAGTATAAGAGAAGTCTTGAGAATAATGTTTAACTTCTCTTATTTTGGAGGTGCCAACATCTTTAGTACCTTTTGGCATGTGACGCTTTCTCACTGCAACAGCCTCTCACCATAGACATTTATCTAGAGAAAAAGAAATGAACACGCAAATTGAATTTTGGCTAACTAGGAATAATTCTAAGGAGTTTCAAAACTTACTTAAAACGAAGAAAAGGTAGAATTTCTAGTTGCTGTACTGAACTTAATATAAAAGTAAGCCCACAGTGGTAAATGTGCACTGATGTAAATGATACACTGCTGCTTCAGGTGCAGGGCATCTCTCTAGGTAGGCTTGCACGTGGACCACTTGAACCATCAAAGATTGTTAAAGCTGATTCTTATTTCAAATAGAGCTGTGGGAATAACAGTTGATCTCCTGCATAATTAGTTTGTCCTCAAATTTATAATTCTCTGTTAGAGTCTTAATCTGATATCATTGCTAGTTTTAAAAGACCCAGGGAAGCCTGAAGTTCCTGATAAGGGGCCTGAGTCTGACTTGGAAGTTGCTGCCTAAGAACTGTTTGATTTTTATAGCAAATGGTTTATCTTATTCTCTGTTTTCATCAAGTGAAAGATGTGTATTCCTTTGATACCTTTCATGTACAAACTTAAGGTTTTCAGATGGCCGCATTCTTTAGTATATAAATTAAGCTGATGACTATCTTGTGCTTTATGAAAGGTGTGCCCAAACTCAATTATAGATTATTGTAGGATGTTCATGAGGGCCTGTGGATGAAACATTCAATAACGGTGGCTGTGGTATTTTGCTCAGGCTCCATAGAAGTATTACAAGAAGAACATTGATACCTTAAAATATCTTTTGTAAGAAACATGGTTTTCTGTTGTTATAGTGACACTTCATGTGCTTTATGAATCTGTCTTGGGGCTACTAGCCAGCCTTTGCAGCATAAGCTGACTTTAGAAGTATTTGTTTCATTTGAAAACCTCAATCATAAAGAACAGCTGTCTTTGTCTTTCTTCTCTCTTGGAGTTCTAGGTATTGGTCAAGTCAGCTCATGAAATCTTGTGTAGGATGCTCTTTTGTGGCATACTGCTTGAGAAATGGTCTTAATAAATATTCTACTCCTCTAAGGCCACATGTGTTCCATTCCATTTCATGAACACACCTCAAGGACTTCAGCTCACTGACTGTCAAATAGTGGGTTGACCAGAGTAATTTTAAATTGTAGAGAAGCAAATACTATACATATATTGTTATACACATGTTCTATATGTATGTAACGTTGTCTTATAGTGTAATATGCATGTATAACCTACTCCTCTGCCCACCTACTTTTCAGGGTTGCTGATTACCAGGCCTAGTTGTTAATATGTTATTTCTGTGTCTTTAGGACTTTTCTTCTCCCAGGAAGATGCTGTCAACCAATTCTAGAAAAGAGGCGGTTTAATTAGTGTCAAAAGAGTCTGTGATGGCCAACCCAGCTACAAGTGTTCCACATAAGTCTTCTAAAGCAGCCTGCATGATATTGACTGCTGTGGCCATCCTGACTGTACAGGCCAGCTCTTCCCTGAGAGATGTAGTAGTACATTGTTGGGGTTTGGGATGGGGGGGAGAATCCTCTGGTGTTTCTCATTGACAAGACGTGATATGCTTTGTGCCCCAAAAAGACCTTGGGAGATAGGTTGTTCAGATTGTTGACAACTCCTTCTTTCCCATTCCTGACTCCTTCACATCAGGTTTGTTCTGATTTCTTGGAAGAGTACATAGTTTTCTGCCAGATTAGTGAGTTGAAATTGGCTCATCAAGCAGCCAAAGAACAGAGCAAGTGTAAGGGAGGGCACAGGACTACTATTTCCATCTCTCTTGAGCATTTGTCACCTTAGCAGTGTCTTCTAATTGTACTCAAAGGCAATGCTTGTTCATTTGGTGTTTAAAATATCTGAGCTTCCATGGAAGCAACACTCCTCAAACACTGATCCAACAGCTATTAACTATAACCTCTTGCCTAGAACAGAAGACTTAGTTAATCTTTTTTAGAGCCAAGATGTCAAATATCCATTGTACTAGGAGTTATCTTTCGAAGAGCTTGTTTTGAGGGAGGTCAGACTTACTGTCACTATAAGGTCGTATGTTGTGGTATATCAACAGCCCTCAGAACCTGCATCAAGTAGTGACAGCTCAGCTCAGTAGAAACCATGTGTTTCTGTCCTCTTCCATGGATACTTAGCTAGTAAAAGAAAGATCTTTTTGGCAGGTAACGAAACCCACTTGACACATTTATTCTGGGGCTTGTGGCTGAAAATAAAAGGTCACTGTCTCTGTTTCCCGTCTAAACACAAAATTTTTCTCCTTTGAGGGAAAAGAAATGAAGGCAATTTTAACTTGTCTGTGACAAGCTTTTTCAGTAATCTGTCCTGCTTCCTTTCTTCCTTACAAGAGTCCATCACACATGAATTCTGCCTTTGAGAAGAATTTGAGGTGCCTTACATGCATTTTGACCTTCTGTGGTTGTCTAGCAGTTGGTAAACGTGAATGTGTGGTAATTCTATGCATTCAGTTGTTTGTGCATCCTGGAGAGTTCCAGTTATTGCAAGGTAGTTAACTTTCTCCAATCTCGTTCATCTTGGAGACCTTTTTTTAAAAAGCAGTACTAGATAACCCCAGAATATTCACCTGGTAATTTTTCTTGTAAGTGGGTTTTTTCAAAGTCACAGATAAAAGTAAAGGATATATACCTTGGCTTTAAAAGCTGTGCCTTTCTTTTCCCCTACTCTCCTTCCCTCCAGTTAGGAAAATCATTATATTAGAAGATGTGGAGATGAAATAGAGAGTCCTACCTATGGCTTCTTTTCCTGTCTAATTGTGTGAGTATTTTCACACATCTTAAACACAGGGGAGAAGGACAGAACAGAAGAGCTATGGCTTTTTGGCAGTTCCTCCTTGCAGCTGTGCTGCTCTCTCTAGGTCAGCCTGCAATAGAGAAATTTGGTTCAAGCACCAGCAACACTGCTAAACCATTTTGTGATGAGGTCAAGAGTTGAATAATCATCCCGTTGATAAGTGAGCAAGCCAGAAATTCCATTCAAAGAGGACCATGACTTTCTGTGCTGCTTACCTATTATAGGTCACAGAAATCTTGAAGTGGAAACAGGAGACCGAGGGCGCTCTAGCACATCACTGCTTATGTAACACTGACTCTTAAGTTTTATTTGCTGCTGTTGATATAATGAAAGAAGTTAAGGCAGGCCTTTGTGTCTTCATTAAAATAATGATTTTCTTCCAGACATTCCTATGGGAAAATCAACACAGCTGCTGCCCTGGATGTATAGTCTAATTAGACATGGTTGTAAGTGCTTTTTAGAGGTGGAGCCAGAGGGGTGCCCGTGCATGGTGTGCCCAACTTCTCTGCAGTAGTCCTACAGCACACGCATCTCTGTGGTCTGGTGAGTGTGGGAACCCACGAAGGTTGTTCAGTCAAAGAAATGACATTCAGTCTATTTGTTTGAAATGCTTAAAAAACTAGCCTGAATACAGAAAGGGTAGTTCAGAGGTAGCTAGACTGACCAATTTATATAGGATACCAAAGAATGGACTTCCCAGATGTGACTGCTACTTTTAGGCATACGTATACTGCTTTCTATTGTACCTGGTTGTGAAATCAGCATGGGTTTATGTGAAGCAGAAACGCAGAGACAATATGAATTAGAAAGTGATGTGATAGTATTTTTTACAATTGCTAAATTGATGCACTTACCTTTAGGTAAACTATGTGTATCTGCTGTATTCAGGCCTTATCTCCTTCATTCTTTTCTCCTCTTTATTATCTGGTCTGCAGTAAATTCTGATGTGGAACTTTTATGGCTGATAGTTCTCACTGTATGTGCTGTTGGCATTTAGGACTACAAGTTTGTCTCCTCAAATTTCATCCTGGAGTTTCTCCAGTATGGCTTTTGCTTTCTTTGTTCCACTAAAACTGTCCTGCCCAGGGTGGCTACCAACTAGTCTCTGGCAAATTTCAAGGCTTCCATACCAGAGGTACTTACTGAGTGTGGCTGAAGGAAGTGAGCATCCTTCTGTGTTCCAGTTCTAAAGGACATACGTTGGATGACTTGTTGCAGCTCTAAGATGGAGACATTGTGGACTATTCTTGATAATAGTCACATGAGGCTAAATTCTAGGTTGGTCAGGTGTTATCTGACTTATTTTTGATGCATCTGCCTCCTTTACTTGGCCTTAAACCGATTGCTCATTTGTGTCAGTCTGTGTATCCTCAGAGCTCCTTATGGATGGCTTACTCCTTTGTTCAAACTTAATGTGTCCTTTTAAATTCTTTAGGTATCTTTGTAGACCTCCTCATTTCCATTGTGTAAATCTATAACTTAATCCTAGCTCTTCCAGTAGGTCTAGGTATAGTGTTAAGTATAAGATAATACAGAAAATTATTTTTGGCAGGCATTAGAGATGGAATAAGATAAACTGTTGGGGCAACAAATTAGGAAGGTGACCTGAGTGCCAAATAGCCAACAAATGCAATTGTAACTTTATTTAGACTGACTCAAGCTTGAATGTTCATATCTGAAATCCTAATATTTATCAAAATATTTGATATCAAGATAATAAAAATGAAGTTTGGCTCTCCTGTCCCTTTAACTCCCGGACCTGTAGATTCCCAGATTTTACTCAAAATGTAACTGCTGAAGTTAGGGCAATCTTACTTAATTTATCTCCTCAGCATTTCTGCTGTGCACATTTCTTTGAAATTATTTGACTTCTACCTACTTTTATATTTCTTTTAATTTTCATTCTGTAATCCCATAATTACTGTTTCCATATGTTTCATATTGCTGCAACATATGGATTTGCAATGTTAATTCTGTATTGAAATTCTTCAGTTTACTCATTGCACTCAATGATGAAAATGAAGTTTTGTCCCTCTCAGCATGAAAATTCATTCACCTTTGGAGTGGGTTCCTTAGCTGTAGCCTCTTCTCAGATAATTTCTGGTGGTCCAAATGGTGTTCTTTCAATGATGTTTTCACTGCCCATGTCTGTCACTGAGTGCCACAGCCTGGAGACTCTTCCCTTTTCCATGTGCTGCACAGGCTGTTTCTAGATGTAGCCTGCTACATTCATATTTCTCTACTCCAAGTCCTACAAAGTTGAATTGTGGATCATTTCACACTTGACACTTTCAGGAATGGCATGTGTATGTTACGTTGGGTATGGTTCAAGTTACCAGCATTTAAATTGGGTGGCTCAATATATAAATCAACAAATGTGTTTGTCTTTCTCAGTTTTCAGATATAAGTAGTTTGGTCAAGTTAATATTTACATTGCTAATGATATCAGGGTCAAATCCTACTCACCGCTCTTAAGTAAAATGGCTCATAGAGTGAAATAACATACTTTGCAGTCAAACTGATCTCTTGAAGAGGAAATAGAACTTTTCCACAGTTGAAAACAAGCAGATGAATGAATGAGCGAGGGAAACTGGCACCATCTTCAGATGGTGCTTCTGCACACATCTGGGGGTCTGCCAGAGGTTGTTACTGGGCTACATCAGTGGCAGCTGTGGCCCAGCAGTACTTTGGTGCTTTTTGTCATTGCTGACAGGGATGGGAAGTACTTGTGTGAGGCTCCTGGGTGCTGTGTGATGGGATAGTCCTGAAGCAAGCAGGACACCTATAACTTCTACTAGCCTCTGCCAGTTGCAAATGGTTTGGGAAGCAGTTTGCTCTCCAGAACTGGCATGGAAATCGAGAAAGAGAAGCACTGGCAGGTCTTGACTCTGGAATTATGTTGAGAAGAGGCAATCTGATGGGTGGTTACTCAGTAAAAAATGGTGGGATTAATCTTGTTCCAAATGAAGTCAGTGAGAGAGAATTTGCCTCTAACTCTGAAGTTGCCTTTTCCTGTTTTGCAATGCCCATATTCTTTCTTACCCACATTTAGGTTTCAGGCTGCAATAGAAATTAAATGCAGTAGCTTAACATTCATAAATAAATCTATAATAACAAACTATGGTATGTTCATGGTGGAAAGAAGAAATTTAAATGTGTTATTATATTTCTAGTCCAAGCTTTCAAGGACTTCTTACTGGAGCTTCTTAGCTATGTTGTGAAAAAAGGGAAAAATAAATCATGCAGATCAAATACAGCTGAAGTTTCTTGACAGACACGTGGACATTGGCTCCTGTTTCAGATAAACCTGGTCTGGGTGTCCCATGAGCCTTCTGAGTTCTGAGGGAAGATTTTATTTAATTTGAAATCATAGGAAAGTTGGTCAATTGGACTAATTTCTCACAGAGTTCTCAAGCTTGTTCAAACTCACAGGCTCACAAGTCAACGTGATTAAAATCCTACGTAGAAGGCCCTGAATGGCGACTTTGCATAGAAATGAAATTCTATGCAAATGAAATTCTATTTTTTTTGCATTCTATGCAAAATGAAATTCTATTTAATGTTTTTTCTGTTTTTTCCAGGCTTCACTGTTATCCTTCTAAGCCAATTCACTACTGTTTGAAACAAGGCTTGACTGAGCTCACGTTAAGACACTGATGCTGGCTTTCTCAGCGTTAACCTTGCAGCCTCAAAATACAGTGGGCTTGATACTGCAGCAACTGAGGGAATTACTAAGAGGGGGAAAATTAGAACAGTGTCAGCCGTTAGAGGTCTGGTTTCTGGGTGCAGAAAGAAACTGCACTGTTGAAAAAAAAAAAAAAAAATCTAGCTGGCTTTTGGGATAGAGATACTGCAAAGCAAATTTGCTCTTTGTTATTGAGACCAATTGGAGATTTGAGTGCCTGAGTGGTCACAGGTAAATTAGTAACAGGAGGGGGAGCTCTCACTGCGTTACCCGAAGAGTAGTGAAATTCTGGACTTGGTAGCAAACCTTTAAATTAAGAGTATTGCACTCCTGCTCCCTGTCAATAAAGTGTTGGTGGCTGCTCTTCATATAGGCAAGACCGACTGAGAATGTAAATGTCGGCAAAAAGCAAGGCAATCCATGTCCTGTTCCTATCTCTTCTGCTATTGCTACCATATCTTTTGGTTTCAGACATAGTGTGGTCATCTTACTGTCGAAGAAACATCTTTCACAGAAGAAACTGCTGTGGCACGGCAGATGTAGCTCCTTTCCCTCCATCCTGCCATCAGCTCCAAATACCAGTGTCCTATTCCTCAGCTACTGTGAATGTTCCCTGTGATGTCAGCTTTAGAGAGGAGGGGTAGATAGTGCAAATACATGTGGGACATTACTTTAACAGAGCAAAAACTGGTGCAGGCGAGACGAATAATTTCTTCCCAGTGCAAGTAGGATGAACAAGATTGAGATATTTGTAAAACAGTGTTATTTAGCTGGTATTTTAAAGGCTGGTTGTGACTAGGAAACCTATCAGCATTAAGAAATTGAGGCTTATATCAAGGAACCGAGAAATCTTTGAGTTTATGAAGCTGGAGATTTCTTTAAGACAGAAATCCACTTCTTGTAACCATTTACACTTGAATATCTCTCAAACTGTAATTTTTGGATGACTTTCTGAGTAAGGGGAAATGCAATTCTCCTTCCCTCTTTATGGGCAGGCAGCAGAGACACAGAGAGAACAGGGCTTGCAGGGGATAAGAGGGGTTGTTTTAACCCGGAGAGATGTAAGCAAACACATGGATGTAGGTGGTAGGATGCAGGCTGGTGCAGTAGTGGCTGTGTAGTGGTGTCAACTCTAGGCTGTCCCCCGGAGGATGTGCCCTGCTCTTGGTGTTCAGGCAAAGTGCCAGTAAGAATCTTCTTTGGCTTCTCATCCAGAACTTGCTTGCATCTGGGGTGGGTGGATGGATCTCTTATCTGAGTGCACCCAACTGAACAGACATGCCTCCAGTTACTTTTTAGTGTTCACAGGGTGAAAACAGAATGCATTGAGTTCTCCTTTAGCCTGCATAAGAGATGGCTCAACTGATTAGCATCTATTTTCTTTATTTGAATGTGTGCAGTATTGGCCTTTATGTACATTATTGTTAATCTTGCTGTGTCTGTGATGTTAACTTGGCTAATATAAAAATAATTTTAGGTAAGTGCTTTGTGGTTTGCTTGGGTTTTGTTTCTTTTGAATAGGAAAGACGCTAGCCCTCTTCTGCTTGAATTGTTAATCTAAGGTAACAGAGTGGGTTTACTGTGGGCTCTTAAAACACCAGTGAATTTTTTTCTAAGGGGTTTTGAGTAAAAGGAAGTTACTGTGAGAGACTATTCCTCATCTTCTGTATAGCATTAAAAATCCAAAATCTCTGCTTTCAGAGTGTATGTTGATATTTCTGTACTCATGGTACATTTGGTTGGGCTTTTCTTCCTGAAATTTGTTGAATGAAAGCAATAATAAAAAATTAAGTTTTTATTCATCAGTTTCTTTCAGAGTTTTGTAATTTGCTGGAATTAAGTAGGGAATCTGGGAATAATACATGATCATAGATACAATACATATCATGCAGGCTTATTTCCAGAATGTCAGTGGAGGGTTATATTAAATCCTTTTGTTTTGCTGTAGCATGATTACAAAGATTCTTTTGTAGCTTGGGACATTCAGTTTAAAAGCAAGAAATGTGAGAGGTATCTGGCAAGAGAAGATAACATGAATTTAATTCTACATTGCTGTTGTTCTTAACTGCATTCTGATTGGCTATCATGATCTGCAATAAAAGTCTTGGTCATGTCTGTATGACTTTGAATACCTATCAGGAAGAAGAGCAATCCAGGGTCACAGTGCTTTGAACACTGTCAGTTAGGTCTCAGGAGAGACTAGATGTGTTGCAGTTACCTGAGAGGAGAAAATGTAACTAACTTCTGGGTTTTGCTTGCTTGCTTTTTTGTTTCCTTTCCTTTTCAGCTAAACTAAGTTCACTTTAGGATGGTCTTTAAAAAAATTTACACTCATGAAGAATGACAAGCAAGTAGAGTCTATATAAGGAAAAAACCTCAAAGATTACCGTTGCGTTTATGTTCCTTTCCATTCTTGGAAAGATGAAAGCTTTAGCCTGCATTCGTGTATTAGTCATTTCAGCTATTGAGGAAAGAATTGTGTATTATTGGTACAAGTTTTATTTTCTTTTAGGTAGGGGTCACTGCAGGATTGGGTTGAGATTTAAAGTCACTGGAAGAAACTACTCTGAGTAGCAACATACCTGATGTGCTTTTGAAGATGCTTCTGTGCTAGCTGTGTAAAGACACAAGTATCCAGTAATTTCTGGGCCTGTTAAATCCTTGCTTTATAACACAGACTTCATAATATTTTGAAGGATGTACAGACTATACCAATAATGAAATACTTGAGATTTGCTAACATAGATGAAGTATATTTGTATTGTTGCAGTTTTAGCTGTTTTAGTTATACTGACTGAAAGACTGGCTTGTCATGATTGTATTCAAAGAAAGACATACTCATTTTCAGAAAACTTTTTTTCTTGATCACTCAGTCCAGGCTGATGCCAAGTCCATGCACTTTAGGGGGATGTTAGGTGATTCATCAGAAGGATCATGCAGAGGCCTGGCATACTTCATGCTGAAAAGTTATTTTATGCAGATTTGGGAATAATACTGTTGCTCTTGGTTCCACACAGATGGTACCAGACAGGAAGAAGTGGAAGGTGAACTCAGTGAAGAAGAACGCTGGTTTGGAAATTCCTCCGAAACTCCTTCAGAAGCATCATATGGAGAAGTCCAGGAGAACTTTAAGTTGTCTCTTGAGGACAGAATTCAAGAGCAGTCTACTTCCCCAGATACTTCTTTGGGAAGTGCAACTCCTAGCAGCAACACGGCGGATCTGGGCTCCATTGAAAATGAGGCAGTAAGAGAAACATTACAGAGCAAAGAGCACCTTTCTCCTGATGCGTCATCTCTGTGTGAAGAAGAACCTCCTGGTCCAAATAAGCCACTGAGTAGTAACCTGAGGCGGCTATTGGAGGCTGGCTCCCTCAAGCTGGATGCTGCTATTACAGTCAATGGCAGAATTGAGTCCCCCGTAAATCTTGGCTCAAACCTCTCCTTCTCTCCACCTGCTCATCACGCCCAGCAGCTAAGTGTTCTTGCCAGAAAGCTTGCTGAGAAACAGGAGCAAAGTGACCAATACAATGCAAGTAGTCACTTTATATGGAATCAAGGTAAGTGGCTGCCAAACTCCACCACCACCTGTGGTTTGTCCCCCGATTCAGCTATCCTGAAACTGAAAGCTGCAGCCAATGCCGTTCTGCAGGACAAATCTCTTTCAAGGACTGAAGACACTATAAGATTTGAATCCTTTTCCTCACCTTTTAGTTCTCAGTCAGCCAGCTCCACGTTAGCAGCTCTATCTAAGAAAGTGAGTGAAAGAAGCATGACTCCTGGGCAGGAGCACCCGCCTCCAGCTAGTTCTTTCCTCTCTCTGGCTTCCATGACCTCTTCAGCTGCCCTTCTCAAGGAGGTTGCTGCACGGGCTGCAGGCACCCTGTTGGCTGAGAAGAAGAAATCACTGGTTGCTGAGGAACCTCTGCAGCTTTCAGAGATGAAGCAAGACAAAGCAACTCCACCACAGTCTTTGGAATTATTGTTACTGCCAGTCCCTAAGGGAAGAGCATCCAAACCCACTAGTACAGGTATGGATACAGTTTGAGTCACTAAGTAGAGTGTAATTTGTTTTGCTGTAGGCTTATATAAAATCTCTTCAATCGGTCTGGATTTAGTTTGATTCCATGAGAATAAGAAACATTTTCTTTATGTAAACAGTAGAAAAGCATTTTAAAATACCACTTCAAGACCAAACTGTCACAAGTGTTTCCATATTTAAAAGATACAAGTGTGCACTTCAGTACTTTTTATTATTATTATTATTCCATATAATGATATTTCCCCCTTTTATGAAGTTCAGAATAAGGCAACAAAAAATATGGAGAAGATCAAAGAATCACTGTTAGGAGGCTGACGGTATCAGTGAGCATGTACAAAACTAGTGCTTTTGAAATACTGGACAAGGGAGAATTCTCCCTCCTGCTGTCTCTGCCACAAATGGACTTCTGTATAATCGCTTACTACCCTGTCCTAATTTACCAGAGTATATTATTATGTTGCCATTTTTCATTAAATTCTTTCAGCAGTTTGGTATTTTACAATCCTTTGTCATAAAAAAAAAAAAAAAAAAAAAAAAAGGAAACTGCATTTCTCTAATTTGTTCAACAAGAACCATTTTAAATTTCTGACTTCCCTCCACCAGTTCCAGCTGTTGGCAGTCCAAGGAATCAGGCTTATAAGGAATAAGAAGAATCAGTTTTGGTAACAGAAGCTTTCAAGAACTAGCAAGCCATGCAGGGAAATTTAAATGATCCATCTTCAAAATAAAGAAAAATAAGGCTTCTTTCGTCTCGTTCTATAAAAAAGTTCACATCATGAATTCATATTTCTGGTAGAATGTACAGCTATAGGTGTCGTCAGTGTTCTCCCTGGAGTGGCATTCTGCTGCAGAGGGGAAGGAAGCATGTCAGCTTTCCTCACAAGATGCACAAAGTAGTTCAGTACTAGGGATTTATCAGGCTCAGCTTTGTCAGGCATACTAGCTTGACTGTACAGGCATAGTAAGTCCGTGTAGAGACATGAAGCTTGACATGGATGTTGCATAATTGTGTGGCCATCTTTCTGACCTAGCCTTCTTATTTAGGAATATTATGAGGTCTGATCTGTCTCTGTGCAGCTCTTTGTAAACATCCATAGCGTAGAAGCTGTTGAATGGAGAGCAATGCTAATTCCTCCCTTGGAAGAGGCGGGGGAGGGATGTGATGAGGTGCAGCCGGTACCAGTTTTTTTGCTCTGAGTTACACATGTTCTACAAATGCTTTGCTGGTGTGTTTTGCCAAGGCAGTGTAAGTGGCAAACTATTCTTGGCATGGGTCTGGCCAAAGGTTTTCGTTAGTTTAGATGAAGTCCTTTTTGAAATAACGTAAGCTAAATCAAAAAAAAAAATAAAAAAATCCTTTGGTGTGGGAATAGGAGTACCACACGGGTTACACCAGTGTGACTGTGAGCATTAATTTAATATAACTTTCCCTATGAAGAATGACCTTAATTTAAGAAAGGTAGCAATGTATAAAAAAGGAGTAAAATTTACTTGAAGTTATTAGTTTATTTTCTGCTGGAAAAAAAAGCTGTTCACACCATAAGTTTTTACTGGGGAAAAGTAAGTGGTTGTAGTAAAATCCAGGATCTGTGTTTGAGCAGCAAACTGGTATTTGTCTGTGCAGCTTACGCTAGGGGAATGCTCTGTACCAAAGTAGCTCTGATGCAGCAAATTCCTAGCAACTGTTCTCTTTGCTGAAGACCCAAGCATACCGTGCTGCTAAGAGATAACAATGGGGGCTGACTACCTCAGGTCCTTGGTAACCAAGGAACAAGGATTCATTCTTTATAATATGTAGAACTAGTATCCCAAGAGGAAATTTGTTTCCTTTTTCACACTGGGCCAATACCAGTTGTCATCCAAGCAAACTTTATAGTGCAGTGTTTACAACAAAAGTTAAGTCCATTTTCTGATGTGCTATTAAGTTTTTTCTTTGTAAATAATGAACTGACTGAAAATAAAAAACAAACTATTTGTTGGCATATGTGCATGTTGACTATGGGCAGCCGGACTCCTTGATTCCTTCAGCCATGGAGAAATACAGCTTGCAAAGAGAGGTCACTGTTTAGTGACCTTTGATTGAAGACTTCACTTCTGTAAAAGTTGAATAGGGCAGCTAAGCATGTATATTTGACGTGAAAATAATTGTTGCATGTTCCTAATCCCTGTTGCACCGACAAGATTATGGCACTAAAGGCAAAAAATGGTATGTAATTTTATAAAGTTTTATCTTTTTTGTGTGTCTGCTTCTTGAGACATGGGGATTTTTTGTCTTGTTCCCAGAGAGAGACATCTGTTCCTAGCAGGGATAGCTTGAGGGGTATTTTTATTTCCCCTCTTGTACTTTGAACTTTAAGGCACTGGTGAGTTGCTTTGTTGTTAGGGATCTGATTCGCTTACCTACCAGCAACATGGAGCATTGGTTATGAGATCAATACTCAGTGAGATTAATGAGATGTCAACAAGTAAGGAGCAGCAAAGATGGAGGCTATTTAAAGAGTAATATGTTAACAACAAGAGTATGCCTGCTGCTCTTTTGTCCACTGTGTTGAGCTATTTGCTCAGAAACAAGAAGCTGGAGAGCTTGTCAGAGCATAGTCATTTCTGAAACTGCATGTCAGGTTTGGTGGACCTAATCATTACTTGCATAGTTTATAGTGAAGTGGTACAGAGAAGACTAACTATTGTATCTATCTCCTAATATTGCCAATTTTATAAAATGCTCATGTGCTTGCGGTGAGACTTAAAAGGAAGTCTGGAATCTTTGTTAAAGTTCTGAGCCCATTTTTGAAAGAGTATGGGTGGCAGGCCTCTGTCGGATTGACTGAATGCTTATTTGGTGTAACTTTTTACCTGCAATGCTTGCAATTTTGCAGTTTTGTTCTTGAAGCTTCTTTGGGAAGCCCTAGCTGATTCTCTTCTCACTGGAGTCACTCTTTCCAACTAATTGACACCGTGTAACATGAAATAGACATCAGTATAAATGAAGGAAAGCTGAAGCCTGTGATTTTTTCTTTATTGTGCTGAGGTTTATGTAGTACAGTAAAGAGCTAACTTAGTTCAGCTTTGGAGAGCATTGATATAATTCCTGTGTGCCTTTAATTGTCATTGTTATTGGCGAAGTCACATGAATTCAGTCCAGTTTTTTGGATATTTTGTGATATGCTAAATTACTATTGAGCCATCTTGCTTGCAGATTTACTTTTTAATAGGATGGAAAACAGTTAATACCTTGTTACATGTTTCTGTATCTTTTGATAACCAGAGGCTGGAGAAAAGATACGATAGGAAGAAGAGAAATGATAGGTAAAAGTGCTAACAATATATTTTGTTTTCTATGGTTTGTCTTTCTCTTGCCTTTTGTAAAGAAGTAAAGATTATTTAAAACCTGAAACACAGGCAATTGTCGGATTGGCTATGGCTTATTCTTTAGAGATGCAGAGAGGGGGAATAAATTGATAATATGTTGAGTGTGATAGACTGTTTAATAAGGACAATTTCTGAACTTGCAGAAGTGCATGTTTTGACAATGTGTCCCTTTTTTTTTGTACTTATGTAATGACTACTTAATAAGTTGAATTACAGTGGCTTTGTTTCCTACCTAACAGCAAGAAATATGTTTTAGGATGTGAAAACTATTTCTGGAGGCTTTTATTACTTAGCTCTTCTTCAAAAGAATTTGATGTTTGCTATGTCCTTATCGGTAGGAAATAACTGATAATAATGAGATTAAATATTCTGAGAAAAATTCCAAACAGGGTGTATGTTGCTGAGCTCTGGATATGTGAAAATAGTCTGTCTCTTACGGTGAAGAGAAAGGTTTCCAGTTCCACAGTGATTCTACGCCTTTCTTTATAATCAGCAGAGTAATTTGTGGTGAGAGGATGAATGGATGGTTAGTTGTATGAAGGTGGCAGCAGCAGCAGGAATTTCTTTCCTTCATCCTTGAGGTAGTTCACTCTCAGTAGACTAACCATATCTGCCTGATAAATGTCACCAAATCCTTATCTTCAGTGAAACAGACAATATTTTAGAAGGCAGAAGTGTGAATATTTTAGATTAGCAATAGATTCAAAGCCCTGGCAACTAGAGGAGCAGAAGAAAACCCACGACCTGAACACCCCTTATTGCTGAAGTTGCAGCAGCTTCTAGACAAGTTCAACAGCAAGGGTTCTAAAGCCATTCACTTCTGGAGTTAAATATGTCTGATATGCAATACTAGCATACTTTCCAGTTAAGGTGTGGGTTGTTCTACGCTTTACATCCTGCTCCCCTGCTGGCTAACCATCAGATATGGAAATTGATCATTTTTTAACAGTTATGCAGATTTTTCCATACCCTACTACAACTGGCCTTTGATAGGAAATGAAGCTGCAAAGTGGTTCCTTAGGACCAGATGAGATAAAGTACCATCCCCTACTGATTAGCTAAAGGATGCCTGGGACATTAACCCTTATAAATTATGGTGACCTTTCTTAGAGGGAGAATAACTAGATTAAGGGAAAAAAGGATATGCAGTGGGGAGGAACTGAAATTTCTAGTACCTATTGTTGTTTAAGTGATGTGTCTCTTTGCAGATGAAATTCTGACATTGAAAAAAAGTATCTTGAGTATGTTTACAAGGGGAAAGTATTCAACTGTAAAGGATACTCTGTTTTTCTCCCCTCTTCTGCTAAGCCTCAGAAGAAGAAGGAGGAAAACCTTTCCAGTGTCCAATCTGTGGTTTGGTTATCAAGAGGAAGAGTTACTGGAAACGGCACATGGTGATTCATACAGGTTTGAAAAGTCATCAGTGTCCTCTCTGCCCATTTCGCTGTGCACGCAAGGACAATCTCAAATCACACATGAAGGTAAGAGAAGTGTTTACTGACAATCAAAATACTTGAATAATCAATCAAACCTTTTGCATTTGCAAAAATAAAATTTCCCTAGCTGTACTACTAATGATGCCTTTATTTAGATAAAGAGACTATAAACAGTGAGAGAAATAACTCTTTTCCTCTTTGCTTGCCTTTCCATTTTATGCAATGTGGAAACCACCATGGATTACGTCAACTTGGTGCAGCACAAGCTGTCTGTGATGGATTTAGTTCTGGACCTGGAACCACCAGAAGTAGGGATGTTAGCTGAGATGTGATACTATCAAATACTGTGATACTGCTGCAAACACAGCAGTGCTGCTTTTCAGGATGCCAGTTAGTATCTCTGTATGCCATTGCATCACACTAAGTGGGCACAGCAGCTTGGCCACCGCTAACAGGGGATCTCTCCATTACTTTCTACAGAGAGGCCTGCAGTTTTAACTGTTTTCTCCTGTAGGTTTTTTCTGCAGGCGTTTTGGGAGCAAAGGATCCAAAACAAAACGAATGACAGACTGATCATATTGTAATGTTTCGTTTTCAAATGTTTCCATTAAGTTTAAAGTGTGCTTTTAGTACAGCCTAAGTTTTAGGCTCAAACTGAAGATTACATTTGAAGGAAGCAATATCTCTGTTGACACAGAAAAAAATAAAAATGTAAAGAAACTCTCTGTCTGCTTAGTTGGTTGCAACATACAAAGTACCTGCTGTTGCAAGCAGTAGAACGTTTGGTGAAGTAAAAATGGTACCTGTCCCATTAGCCCATGGATGAAGAAGATGAAGTGCTGAGTTATTAATGCAGCTGAGTTTTATAACTACAGTGAAATATTTTGCTATACTTATTGTGTTTGTCTAGTTTAGAGAAATGCATGTAACAGAGTATCAGACCAGTGTAGAGGGGGACAGAAAAGCCTGTTCAGGTTTCATGTGTGCTACTAAAAAAAATCTGGCATCATGAGACAAGAGTCTAACTTTGCTTACACTCAAGTAACTATTCACTTCAGTGTAAATAATTCAGAGTATTCCACTGATCACAACACCAGTTCTTGTTGTTTTCAGGCCTTTGCTGGGCCAGAAATTTTTCTCCTAAAATCTGAAGGCTTGTCCTTTAACTCTTTTACTGTGGATTAAAGCATCATTCCCAGGCGTTCTCAGTGTATCATGCTAATCCTTGTCGGGTATGAGCAGGTTTAGTGTTTATGGTGTTCCATGTTGACTAAAGGGCTCAGAGGGCTGTCCTGAGTAGATGAGTAGAAAGAATGGCAACACAGCGTGATAAAAAAGGGGGCTTGTGTTCAGTTGGTAATAGCCTTCACAGAAGTATGCATCACCTAAAAAGTTGCTATTCTCTGGCAAAGACCTGTTGTTGTCCCCTGCTTTGATAAGGACATACCTGTTATTCCCTGGAGAAATTCTTGTTCTATGCTCTTTTTTTTTGCCTTTTGGGAATTGTCATTTGCAGGTTGAGGGCCTATCCCTTTCTTTTTGGCATGGTGGTTTCCATAGGTGGTCACAGGTAGAACAGTGGAGAAAATTAGTGATTTTTTCACTGTCTCTGCTCTTTTCTATGCCCTGTCGAACATAAACCCATTCGTTAGCTGGGTCCATGTCATCTTAAAATAGACCCCTTGTACAGACAGGTAAATGTAGTGTTAATTATTTGGTAATATAATAACTATTACCAAGTAATGCTCAGTTAGATATCATTGAAGTCAGTCAGGCCCAGTGCTGCTTGACACACAGTGTAAGAGATTATAGTCTCCTTTAGCTTTGCTGTGGAGACAAGATCTGAAGTCTCCTCAGTCAGTGCAGTCCAGTCATGCAGGTCATGATGGACCAGTGGTCTTTGCTGGTAAAATTACTCT
Source organism: Pedionomus torquatus (assembly GCA_013398155.1). Classification (NCBI taxonomy): domain Eukaryota; kingdom Metazoa; phylum Chordata; class Aves; order Charadriiformes; family Pedionomidae; genus Pedionomus; species Pedionomus torquatus. Next base: position 111,334 of record VZRU01002910.1, on the reverse strand, counting down.
CTATTTAAGATAAGAGTAATTGTCTTACAAAGCAAGATGGCCTGTATTTGGTCTTTTGTCCTTGTTATAGTTTTGTGGATAGGTGTAAAGAATCACAAGAATCTGAAAGGTAGTGCTTTACCTTAATTTCAGTGAACTTCATACATTTTTACAAATTGCCTGCTCAATTGAGAAAAATATTTTCTATCACAACGAAACTGGGGCAGGTGAACGAGGTAGGGACATGTTAGTCATGTGTCCAACAGTGTCAAATATAATTTGAATTCCCTTTGGCAGAAGTTTAAATTGATAACAAGATTGAAAATAAAAAAAGATCAGGTATCTTATTATAAAAAAGAGCTGCTTTTAAATCTGTATGTAAACAAGCGTGAGATTATAATCAACACATATATAAGGCAAGAGTGTTCAAATTAGAATGAATACATATCAGAAATGGTACAGCACAGCTGGGACCTACTTAGGATGCAGCTTTCTGGTAATGCCAATTGGATGTTTCCATTCTCTTCATTGTCCTAGGATCCTTTGGGAGCTATCTGTCCTTACCTCTTTCGTGGCCCATGAAGGTAGAGTTGCCTCTAGGTCTCCATCCCTTTCTCCCTCCCCATGAGTCAGCCATGGCTGCAGGTGAAAAACCAAGTCTTTTCAAAACCAAAAAAGCTACTGAAAATTAGGGTACTAGGCTGGTGTTTGTCATTCATTGTAAGCCAATTGTTATCCTAGGATGATGTCATAAGCCAAGCTTTCTTCCTTTATGCTGCTTTTTGGTTTTCAGGGTTTATGTTCTACTGGTAAGGATGATGGGCCAAACCTGTTGAGGTGATTTGCCCAGCTGCAGTCCTCAAAAACTAATAGGACTGGTTTTGTTTCTTCCTAGGCAGCATAGGCCTGAGCTGAAGCACCTTCTCTTTTTTTTTTTTTTTTTTATTTTTCCTAGGTTCTTATAGGCATTTTACATTGAAACAAGTCTTTTAGGGATTTAATTTCCATGAGTGGTTTGTGTGTATCTCCATATGGCCTTCCTTATTTTGTGTACCCTTAGGTTCATGAATAATAACTATATAATATAAATACTGTGTAATTTTATGATGATTATAACATGTCAAACTGATTGGCCCAGAATACAACATTGCCAACATTTTTGGTGTCTAGAGAAAATATTAACAGAAAACTGGATTGATTCCAGCCCTGACTGTGTTCAGATCTGCATGTGCTACCCACCATGTTGACGAAGCATTCCTCCAATAAAGGCACTTTGCCAGGACCAGCTCACAACTGGAGGCAAGGAAGTGAAAGGCAAGAAGGGAAGCAGAAGGAAAGTTTCCACACAGACACACAATGACCAAGGGAGACTGAGTAGACTGCCTTTTAAGGCACACAGCATTATCTATAATTGTTCTATGGCATTTAGATTCCACAGCGATAGGCACCTTAGAAAAGTCCTAAAATAGACACAGTACAGAATTTTATTAGTCTGTTTTGGAGAAAATTTATAGTACATACATAACCACAAGTCTTGGCCCTTATTCCCAGGAATCTGGAGGTAGTACCACAGGACTTGATTCCAGTATCATAGTGTGGTTTCCATGGGTGCTGAGAATACTGAACATGAAGCTGGACAAAATGAATGGGTAACTAAGAGTTGTCTTGTCCAAGCAGGTGGCAAGGGTTGTGCTTGAGTCATTCTCTCTGTTTATCTAAACATACATTCAGTTGGAATATGTTGTTTTCTTCTTGAGAGAGAGAGTGTCTTAGGTACTACTTCCACAGAAGGCAACAGAAAGGGGTGGTGTAATTCAGCAAGATGTATTCAGGCTTTCTTGTTTTCCCTGGTAGGGAAGTAGGGATTAAATTTACCTCAGAACAATACCACAAGCATCAGTCAGACTTTAGCCAATTAGTGCCTTTGGATCATGCGCATATCTTCCTCAGCAACTGGTGGATAAGATAAGCTGTGAGATCATACAGATATGTTCCAAGAAAGCAACAGGATATTATCCTGAGGTCTTGGAAGGGGGGGATGAGGAAGAGGAGCATATGGCCAAAAACAATAGCTATAAATGTTCGTTGTGCTGCTATATAGACATAAGGCAGAAATGGGTGAGCCAGCCCTTCTAGCAGTGAAAAAGAAGGTTGGCATTGTGAACACGTGCTGAAGTGTGATGGTATGACAGAAAATGAGAAAAGGGGAGATGAGGCTTAACAGAAAAGTTAGATGCAATGGCAGGGAGTTCACATGATGCTTCCCGCTTCTCTTGCTTCTGAAGAGGGACAATATAGTGAGATTGCAGATTAATATTCCCATGTAATATGAAGAGGGTTATAACCTCTTGACTGGGGAGAGAACATTAATTACATGATAGTGGGAATTGGGGAAGTAAGTCCTCGAAGAATGTAGCCAGGTGCTTGCGATCCCTTAGTGAATTGGTTTTCCCTCTTTTTTCCCTCAGCTAGGTTTAGACAACTGAGTAAGAATTCCTAATTCATTTTAGTGAAGTATAAGACAGGTTATTATAAGGCATATTCACTATACTGGAAGAAGGAGCTTGACTGTGTTTTGTGGGAGAGTTTTTTGTGTAGTTTGGTTTAAGTTAACCTTAAAGAGCCCTGGGAGGCACCTGTGATTCTATTACCTCCCCTCAGTCAAGGGGAAGTAATGCAAACTTGCACAGCTTTTCAACAAGTAAAATCTGTGCCCTGAGTCTCAGACAGGTACAAGTGACTTCAAATATCTGCCTTTTATTATTGTTACTTTTTGCATATGAGACAAGGGTAAGACAGGAAATGCATTGATACCTTAAATCTTAAAGAAAAAAAATAATATTTTTTGAACACCTAGTCTGGTTTAGCCCTGTAGAGAGGCTTTTTTTTTTTTTTTTCTCCTTTGCTTTCAACAAAAGCAAGGAAATAGTTTCAAAAAGAAAATACTATATTAATAATGTATGTATCCTGAGGGGAAGGATCATATCAAAACTAGCACTGTAGCACTAAACTTTTGAAAGTGCAGTACTTTAAAAATGAGGGAACTTGTCAGGAAAGAGTATGAAATGAAAAAGTAGAGAGCATGTGATAGATGCAAAATGGAGACCACTCAACTGTAAGGCATTTTACTAAAATAAATTTTAAAAAGTAATACACCCCTTCTCCCCAAGCAAACAGGAAAACATCAGTGAGTAGTCAGGGATGGCTGAATGGTCAGGTTGTAGTAGTTAGTAGTTGTTGATTGCAGTAGTTGTTTAAACAGATGCTCCTCTCATGGAATTGTTAACACTTGAAAGGTGGTGAGAAAAAGAAAACCTATAGCAGGCAAAGAAAAAAAAAAAAAGTGATAATTCTGTTACAGATAGTAAGTATAGACTGAGAAGCCAGAAGTGAATATAGCAGTGAATGGATTCAGAACCACAACACCTTTATGTTTTGATTTTCCTTGGGGATGAAGGGTCTCAGAAAAAACATTTATTCTGAGTGTTTTGTTTAACAACAAAAAAATCTGTGTTAAGTCCCAAAAAAGAAAGGTGGATACCAATCCTTCCCTTTCTGTGCCTCATAACTAGAAGGGAGGAGTCTGTGCAAAGCATTATACCAACTTTAAGGAAGGGAAAAAGAAAAGATCTGCCTCACCCGTACTCTAAAATTGCAGGATGTGCCAGTGTCACTTTTTCCATCACCCTTACTTCCCACTGCACCCTGTTAGGTGGGATCATCTGTATTTGTAGCTGTGGTACATCTCTACGGGCCAGTGTGTATTTCCCATGACTTAAATTGGCTGGTAAATCAGCTGGGATGTTGCTTTTAAGTATGAAAAGATGATTCAAGAAGCTGTTTATGATACCAGAAATGTTAGTATGTCAACAAAAAATGTAACAGAAAAAGCACCGTGAATGATGCGATACATAGGGACATGTGGTTTTCATGAAAGAAAATCACGTGTTCTTCTACTAAGATGTTTTGAGCACGTCAGGAAATTATGGACTTAAGAATCAGTTGAAATTTATTTGGTCTTTAAAAAAAAAGCCTTTGGCAAAGCTTCTCACTGAGAAGCTGCCAAATAAATTAAGCAATGTGATGTACTATGGCAAATTAGAAACTCACCAAGAGACAGTAAAACAAAGGGTAGGAAGGAATTAGCAATTTTTAAAGTATGACAAAAGGCTAACAGAGGGTTGTTCCATTACCAAGAGTGGAATTGTGTGTATTTTAACAAATGTGATCAGCACAAAATGATGACTGTGAGTAAGAGAATTGTAGACACTACAACCTTATGAGCATGAATGAAGATTAAAAAAAGTAAAGTTTGAAAGGGAATAAAAAGATGCTGCCTGACAGATAAACAGGGGGGCAAATGAAGTTATTATTGACAGATACAAGGTACTGCACCTTGGAAGCAAGAGTCTAATTGTGCACTTGGCTGTCTGATATAATGAACTGTAACTACTCAGGGAAAGTATCTGAGTATTGTTATAGACAGTTCAATGAAAACCTTTTCTTGGCTTGAGCAGCAGTAGTTAAAATGCACATTAGGTATTTCAATGGCTGTAAAATAAAACAGAAGTAACACTGAAAATATTACAATGCTATCATTAACATATGGTATTCTGCCACTTACAATACTCACTTCTGGTCACTGCATCAAAAATCAGAAATAGAAGGGATTTTAAAAGCTGGTAATGAAAAAGATTAGTGGGATGGCAAGAACTCCATTGAAGAAAGAAGCTGAAAAGAATGGGGCTGGCAGCTATAGAAAGAAGGCACGATAACAATAACACTATGTGATAGAGAAGATTAATTGAATGGCTTCTGTTTTTCTTTCTTGTAATGTAAGAATGAGGAGGCAGCAAGAGAAACTCAAAGAAACAAATTTTTAAAAAATAGATGACCAGCAGATAATTTGTACTCAAATCCTGAAATTAGGCCTGAAGTTTGTAAGAAATTGTCATAGTTTAGGCCGAGTTGGTCAGTGACAGACGCTCCCCCCCTCATCTCTTGCTCCAAGGACAGGTGGAGGAGAGATAGAGAGATTTATTAATTTAGAAGGAACTAAAATACTTTAAGGAAATATTAATATTAAAATAGGTACAAAATACACAAAATTATATCAAGCTCCCAGGATGGAGTCACCAACAGGCACTGGGGAGGTCCCGGACCAGACTTAGTGATGGATGGGAACTGGATTCCAGCTCTGGAGTCATTAACACATGGATCAGGATTAAAGACATGTGAACAGACAGGGTCCTCCTCAGATGTCAGATGCTGAAGAAAGAACTGACTCTTTGATCCCTTAGCTTTTATACTGAGCATGGCATAGATGGGATGGAATACCCCTGCTGGTCAGTTTTGGGTCACCTGTCCTTACTGCTCCTCCCTGCCGGTGGGACAGCTCTGTGCTTTTCTGTTTCCAAGCCTCCAATGGGGCAAGTAACAAAATTAGCTGGCCTTGGTTGTTATAGTAATAAATATAAGCAAGAGCCTTTCTGCATACCATTCCTTGGCATGAAGTATAAACATTGGTCTTATCACTCTGAGAACCAACAGTTTTCTGCACAATACACTGTTAATTTCAGAGAGTCAGAAGAGGCCTAGCTAAGAAGTAAAACTACTGAACAGAAAGTTAGTTCTGTTTTACCTCAAACCGGGACAGAAATGTATGGTTATGTTGAAAATTATTGTGTATCAAGCACATACAGGGAAAACTTAGAACTGAGAAATATAATTTGGGACTGGAAAGACTGTAGGGTTAAAATAAAGCTGATACATGTACTTTGCACTGTCAAGGAGAATATCCACTGTTAAATAAAATAAACTCAGAAGGTCTTAACTGTTTCTGATCCAAGTCAGACATTTTTATTTATGGGATTTTGAAAGAACTATTCTCTATGAGTTTGTTGCAGTGTAATTCAGAGAGATCCAAATCTGGCAACAGCTGGGCTCAGAGTGGCGTTTTGGAGAAAACCTGTCAGCTGTGAGCTTGTGTCCTCCTACCTGTTGTTCTTGCAGTAGCAGCCCAGTTGAGTCTAAAGAGGACATCTGATAGTTTGGGTAGCATTAGCACAGTGCCAGAGCCATTCTGTCTCATGAAGTGAGAAGACAGAAGAGTTGAGGCTGTTTAGCCTAGAGAAGAGAAGGCTCCAGGGAGACCTTATAGTACCTACAGGGGGCTGCAGGAGAGATGGGAAGGGACTCTTTATCAGGGAGCATAGGACAAGGGATAGCAGTTTTAAACTGAAAGGGGAGATTTAGATTGGATATTAGGAAGAAATTCTTTCCTGTGAGGGTGTGGCACTGGAACAGGTTGCTCTGAGAAGCTGTGGATGCCGCGCCTCTCAAAGTGTTCAAGACCAGGCTGGATGGGGCTTTGAGCAACCTGGTCTAGTGGGAGATGTCCCTACAGATGGTATGGGGATTGGAATGAGATGATCTTGAAGGTCCCTTTCAACCATTCTATTCTGTGATTTAGGGCTGTAATATTGCATGACCTCTACCTCCCATGTGACTTTCTGTATAGCTCTACAGGGTTTCTTGTTTCTTATTCTACAGCAAGTAGTCGCTGCCTTGGATTTTCCCTCTGAATAGCATAGCATGGCAATTCTTAACTCTTTTAGCTGCTGTCAAATGAGAAAGTAAGGGATAGTTTTTCCTTTAGAAGGGTTTTAATTCTTAGCCTCTATTTCCAACAGTGTTCAATTTTTAAAATAAATATTGTTATTTATTTTTGAGAATTAAGATTAAAAAAAAAGAAGTCTTATAGTGGGACTGAACCTAAGACATTGGGAGCCAAATAATAGGTTTGATGTTGTTTCATATGGGCTTCTTCATAGATTTAAAATTCTTCCTTTCAGAACTCAAAATACTGGGTTTGAATCTGTCAGTCTTTGCCTGTGAGTTATAAACGTACTTTATTTTATGAAAAATCCATTGGTGGTGCTGCTATTGTCTTTGAGCAGGAGAAAAATCAAAATTGGATGAATCGGTCCCCCCTCTATTCTCATCCGTTCTCAAAAAGATATTGCATGGGTGGCATGCCATGCTCCTGGAAAGAGAAGGTGGACTCCTACACACTTTGCCACCCAAATGCAGCAGTGACAGCCTTCAGAAAGCATCATATTGATGATTGTGATAAGGGGCCTCTAGAAGAAGTGGTTAAATATGTAGGCAGGGAAATGTTGATTGAAGGGGATCCTAGAGAGAAATCCTGGCACAGAGAATCTCAGTGGGTGTAAGAGATAAAGTTGCCATGGTGAGAGTGCTTGCTACCATTAGTACATCTTGGTGCTGTTCATGAAGAAGAGTGCTTACACACTGCTCTGCTCACAGGCTATCCTGTTTCCAGTAGGATAGACAGGCAATCTGGTTGGCATTTCTGTTGTAACCTGTTAATATTTAGAATTTACTGTGCTTCTATTCTCCTGCAAAGTTGTTGCTTTAAAACTGTCTTAGGGTTAGCATTAGCTTCCAATGTTTGTTTGTAGCTTTTTTTTTCTTGTCAGGTGCAGTTTTAAGATTCCAGAATCACTTTGTCTATGAATGTTATGTTTATATGATACTGAGAATGTCATTCTGTAAAGTGGCTGGCCAAGAAATATTCTCTCTTGCTATCTGTTTGCTAAGTACCTAATCTCCAGAGCCCTTGAAGAGGTGCTGAATGAAAAGTTATACACCACTAATGAAATGTGTCTTCATTGAATGTAAAAAAGGGCTGAAAGAGGGATGTTTCCCACCATCACATTTTAGCAGACCTAGATTCAGGTTCTGTGTATGTAGAGCTGGGAATGCTGCATATGAGCTTGTGACTAAATTCCTCCTAGAAAACTAATCCTGCCAAATCTACACCCTCCTCTACTCTGCCCTGCTGAGGACACATCTGAACTAGTGTGTGCAGTTCTGCTCTTCCCCAGTTCAAGAAAGACAAGGAACTACTGGAAAGAGTCCAGCGAAGGGCTATGAAGTTGATCGAGAGATTGGAGCATCTCTCTTACGGCGAAAGGCTGAGACACCTGGGTCTGTTTAACCTGGAGAAGAGAAGATGGGGAGGGGATTTCATTAATGTTTATAAATATCTAAAGAGTGAGTGTCAAGAGGATGGGGCCATACTCTTTTCAGTGGTGCCCAGCACCAGGTCAAGAGGCAACAGGCACAAACTGGAACACAGGAAATGCTGCCCAAAGAGGTTGTGGAGTCTCCTTTTCTGGGGATATTCAAAACATGTCTGGACACAATCATATGCAGCTTGCTGCAGGTGAACCTACTTTGGCAGAGGGGTTGGACTAGATGATCTCCAGACGTCCATTCCAACCCCTACTATTCTGTGAAACTCCAACCAGAATTTTGACAGAGCTGTGTTTGGAAAATGCTACTGTTGACCCAGAACTCTGCAGCATCTGCACCAGGAGTCTCAGGATCTAGATCCCAGCTCTGCAGGAAACTGGAAAATGCTGAAAGCTTTAGTTAGAGCAAGGTTTTCCAGGCTTGCTGGTGCAGAGCTGAGCTTTCACTAAAGCTATAGCTCTCAGGGCTTTTGGACTCCTAGGCTACCGCAGTGAGCCCTGGATCACTGGCACAGCTTCTTAGCCAAATCGGGGAGCAAGGGGAAGAGTACCACTCAGTGAGGTAAAGGTATCATGCCTTGTTTGCCCAGAGGTCATCAAACCTCTCTGTATTTCAGGTGAAATATTCTGTATTACACAAATTGCCATTTTCAAACAAAAATCTGTCTCGCTGAAATGTTTCTAACCAACTCAAGTCACAACTGAAAATGAATGTGTGGATCTCATTCTGGTGCCAGTCTGTCCTGATCGCATTTTCATCAATTAGTAAGGAAAAAATACGTCTATTGGCCAGTCTGTCTGCAGGGAGTTGCTTGGAATACTACTGTCAAGATTTAAAATCCGTTTCTGAAGGGAAAAAACTTGTTATACCTGCCACTATTATTCTGGGTTCAATCATTCCTTCCCTTTTGTGTGTACTGTGTTAAACAAGAAACTGTATGACTACATGCATATAGTTTATATTAATGAGTGTGTTCAAATAGTATATAAACCATTACATATGGATCAATCTATAGAGTTCTCCTCAAAAGGCAGTCAGCGCTGGGCCTGAGGATACTAGACATTGTAGTCATACTGGAGGATGCAGTTTCTATGAGAATGAGACTGCAGTCAAAATATGAGGACAGTAAAATTAACCGTGATCATTAATTGGCTGATAAAACTGAATAAATGTCAAACACCATGCCTGATGTTTGTATATTATCATAACAGAGCTGTTTATTTTCTGGTAGAAATTATTTGCAGCAAACTGTTTCAGTAGTGCCTTGGTATTGCCAGGTGCTGTGTTTTTACTCTGGTGATACACGAATCAATGATGGACATTTCTGTGCAGGTTGGTGTTTTGCTGTGAACAATTGTTATTTACGAGATAGTATAGAACAATCATGCTTAGCAGAAGGTGTAATAGATAGGAGTTTGTTTTTCAATCGAGAAAGCTACTAGTTATACTTGGAAGTCCTTTTATGCACTGACAGGTTATTGGGATCCAGTTGTAAGGACTTTGATCCAAAACAGGCTTCATAATTTCCATGCTGCAAAACAGATGTTCCTGATTTTTTTTTTTTTTTTGTTAGTTGAGTCCAATGTTTATATTCTTTACTTATGTGTGAAAAAATCCTACTGTTCTTACTGCCTGATCTCTTTCGAAATGCTCAGAATAAATTCATCTATTAGTAAGTTGGGGTTTTTTATATATATAAGTGGCGTGAGAAGTGTAGAGTTGGGTTCCTATAATGCTAGTAAACTGTAGTAAACTGTTTTGTTTAATACATGCTTTTATCTTTCACCTCTTGAACCAGGTTCATCAGCACCAAGACAGGGGTGAGACCTTTCAATGCCAGCTGTGCCCTTTTACCTCCTCCCGCCACTTCAGTCTGAAACTCCATATGCGTTGCCATCAACATTTCCTCAGGACAGAATCCAAAGTGAAGGAGGAAATACCAGAAACTGAGGTGAAGGGGTCACCACAGCTAAATAGTGACTCCTGCCCGGGACCACAGAGGGAAGGAGGTGGACCTGACCTTATGGGGTCAGCATCTGTGTCTAAAACACCTGATGTGGTGGGGCAACCTAGTGCAGGTATTCCTGCTTTACTAGTGAAAGAAGAGCCCAAAGATGACAATGGCATCTCAGCTGCACCTTTTGCTCTTAGCACTGTTGACAGAGCCCCCAACAACACAAAACTGAAAGACTCCTCTGACTTTGTGGCCAATACAGCATCAGCACTATTCAGCCAAGACATCTCTGTCAAGATGGCATCAGATTTTCTTATGAAGCTGTCAGGTAATTGAGCAGCAAGCAGCAGCACCACCTGCTCCTTTATGGGCTAAGAAACACTTTGCATTGGGTTTGCTAAATCAGAAAACATTGCAACTTCTTAACTTAAAATTTCTTGTTTCCTTTTGATAGGGAGAGGTGCATGATGGAGGAAGGAGGGAAAACAGTGAGAGAGGGTTTTTTCTATGTAATTTTTGGGATTGGGAGTGAGATTTTTTAATTTTTATTCAGGCTTTCATGTTCATTGACAATTACCTTGGCAAATCTCTTTTGGTATGCTTTTCACTGAATAGCTATGTTCTGGTTTGAAAACTCTAAGGGTCACAAGTGTCCAGCATGTTAGAGAATTCAGCTCTAAAGTTCTCTGCCTTTAACCATCTGTTAAATAGACCAAACAAAGTATCAGTCATCTTCCTTTCAAGAGTAGTATTTGTGGTCTAACTAGTAAATACATGCGAAGTATGAATGTTACTGCATTTCTTGATTATTAACACTTTTATAAAGGTAGCCTTAGAGATCCATGAACAGCTTTTCCATGTTTTTACTGCTTTAATTGAAATCCACTTCTGATGCAAAGCATGTGTTTATTGAGTTTTCTTTTGCTGTCGGATTATTGCTGTAAGAATGATATTCAGATGTGAAACTCCAAAGCTGAGGATGTGTTCAAGGTGAATCTATTACATTTTAAGTGCTCTTTTATTGGTTTGACTGAGTACTTCAAACTTTATTGTCAGGTGAACTAAGGAATTAGCTCTATGCTCATGCTATTGCCGTGGTGAAACCACAGCCACTTATTTTGGAAAGGTTTGCTGTCCTCATATACCCATACGTTTATACCTCTGGGATTGCCATTCTGTGGGGAATCCAATAGAATGGCCAAACATAAGAAATCAAACCTAAGGCTTCATGGAGCCAACCAGGACAATGGAAAAGAGCTGAAGACAAGCAGGAGGTCAAATGGGCTGGTACACCTTTGGGCTGTTGCTGTGAGTTGGAAGCAACAGAAATCTCCCCTTAAAAAAAACAGTAAAAAGGATAATCTGTTGGTATAATTTATTATTATGAACAATAAACGATCAGCGAGGATGATTCTGTTTTGATTTGCTTTTACATTTTTTTAATTGAGTTTTGAATTTGGACTCTAGATGAAATCCATGTTTTCAAGTTGTCTGACAGTTGTCCCATAGATGATGTTGTTCCAATGTCTGTCTTAAATTTGGGTTGCTGTGTACTAAGTGGCTCTACACATAACCGTACTGACCAGTAGATGGTAGTGCTTATGATTGCTGCAAGAATGAGAGCAGAAAGAAGGAGAAGGAGGGAAGGCCGGAAAGCTGTGAAAACATACAACATTTTGATGTGTTGGTTTTCATGTAGCAGTTGATGGGGAGCTGTTTACAGTTTGGCAGACAGTGGTGTTTTCAATCTCTGATCTATTTGCATCAGAAAAAGGATACAAATGTACATTATTCATGCAAAAGGCCTATGCAGTTATTTTATGGTGACTTACTAAAGGTCTTGAAACCTGACTTGTATGCACTGTTACCTAGCAACATGTTATAAAGTCACTGGGGGAGTGAGATGTATCTGCAATTTTGTATGTGCGCATATTTGGATTAAAATGTACTGCCAGTCACAAAGTTTATTACACCAGAAGAGCAATGCCAAAAGGAAAGGAATTTCTTTTCTCCTGAGATTTATATTGTGTTATATACATTTAGCTCATGGTTTTCTCCATACAGTGTGCACAAATTCAGAGTAGAGATAGAAGTAATTCTCTTTTAGCAAGTTGGCTAAGTATTAGCTGCAATTTTTTGACTGCTTGCTGAGCTGAACCAAGGCCCTTTGAGTGATTTCTTTATTACAACACTGTCTTGTTAGGTCCATCAGAACCTCAATTATTGGCCCTACCTTTTTAATAATATAAATCTTTTGACATCCCAAATTGTATATGCCAATTGTAGCAGCCAACACAGATTGGTTGAGACCAAATTATGTCAAAACAATCTAATTTTCTTCTCCGACAGGCTAAGAAAGAAGCAGTAGATAGACATATAGACTTCTAGAATCTGGCACTTGTTGAATATTGATAGTTAAAACGAACATTTATTTTTGCTTACCAATGTGTATTGCTGTTCCTCTTCTTGGTTGGTGGCAGTTTGTATGCTCCCAGTTTCATGGGAGACCTCAGGGCCTGCTGGTTTTCATTTCTGGGCAGTTTCAGTCTCTTTTTCCAAGCGTGGGACTCACAGAAGTGCTCGTCTCCCTTCAGACCTAAGACTTAAAATTTCCAGAAATTTATCTGGTGAACCTAGGGTGAAAGATGGTACTAAACTGGTGCTTATTAACTATTACGAATTTTTAAATTGAGTCTTAATAGGCATGTATATAATCTTGACTATGAATATTGTTTCTGATTGTGTGATGCAGTACCTTTCTAGCCTAGATGAAGTAGATGTCAGATGGTTGGAAAACAGTATGTGGAAAGTAGTTCACAGTCAGAAGGGAAAAGTCACAGTTGAAATATCTGTAAAAAAACATGTGACTGTTCCACAGTTGCACAAATGCAAAATCAGGAACAACTAGCTAGGTAACATTTCTGTGGGAAAGGAACAGATGTTAAAGCAACATACTGCTATTGGAAATGCAGTCATTTTACTGGGATGTATACAGAAACAGCATCAAAAAAGGGGAAACAGTCCTGCTCTTCTCCTGCTCAGTCTTGCTGAGGTCCAAGGTTTTGGCACTATAGTTTATGAAGAGTGTGGAGAGTTGGAAAGCCTTCAAAGGAGAACAGCGGAAATGACTGGAGGTTTAGAAAACATGTCTGGTGAGGATGGATAAAAGGGAGTGAGGTTGTGAAGCCTATAGAAAAGACTAAGTAGTCAGTAATGAGCCTTCAATGCATTATATAGTTTGCATGAGGAGAAGGAAATGATCTGTTGTAATTGTAATTGGGATAAAAATAACAGATTTATATTGCTCTAGGGTTTAAGTTGGCATTAGGAAAATCTTTCCAAAAGTTGAGGTAGGTAAAACTCTATGATAGTTTGGCTGGAGACAGTGTCGCATTTCTGCCACTGCAGAATTTTAAAAACAGGTTAGATAACTACCTGTCAGACACGGTTGATTGCATATTAGGCAGTAAGATGGACTAGATATGTGTATCTCAGTGAAATATAGGACATCAGAAGCAGTTGCAAGGAATTTCAGCTTAACTAAAACAAACAGCAAGCTGTAGAGAAGCAAAGTGGGGAAAAAAATTACAGATGTTCAAAGTTAGACTTGATTTCAAGTGGGCTGGAAATGAATTGTGATGCTGCTGCTCAAAATGGCCTCTGAATTTTTTTCTGATGGACTTAGGGGAACTTTAGATTTGAAGAAATATTGGTGTGGGTGAGCCTTTGAGATCCCTTCAGCCCTAATTCTGTACCATTGTTTGCCACAGATTTTTAGTTACCTATTTTATGAAATAAGGCATAACAAAAATCACCAAATATAAGCCTAAAAGTAAAACCAAATCTTGATTTTTTTTTTAATTTTTTTTCTGATTCCATTCTCTAGGTCCTAGTTTAAGGTAGAAATTTAGAAGGGTTCTCTGAAATGTTATTTAAATTTGGAAAGGGTTATTGTTTGTAAAGACAATTATCAGATGCCATTTAACATATAAACAGAAGAATATTTAAGGATGGGCACATTTTTACCTTCAAGTCTTCCCCCTCTTATTTCAGCAGGACTGCTTGTACACTGTAAGTTGCCCAAGTATTTTGCTGGATCAGTGCTTTGCCAGAATGTTTTCTTCCCCCAGTCTATTAATTCCACATTGAAACTGCATTCGTATCTAAATTTGCAGAGTATTTGCTTTTCCTATTTCAAAGGTTTCAGCAGCAGACATTATACAACACATGTCTTTAAATACTGTTGTCCTTCCACCCACTTCTAACGCTTGTTTTCTTTTGTAATAAAAACCGCCTTTCACAGTGATCCAAATTACAGTGGCCAGTGTACTCTAGTGCAGTTATTACTGTGCCTATGTTATGTGCTGGAGTTACTTGTCATAACGTTTGAAAATAAATTAATCTTGTCAAAATGAATGGGAATCTTGCACTATTGATCTCAAAGGAATTCTCTGTGGAAACAGTAATTGTAAAGCATACTTCATTGCTGGCCTCTCTCCACCACCTCTCTGTGTTCACCATGTGTGTTACTCTAGAAACCATGTCCTATGGCGTATATTATCATGTGCCCTGTTTCTGCAGTTCTTTTTAAGTTCCTCAAGTTACTTGCATCAAAAAACTTTAAAACAGAGAAGAGGAAAGAAAGAGAAAGTGTCGAGGTGCTGAGGCTGGCCACGTTAAACAAAAGAGAAACTATGTTTTCTTCCAGTTTAAGTCATCCTTGCTGTCACCAACATGTGAGGAGTGAAATATTTATTTGGGAAAATAATGCCATCCTGGGATTTTGGTGACTGTCCAAAGTCCTTAGACTTTGCATTCATGTTTTATTAGCTGATTTCATTAATGGGTAAGGAAAAAGGAAATCACTAGACAGTTACAAAATATTAGTTGATAAGCTAAGTGATTGCTTAGATTATTTGTTCTGTTTGTTTTTTTTTTTGTTTTTTTTTTTTAAATTACTAAATTCCTTAAAGGTGACTCAGGTAATTTGAAATGTTTTACCAGTTACCACTGACAGCACTGAACTGACTGCCTTGAACTATTCAAACAGCTATTTTAAAGTAAAAGCATGTGCAATTAAACTGTCATAAGTGGTGTATTTGTGTAGCAGGTTCCAAAGAAAAGACCATGCTGCATATATTTAGGATTTGTAGTTTATGCCAGAATGTAAAATTTCAATTGGAACATGTAAGCGTACAGGACTGGCAATTATTGAGCCATATCCTTAATTTAAAAATACTGTGAATTCCATAATGCTTCTGTCAGTGTAAATACCTCTGATGTCATCAAGCTCTCCAGATTTGTATTTTCATAATTTCCATATAGGCCTTTAATTTAAAATAAAACAGAAAAAGAGCAATAGCATGGTTAATTAAAACTTGGGCAAATAAAAGCTCATACTAATCTTTGCCACAGATATATCACCCCCCTTGTAATGTCTTTTCAGTGATCGCTTACATCCAGGAAATTGTGTCTTGCATCCACAATTTCCTGACATTCTTGAAATCATGCCCATCATGTTTTACACCTTGAAGAAATATGTAGAGTTTAGCAAGATAAAGCAGTATAGACTCTGTTCTAATTCAGTCACTTAAAATGCAGGATAACAAACTGCTTTTTTGTGAACTCAGCCCAATAGTTTAAAAGACGTTACGAATATGATTCTGGACTCACTCTGTACTTAAAATGTAGTTTTGTATACCTACACAAATTCTTACCTTTGGAGTGTAAGACTAGATTGACTGATGGCTCTTTTGCTTTCCTGATTTTACCAAGTCTTAGCTAATGAGCCTTTCTGTCACATCTGTCCAAAATGGGAATTGCAGACATTGTTAGTTTAATCATCTCTGATTGTTTGGTTTTTCTTTTCTTAAACAAATATAAAGGTCAGTCTGGAGGTGTTTCTCTCCCTCTCTGTTTCTGTTCCTTCACAGAAGAAATTTTCATACTGCAAACAATTCTTTCATATCAGCAATAAATTTCCCACTGCTCCTTGCACTCTCCTCTTTCTCTTTTCTCTAGCTTTCTATGAGTTTTACTTATTTTGTTGTGGTTTTTTGATTTTTCCCAGAAGGAAGATGGTCTTGGCAGATATTGCAACCTCGTTTAGCAGGTGGAACTTTGGCTGTATAACAGACGTCTTGGGGCATGGGTGGATGTGTGGTCCTACAGGTCCCTTAGTAATTTGCCTAATTTCTTCATTCCACTTGGACTAGAACTTTGTGAAATTTTGAGGGGACAGTAGCAGGGCTGGTCATTCTCCAGTGCTGTGTCTCATTTGGCTTGACTCCAGCTCCTTAAATGGAAAGCAGCTGTAGACAGCATCAGGATCATTAGCTGGCCTTTTCTTGAGCTATGCTTGTACATTTTTAACGTGCTTAAAAAAAGATGGTTTGGAAAAACTCATGTTTTAAGTGGCCTCTGGAGGCCCAGAGGTGGCAAATCTTGCCATCATTTTACTTCTCATGATTGTCTATTCTGCTGTTCCACTGCTTTGATAAGAAGAAATGTTTTAATACGGAGTACCCTTGAGTCATAAGTAGCTTTTTTTGTTGATAGCTCTCATCCTCTTCCTTGGAGTCCTGTAGGTTAGTTTATTTGGCTGAAGACAGAGTAGTGGGCTTTGAAAATGAGATGTAATGGAGTTAGCACTCCCAGGAGAGTTAGGTAACATGAGATGCTCTGGGACAGATTAATGCTCCAGGGCAGAAGGTACTAAAACCAAGTGATATACCAGGTGGACTGTCCTGCCAGAAGAACAGTATTTCTCCTTCTGGGCCACCTATAGTGTAGACAGCCTCTATGTTTAATAAGTTGAGCATAATTTATCAGCCCAATTGGATTTTAGTCTGGAAGATTCTCTAACAGGTTCCAATTGTATAGACCTTTCTTGGAATGCAATTAGCTTACTAGTGACTTCTGCAGTGCTTGTACTCCTTACTCAGTTCTTGAATGTCATCAAATACAAGCCATAGTCTCTGTGTGGAACTTCAACACCTACCTCCACATTTCAATTACTAGAATGAAAATAGCAGAAGACTCAAGTCATACCGTTTATTGACCACAGCTGCCTTCAGAATGATGCCCAGTGTTGGGGAAATGTGTCTTCCAAATATTATGCAAGTGATCTGTCAAAGGCCTTTGGTTTAACCGCTGCAATCGCAAATAACCACCTGGAGTGGAAGGTTCCCTGTGTTGTTCAGATGCTCTAGCTCCAGTAAGACCTGCATAAAATACTGTCTTTTCTTCCTCAGGTAGAAGTCACACCGTCGTTCTCTTGCCATGGTGGCTCTGAGAAGAATCACAAAGGAAGGTTTTTCTGCAAGATCTTAAGGAGCCAGCTCAATTTGCAGGCCTTTCGGAATGTGGTCTCACTCCCTTTTCCCTCAACCGCAGCTGACCTTCTCTCTCTCATCTTTGTAGCTGTAGTCAGGCGTCACAAAATAATATGATGTTGCAGCAATGTACTGTAGCATTTTCGTCACCGTTCCTTTCAACCCAGGCTCTGTAGATGCTTTTTCTCGCGGCTTCTTTTGAGGCAGCATTTTTGTTGTGGATTCTTTTCTCTTTCTTACACTCTTTGCTCAGACAGATGGAACGGTCACCGACTCTTTGCTGATTGTGACTTGTAACATTGAGCTTGGCTTGAAGTAGTCAGTCCATTTTTCCACTTTTAATTATAAACAATTTGAGCGTTTAGAAATCCTTGTAAGTGGACTGATGCAGTTAGCAGCTTCTACCAGAGTGTTTTAGATTAGTGACAGATGCCCAGAGCTTTTCTTGTGGCCTTTGGCAATTTGAGGAAAGTGTTATAATTGTCATCATCTATTTTTGCCAAATGGATCAAATTATTCCAGTTTCCAGGAAGATAGAAATTGGCGGTCTGGAATCTTCTATGATCTCTTTTGACTAGATATGGAATGGATTAGAATGGAACGGAATGGAAGAAATGGATAATTATCTACCGCTGTCTGTTGGTTGCATTTGCTGGATGGCATTTGTTTTCCTTGCTGTGTATTTAAAAATTAAATTGTTGGGTTTTTTGGATTCAGTCTGCAGGCAACACATCCTTCAGTCTGTTCTCATTGCAGTTCAGAATGAATATGAATATAAGCGAAATACAAATTAGTTATATGAATGTGTATCTATTTTTGTATGTAGATAGAAGATGTTATTTCTTCTAGGGAGTAATAATTTTGTAGTTCAAACATATTTGAATAGACTTCAACATCATCTTTTTAATCCGTGTCTAGTTCTAATTTTTTGAAGATTTCTCAGTCATACAGTTTTTTAAAAAACAGTCTCAGTCAACTTTTATTTCCCTTATTTGCAATGTTTTTTTCTTACATCTGTTTATTGTCTCCTTAACTTGATTAGTAGATGCATTATAGTTGCCATTTCCCATGTGTTAGCAATTTTGCCCATAATTGTGGTGGATCTAAGATGGGATAGGGGCAAGAGTGGTTTTTATTGGCTTTGGGGTGCTTAGTGTTTTGATTTGGGGTTGGATTTTTTTCCTTTTAGTTTTAATATGTGGACCTGATAGACTGGACAGCCTCTGTCTTTTTCTATTTGTCCTTCTATTTAGGCTTCATTTACCTTGGAATCTGCTTTAGTATATTTCAAGAAAGAATTAAAGTCCCATTAATTGAAGCAAAAGCCTCATTAATTGAACCAATTAATGATTCAGTTGAATCAATAATTAATTGTAATGCATTGAAAATGTCCCAATAGTTGTCTGATTTTTATTTGGGTTTTTTGGGGGGTGAGGAAAAGTAAGGTAAATAACTCTTCTATTTTTGTGATCTGTCTAGAATTAAAATGTTTGATTTTTGGAAAGGGTGGCCAGTTCAAAGAATGTGCTGTTGGTTAAAGAAATGTAACCTTATTTCTTTCCTAATTTATTAGTTCTATCTTTTATCCAAAGCAAAGCAGATAGAGTAGGCAGAAACAGCAACATAGGTAAGAACAATAGTCTGGGTCCCTTCACATAATTCTGCCAAATGCACATCTTCAGCACTTAATCTGGGTTGTGGGACCCTGACCATGTTCTATATTTCTCATAGTTCATGTCTTTTAGACACGCAGGGACAAACTGAGTATACAGATCTTATTAAGAGCTTGTTTAGATTATGGTTGATATGCTGGTAGATTTTTGTCAATGCAGTTTTAGTGTTGTTAGCCTGAGTGGTGGTTCAAAAGCAGGAGGTAGCAGTGGCTTATAGCAGCATGTACTGTCACATTAGGAGAGATGATGTGTGGGATATGGAAAGAAGGAGAAAGTGAGACATTGGAAAGGAGAGAAACTTGATGGATGCTCTGTTCAAGTCATTCTGGGTGTGTCACTGTTCTGAAACTACTTAAACTCAGATGTGACCTACCTTGAATTTTTGGTTCTCTGAGCAGTGAACTTAGATCCACCTGAGTTGAGTTTGAGAATAGCCTGGGATGAAAAGAACAGAGGCACCACTTGTTACTGCCCTTGGTTTGGGTCGAAGTGGCTGCGGAGTTTTGGGTTGGTGATAAGAGGGTTTAATAAATACTGATTTCTTCCAAATGCACCCACTTTGATCCCCCTTCTTGTGGCAGGGAAATCCATAAGGTATCTGCCACTGCATACTATAGTATCTGATTTTTAAAAAAGTCCCTGTGATTCTGCTTGTGGATGGATGTTTTTGCTCTTATACCATGGTCCATTATAAGGCAGGTTATGGTTGTAAACTGATGCTGATCTGGCCTATGGTACTTCCTCTACCTTGTCCTTTTTCTGCCTGGGGTCATGGGCAGATATAGCTGGCCTCACAGATTAATGATTGTTCCCGGTGGGTCGTTGTCACCTCTTTACTCAGACAAATGTTTCCTTTATTTTCTGGGACAATTTTAATTAATATATTTTTGAAATTAATAAATTCAAAAGATGTTTTTCTATAGGTTCTCTAAAAGTTCAGGCAGAATGCTCTCTTTCAGTTTTACTCAGCTCCTGGTGGAGGTATTTTTCATATCAGTTCCAGCTAGAGTGGCATGTTTCAGAGCCTTAGCCTGTATTTGGATGAATTAAAACATGCTTTAATACTTTATGTTTCTGCTTTTGCTCTTTCTTTNAAAAAAAAAAGGTAACTCATAATACAGGTAACAGCGCTTATAAGTCATATTAAAAATTACATAGATAGGGTAATTTTATTTCTGAAGTAGTGAATGGCACCAATGTGCGTGTACATGCTGCTTATATGTTGGTACCACTTCCTCTAATCTTTTTATTTGGTTATGACTTCCAACCAATAAGAAAGGACAATAATTAAGGAACTCTGGAATATAAACTGTTGTGTTACAGAGAAATGTAGCAGCTTATTAAAAAGAAACAAACCAAACCACCACAAAGAAAACCACAAAGCAATGAACTGTATATAAATGAACTCAAAGTAGTAAGTGGAAGTGTCTGTTTGCAATAAAGATGACGATTGTACCCCGTATTTTAGGATTGAGCTCTCTGGGAGATGGTGAGCACTTCACAGTTGGATGAAGGAATTCAGATTCTTTTAAGAGTAAGATTTTGGGGGAACTGCTGAGAAGGAGAGTATCTGAGGAAATGAGACAGGAAAGTGAGGAGCTGGAGAGTAGGTAAGAAGCAGTGAAGCTGGAGGAGACAGTTGACCAAGGGCTTAAGTGGGTGAGTTGGATTGATTTAACCAGTTAGTACCCTGCCCCTTCAGCTGGGTATTACCATCCCTGTGATATGATATCCCAGCTGCTTGGCTTTTCCTGATCATGTAATGGGTTTGTAAAATAAACAACCCTCTACAGTGGGCAATGCACGTTGGCTTCTAATGCCTTGCTGCAGCCTGTGAAAGGGATGGTGGAGTATGTCCTTCATATGTGGTCCAAATGACATTTGACAGATGTCAGGCAGATGAGCTGATAAGTAGGCAGGGGATTGTCATGTGGAAAGAGGAAAATATGTAGGAGAGGTAGTAAGGTAAACGGTGGGAGAGCTTAGGAAGATAACAAAACGGGGATGATGCCCTGTCTTTCATACTTGTGGAGACAGGGCTTTAGAGAGGTGAGAAAGACGTAAACTCATCAAAGTTTGTGGCACTGAACAAGTCATCTGCTGTGTGTTCCTGGGAATTTAAAGTGAAATTTTAAAAAAGAAAAAGCCACTAGGAAACGGAAGAAAGTATCTCTTAATGATCAAACATAATGAATTATGAAGAGATGTTGAAAAATAGTACAACTTCTTTAACCTTCTGTTTTTCATGCAGTCTGCTTGTGAATTTTTATTGCTTGAGTTTGGAAGTGTTGTTTAAGAGGCATTCTTGGTTTTATCCCTTTGACCAAATGCAGTCCAAAGGATCTACTGCTGTCAAGGGGTATTAGAAAGACTGTTTAATAACAACATTGTTCAGTGTCTAGATTTTAAGCAGCTCCAAGTTCTCTGTACCCTTCTCTGAGACTGTGCAGCTGCTTACAAGGAGTATTTAAAAGGATTATTTTGAACTTGCTCTCTTTTTTTATTATGGATGTAGAACCTGAAACAGTGCTCTAATCATGGAATCATAGAATGGTTTGGGTTGGAAGGGACCTTAAAGATCATCTTGTTCCAACCCTGCTACCATGGCTAGGGACACCTCCCACTAGACCAGATTGCCCCAGGTCTTGAATACTTGCAGAGATGGGGCATCCACAGCTTCTCTGAGCAACCTGTTCCAGTGCCTCACCACCCTCACAGGAAAGAATTTATTCCTAATATCTAATCTAAATCTCTCCTCTTTCAGTTTAAAACTGTTACTCCTCATCCTATCCTTAATGACATCTTCAAATACAGAGCTGTCTTCTGAAAATCCCTCTGTTCTCTTTCTTAACAAATGCCAAATTTAGGATAAAAGAATTTGCTTTTCTTTTCCCTTTTACTCCCCTCTTAGTTTTCCTATATTTCTGCTCTTCATCTTGTCTCTTTTTCATGCTCTGAGAACTCAGTATGTAGTACTCACGAGTTTTGCTAAAGTTGCCTTTATGTAAAACAATGTTAGAAATTTCCATCAAGGCTGTAGAACACCTACAAACCAATGACATGGGGAATGTATTTAAGGAGAAGTAGGGCCAAAAAAGTAAGAGGAGAAGGATGGTTCCTTGAGCTCTGGTACATGCAGTTTTATGTGCTTCAGAACTGTCTCTTTGAACAAAAGATGCAGAAGTTTGTTTAGCTCTTGAACAGTATCTTTCAATACCATTTGACATGCTTGTTTTCAAGTACCTGCTCTAGCATTTCTCAGGTTATGGTTTCTTCCTGTTACTGGATGCTCTATGACTATATATTACTTATGTCATTAAGTCTTACTTCTTTCTTTCTCTTGACAGCTGCAAATCAGAAAGAGCCATTGACTCCTAAATTTAAAGTCAAAGAGGAGCCTAAGGATGAAGAAGCTCCAAGTTCAGCCTTGTCTCAGTCTAGCTATGTTTTCAACCAGGAATCTGAAGCCTCAGCTCCAAATGTCCCTGAGGAGAAAATCAAGCCACAGGAAACACAGGCAAATGTGATGAGGCAGGACATATCAGTCAAAGCAGCATCTGAGCTCCTCATGAAGCTCTCAGGTAGATATTTAATTTAATATTTTTCAATTATTTTTTTTCATGTATGTTAGGAGAGTTAGCTTTAGTAACAAATGAAGGAACAATTGAAAAGATTCATATACATCTCCGTTTGGTCTGTCATCATGGCATCTAATAATCAGTGCTCTTGTTTGCACGTAAATGACTATGGGATAAGTTAAAAGAAAAGATGTCTTAAAGCTTTTAGATATTGCCATTTTTAAAATATACCAAAACATGTTAATACCAATTTATTCACATGTGTCACTTCATTATCATCATAAGAATATGTGTCTGTACTGAAGTATACCTGATATAGCTTTATAAGTGATGACTTTTAAAGTCTTTTATGTTTTGTGATAATATGCTGTACTCAAAATGATAGGATTCATTGTTTAAAAAAATAATGTAAACTGAGCCAGTTTTCTAGTGTTAGGTATATCACTTGAACTTGCCTACATCACTTTGGTGATACATCCTTCTTCCAGACAAGTAGACAGTATGCATATGTATACAAATATGTACTGTTACAGCTGGAGGGAGTCAAATAAAAGTGTAATTATGTTTTGTCTAACTGTCAGAATCGAGGTTTAACATTAAGAGAAAGTAAAAAATTCTCCCTGCTCACAACAGGTTAAGTGAATGATAAAAAGGCTCTGAACTTCTAATAGACTTCAGTTTTTAAGACTGAGATGTGAAAGTCAGTTTGGGAGGCTGCTTTCCATACTGCTGCACCTAAACTGGATTAGTTAGTTCTTAAGTCTTCTCCAGAACTGGACAAGACTTTTTTTTTTTTTTTTTAAGTATGCCGAAGTCATGCAGGAAGTGCCAATATAAATGCTCACACGTTTAGTAACTTCTGACATCCCTGCCAAACCTATCTGGAATTGTTTGACTTCAACGAGTGTGGTCAACATTGAATTTGAGCTCAAATTTATACCTGAAAGACTTGAACTGACTGGGATCTCCCCAGTAAGTTCTAACGTGTAATTAATTCACTCCTGTTCATACCTGCACACTTTAATTTGCAGAAGAATTTGAATCATTGATTTGCAAGCCTTCTGCGTCAGTTCTGCAAAAAGTGCTTCCCGGGTACAACAGTTGATCAGAGCAGAAGTTTCCCAATTTTTCACAGACTCACAAATATGAAACAGTTAGTGATATAGCACATGTTGTTGCTGTTGACTGATTTGAGTATGGTATTCTACCAGCAGAACTTTACAGACTAATGAATGTTAACCTGTGACTTTATTTTTCTTGCTGTATATAACTATTTTCCTGAAGGAAGAGCCCTGTAGATTAATGATTTCTTACATGCTTCAGAGACACGTGATTTATTGATTATAAATTATTCTAGCACTAGTTCAGTGCTAGAAGTCTGTGTTTAAATAGTTTTACTACAAACTATTACATTAGAATATTTATGCCTTAAATATCTGTTTATGTGAGTGAAAACTGGCACATATAAAATCTTGGTTGAGTCTTCAGTCACTTCCATTAGGAACTCTTAGCCTCTAAAGTTTGTAGTAAGAAATGCACTAGTTTAATATTTCTCTTATGATCTCTTAGTGATTGAGCAACTTTTGCTGACAGTGGTCTTTTTGGTTAATCCATAGATTAGAAAGTAAAGAATTACTCTAGGATTTACTGTTGGTATTGCTGTAGTTGGTATTCCTGGATCAGCCAGGGGGTGGAGTTACACCAACTTTATCACATAGGCTTTTTTTCAACTTGCACTTTCCTGAACTAACATCTAAGGCAGAAACTGTAAAGGAGGAAAATGCTAAGGTACAGATTAATGTAGGAGAAATATGAAAAAACTAACTAAGATCAATAGCCCCTTCAGCATTTGTTTTTTTGTTTTTTAAACATTTACTTTATGTGGTTGAGTACTCTATATTGACTTCCCAGCTTTCCTTAAGCAATTGTGCACTCTGCTTTTGGTGTTTTAAAACTTACTTAATCCATTTCTTCAGAATAAAGTGAAAACAAGAAAAAACTTCCCTCTTTTTCCTGGTACTAGAAAGAGAAAAAAAATTTACAGAAGGTAATGAGTATGTCTGGACGTTCTACTGTCTGTGGGAAATCTCCAAGTACCCTTATTAGATTTGATATATAATTGGGTTTAAGTCAGGTCCTTCCAGAGTCTATATATTCTTGGTAAAGACTGAACAGATTACAGCCTTGTCTTGTTATTTTCACTTTCTTCTGTGTAATACTGACTACCAAAATCTGCACTTCATACAAATTCAGCAAGGGATTTCTGACAGAGTATTTTGCTTTTTGCATTCCTGACATACATGCTTCTGTTATCCCCCAAGCAATAATATTACGATTGTTGCAGCCTCATGGGAGCCTCTTGCAATTTGGGCACAGACCTTGCTGTCTCCAGTCATGTGAAGGATACACTAGTTTATATTTTTCACTGTGAAATCTCTTTTCCCAAACAGAGATACTGTGTTGTTAGCTCTCAGCTGAGCTTGTACAGTGTAGTGGAAGGCTGTTCCAGCTCTGGAGACTAGTTTGGGCTCATGCATGCTGTAAGAGAGACTTATGGCAAATCACCAGCCCCTATAGTGGGGGATGGCTGGAGAGCAGCCCTGAGGAGAAGGACTTGGGAGTGCTCATGGATGAGAAGCTCAACATGAGCCAGCAGTGTGCGCTGGCAGCCCAGAAAGCCAACCCCATCCTGGGCTGCATCAAAAGAAGCTTGACCAGCAGGTCACAGGAGGTGATTCTGCCCCTCTACTCTGCCCTCATGAGACCCCACCTGGAGTCCTGTGTCCAACTCTGGAGTCCTCAACAGAGAAAGAACACAGAACTGTTGGAACGAGTCCAGCAGAGGGCCATGAAGGTCATTAGAGGGTTGGAGCACCTCTCCTATGAGGACAGGCTGAGGGAGCTGGGGCTGTTCAGCCTGGAACAGAGAAGGCTCCAGGGAGACCTTAGAGCAGCCTTCCAGTATCTGAAGGGAGCCTACAGGAGAGGGACTCTTTGTCAGGAAGTATAGCAATAGAAGAGGGGGTAGTGCTTTTAAACTAGAAGAGGGGAGATTTAGATTGGATATTTGGAAGAAATTCTTTCCTGTGAGGGTGGTGAGGCACTGGAACAGGTTGCCCAGGTAAGTTGTAGATGCCCCATCCCTGGAAGTGTTTAAGGCCAGGCTGGATGGTGCCTTGAGCAACCTGCTCTAGTGGGAGGTGTCCCTGCCCATGGCAGGGGGGTTGGAACTGGATGATCTTTAAGGTCCCTTCCAACTCTAACCATTCTATGATTCTATGATAATGGAGGGACTTGTCAGCCACTCAGAAGCTTCACTAAAGGTAGAAAAAGTTAGAAGAATAAGCATGTTTTACTGTCATAGAGCACTGACAGAACTCTTGCTAGTTGTCATTGTAGAGGTAGATTTACAGAAATGAGAAAATCACATGCAGCTGTCTACATTAGTTCCATTACACAAGGTGCTCTCTCTTCTCATTAAGTTAAAAAGCCATGAGGACACCTGCATGCTTCTAGCAGCACATGACCAGTGTTTAAGATCAGGCCTTTACCTTGCATATTACTTTAGTGGAGTTGGACCTTATCTGGAGATGCTATGCCCTTCTATATCAGTTTTTTTCTCCACTGCGTTCTGCTTG
Organism: Pedionomus torquatus; assembly: GCA_013398155.1. Taxonomy (NCBI): domain Eukaryota; kingdom Metazoa; phylum Chordata; class Aves; order Charadriiformes; family Pedionomidae; genus Pedionomus; species Pedionomus torquatus. The sequence continues at coordinate 85,117 of VZRU01002910.1, read as the reverse complement.
GATTCAGATCTTTTACTTCACAGTTCATAAACCTGATACCTAGTCACTTGATACCTAGTCGCCCTTCTTCCAAAGGATTATTCAAGCTGAGAAGGCTAATGTTGCTTGGGCATGTCTAGGCAGAATGCATTTCCATCTGGATAGTCGCAACAAAAATTCCTAACAACTGATCTGCTATTTAAAAATAAATGAAACACCCATTTGGAAGAAATGGCCTTTGAGGGTTAACAGACAAAGTTCGAGCTTTGGTGCAGACTTTCAACCTACATTTTATGGAAGAACATAAAATGACTGCTATGATTTATATAAATGTACAAAGGTGAGCTGTAAATTCTGTCCGTTACTAACTCTTTACTGATACTGGATCCAATGGTAAGCAAACAGACTTCAGGAGGTAGTGGAGTTGGGTAAATTGCTCTCAGCTCTGTCTGGAAGGGTGCCACCCATGCAAGATTTTAAATTCCTAGTAAATGTTACACAAAATCACATACAAGAAATGGGAGTAGTGTATTTCACCTACACCTGAACCAGTTTTCTGCATTCTTACCAGTTTTCTTTCATGGAAAAGCTAATTTATTTCTCAAAATGTGTAATTAAGTGGTACACCCAGTGTCTTCTGGTCAGTTTTATACGCTCAGTCTTATGAATTGAAAGGTAGGTTTCAGAGGAGACTGAAATTTAAAATAAATGTTTGCATTTACATGCTAATGTTTGAGTCTAAAAACTCATTTTCAGTTGAAATAGTCATGCTGCTAATATATTTTGGGCATGTATTATCTTTCAGAAGCATTCAGTGTTTTGCCTTGTACAAAAATGAATGCATAGCTGGAGTTGTATAAAATCTATTCCAGGTACTGGCATTTTATAAGTAATATTTTACTCTGGTGCCTTGAACTATGACATTAGTATGTCCCCATCTTTCCTGGAAATGTTGTCTGAATCACATTTGCCTTCATTTCGGCTATATCTTATTTGTGAAATGTAGTCATTTTGCATTTCAGTAGTAACTCAGGTTGTTTTCCTCCTCTCTGTTTCTTTTCAGTGGATCAATTCCCCATGTATTGCACATATCCTTGTTATCACTAGCAAATGCGTGACCTTTGTGCTACTCAGTTCCTTTGGATTTTTTGTACTTCAATCCTTGGGTCACACAGTGCTTCTTGTAATACACCGATTCCCCAGTACCAACAATGTGTCATAATTTTGGATTATCAGCAGATACAATTAGTGCACGTGTGCTCTTTGTGCCAAGGTCATGAAGTAACGTGTTGCATACAATCGATTCCAAAAGCATTCTTAATCAACTCCATTTATTATTACCTAATTATATGACAATTTCTCTTTCAGCACAACTGGTAATTCTGGATGTTTGGGTTCAGGTATTTTTTTCCCCCTTTTTTGGTTAAGTCTTTACCTACTTGAAAATCCTTCTGCTAATTTCCTATTTCATGCCTTGTAGAGTTTTTTTGACACTCTATCTTACATTTAAGATATCACATGGACTGCAACTTCTATTTAAAAAGAGGAAGAAAAAGAAAAGAGAATGATAGTGTGACTCCAGCGTAAGATGAAGGCCAGAACATCTCAGTGCTACTCCCATATCAAAAATGGCACATCGTGCATTTAGGGCACAGGAAGGTGAAGGACCATCTGAGATGGATTTAAATTAGCTCATACCAAAACCAGCCCAGTGACAACAGCACAGACTTCCAGAGGAACTAAATAACAGTATCAGTTTAAAAAGTTTGCTAATTAGGAGTGCTATCTATGCATGTGTGGCTGGACAGCTGGTGTCAGATTTACTTCATCTTATGGCCTGAGTGGCTTATGCTTGGCTGTCATCAGCAACATGAATTGACAACAAACAAGAATCCAGGGCTAGTAAGCTATTATTCTTAGCAGTCACAAAATCTTTCCCAGTTCAGTGGGTTGCACTGCCAGTCTTTTGGTTTATTCTTACTATGGTGAAAAAAAAAGTAGATTATTACACTCTTTGGGTGAGGTGAGGGACAGAAACTAAACTTGCTATATATTTCTTTTTCATAACTTTGTGGACTCTTCTGGGGAGTGCTTGTATGGAGCTAGGCTGCTGGATTTGGAGACAGCTGTTGTTGGGACCTTGTAAGAGTCTCCATACATAGATTGCGGGGGAACTATCACGAGTGCTTTCATCCCTGCATAGAGAGCCGTGATAATGGGCAGAGGAGTGAAAATACAGGGAAGTCTTTTGTTCCTTGGTCTCTAAATAGCTCATTTAAAAGCTCTGGGCAGCAGCAGGTGCTTCTGTAGAGGCCTAGAAAAGTAAGCATGGAAATACGTGACCCAAAATAAGGTTTTCTCTTGATGGGAACCAGAGAGATGGCAAGCCATAGCAAGTCACATCACCAAATTAAATCCCACTACTAGCCAAGTGTTTTTTACTGTTTTAAGGTTTTTTTAACCAATAGAAATTATTAGAGTAAAACCGCTTTAATCACAGTATGGGAAAATATGAAAGTTTCTAGCTAGCTAGATTTATTATAGCAATGTGTCAGGTTCCAGATTTTTTTTTCAAGATTCTCCTGCCAGTGTTGTACTACATGAAGTTCGTATCAGGCCATGGTGTATTCATTCAATTTAATAGGCTTTTCCATGACATCGGCATAATAACATAATCCCCAAAGAACTCAGCTAGTAATGGATTCTTATCTGTTGATAGGGTTTGCCAAGTTTCATGACAGCTTTAATGTCTAAACTGAAAAGCAGGAAAAATGTGAAAAAATACTGCCCTTTACAAAAGAAGTATAAGATTGGAAGTCTGCAAAGTCTAATCATCCCCACCCTGATCTTAAAAAAAAAAAAACAAAAAAAAAAAAAAAACCAAAGAAAAACAAACAACAAAACAACCACAAAACAACAACAATAAGGTAGAAATACCTTGTAATAGACCTTAGCCTTTAGTTCAATAGACACTATACTGTACCTTTAAGATATGGCAGTTCATCTTCTTCCTTTTTTCCATGTCAGGGTAATCTTGACTTTTAATAAAAACCATGTTAATTTAAAAGATTAGATAATTTGGAATAATAAGGAATTATATTGTCTGCGGTTCAAATGTGCTTCTTTTTGTGTTCTGGGATTTGGTTTTGGTTTTCTGGTTGTTGTTTTTGCTTTTGGATTGTCACTGATGAGTTTAAATAAGCCCCCTGATCCCTTTGCTTTACTGCTACACCTTGATGGTGTTCAGCCAGGTAGGAGTTGACCACAGAGCTATGAAAAGCAGGCATGTCAATTTTTTTCAAAGTGTCAGGGGATTGTGGATGCACAGTATTTGCAGAAGGGCCGCTTGCAGTCCCCCTTGCCTTTGGAATGTCAACTTGTAAAGACAGGAGAACTGGAGCCAGGCTCTCTGCAAAGGTACAGCTGGCTGCAGGAATGCTAGACTAGAATTTTCTTGAACTAGGAGAATTGCAGAGATTGGAATTTGTTGTAAAAAGAACAATTCACTGCACTTGTAGACTTTTTGTTAAATTTTTCTTGATCTGTGTTTTGAGAGGTTGGCTGTGTTCTGCAAGTGGGGTCTTTCAGGTAAGCACCACAATCCTACCATTTAAATGGAAGGAGCAGCAGGTGCATATCACAACTCAAATTAGTCTATTGCTTTAATTTACTCTTTTTTTTTTTTGTTTTGTTTTTTTTTGGTTTTTTGGGGTTTTTTTTTGTCTTGCATTTTTATGGAACTAAGCCTAAGTTGCAAAATTCTATAACATGGAAGTTCAGAGGTTTCACTTTTACAAATATGTGATTTATTTATTACAACTCAGGATCCTATTACATTGATTCAAGGCCCATTGACATTGTCTTATATAAAACGGCAGTTTGAAAAAAAATACTAGCAAAATAAAGCAGCAAGCACAGCGCCCTAGGGAACGTCAGATGTTACTTGTTGTGTCTCTGCAGCAGAACCTTCAGGGCTCGCCAACTGTTCACTACCTCTGAGGTTTTATTTAAGCTGTTTTAGGGCATGTTTATTTCTAGCAAATCAGAACAATTAGCGTAACAAAATGCCTGATTCTCCATACTGAAAGCTTTTGAAGTCGGTACAAGTTGACCCGCTAGTTACCCCCGTCTACTTGATTGTGAAAACTAGTATGTGAATTCAATTTATGAGACATATGGAAAAGGCTTTCTTTTCTAAGTTGATTCATAAAGTTGGTTTGCAAAGCTGATGGGCATTTCAGCAAATATGAGCAACTTAGAATTTTAGTTGTGGGATGAAATTTTAAATACAGTGGTGGGAAGAAGCATGGATGATTTAGCAAGGATTCATTTGATTTCAGCAGTGGAAAGTCATTGGACAGCACTGTATCAGCAAAAGCAATATTTACTACCTGATTTGTGTGTTTTATTAAATCAGTGCACTTGATTGTGACTTTCATCACAAGGCAAAAAGCAAACTGTACTGCATTAGAAGAGCTTGTTCAATGTGTTCCCTCTAGAGCAGATGAGTGCTGCATAGAATCATAGAATAGTTTGGGTTGGAAAGTCATCTAGTCCAACCTATCTGCAATCAGCAGGAACATCTTCAACTAGATCAAGTTGCTCAGAGCCCCATCCAGCCTGACCTGGAATGTTTCCAGGGATAGGACATTTACCACCACCCTGGGAAACCTCTTCCAGTGTTTCACCACCCTCATTGTAAAAAAAAAAAATAAAAAAAATAAAAAATCTTCCTTTTATTTAGTCTAAATCTGTCTTCTTTTAGTTTTAAATCATTGCACCTTGCCCTGTTGCAACAGGTCCTGTGAAATGTTTGTCCCCATCTTTGTTATAAGCCCCCTTTAAGTACTGGAAGGCTGCTATAAGGTCTCCCCAGAGCCTCCTCCCTGCTGAACAACTCCAACTCTTAGCCTTTCCTCAGAGAGGTGCTCCATCCTTCTGATCATTTGTATGGCCTCCTTTGTGCCCGCTCCAACAGGTCTGTGTCTTTGCTGTGCTGCGGGCTCCAGAACTGTATAGGATATTCATGTGGGGTCTCACCAGAGTGGAGTAGAGAGGCAGAATTGTTTTCCTCAACCTGCTGGTCACACTTCTTTTAGATGCGGCCCAGGAGATGATTGGCTTATTGGGCTGCAAGTACATATTATTTAGCTCACGTCCAGCTTTTCTTCCACTGATACCCCCCCAAGTCCTTTTTGGCAGGGCTGATCTCGAGCCTTTCATTCCCCAGCCTGTATTGACACAGGGAGTTTCCTGACCCAGGTGCAAGATTTTGTACTTGGCCTCATTGAACCTCATGACGTTTGCACAGGCCCACTTCTTGAGCTTGTCCAGGTCCCTCTGGATGGCATCTCATCCCTCAGATGTGTGAACTGCACCACTGGGCTTGATGTTGTGTGCAAACTTGCTGAGCGTGTACTCAATCCCACTATGTCACTGATGAAGATATTGAGTAGTACTAGTCCCAGTTACTAGTCTCCATGGCATATCGAACCATTGACCAATACCATGCATTGGATGGATGCAACCATCCAATCAATTCCTCATCCACTGACTAGTCCACCCAGCAAATCTGAATCTCTGCAAATTAGAGAGAAAAATGTTGTGAAGGATTACGTCAGAGACCTTACAAAAGTCCAGACAGATGACATCTGTAGCTCTTCCCTTGTCCACTGATGTATTTGTATTTACTCCATCATAGAAGGCCATTAGGGTGATCAGGCATGACTTGCCCCAGTGAAGCCATGTTGGCTGTCACAAATCATCTCTCTCATTCCCGTGCCTTAGCGTACATTCTAGGAGGATCATTATTTTCCCAGGCACAGAGGTGAGGCTGACAAGTTTGTAGTTTCCAGTGTCCTCCCTTCTACCCTTTCAAAAAATGGGTGCAATATTTCTCCTTTTCCAGTCACCAGGGACTTTACATGACTGCCATGACTTTTCAAATATCACAGAGAATGGTTTGGCAACTACATCAGCCAATTCCCTCAGGACTCTGGGATGCATCTCATCAGGTTCCATAGACTTCTGTATGTTCAGGTTCCTCAAATGATCATGAACCTGATCTTCTCTTACGGTGGAAGGGACTTTGCTTCCCAAGTCCCTGTTTTCCCATCCATCCACTTGAGACATGGGGAGAGAGGCTGCCAGTGAAGACCAAGGCAAAAATTTTGTTGAGTACCTCAGCCTTCTCCTCATCCATTGCTTGTGAGTTGTGTTCATCATATGCTTTCTTTTGCTGTCCTTTTCTTGTTTACATACCTGTAGAAGCACTTCTTGTTATCCCTTGTGTCCCTTGCCAAGTTCAGCTCCAGGTGCACCTTGGCCTTCCTGACCCCATCTCTGCACACTCAGCATCTCTGTATTCTTCCCAGGATACCTATCCCTGCTTCCACTGCCTGTGCATTTCCTTCTTGTCCTTTAGTTGGACCAGCAGGTCTCAACTCACCCATGCTGTTCTGTTCCCTTCCTTTCCTGCTTTCTTACATCTGTGAATCAAGAGTTCTTGTGCTCTATGGAAAGAATCCTTACAACTCAGTTCTGCTCGCTGTCCCTGAGGGCAGTTTCACAGGGAGTCCTGTTGACTAACCTCTTGAAGAGCTGGAATTTTGTTTTCCTGAAATTTAGCATCCTGGTTTGTATCCCTTATGGCTGCAAATTCCACCAGTGCATGTTCACTGCAGCCCAGGCTGCCTCCAATCTTGATGTCACTGAGATCACTTAGCTCACTTGACTGGTGGCCGTCAGGTCCAGTATCACATCCCCTCTGGTAGGGGTGTCCATTAACTGGCTTAAGAATTTATTCTCAATGCATTTCAGGCATCTCCTGGATTGCCTACAGGTCACCGTGCTGCTTTTCCAGCTGGTATCGGTGTGGTTGAAGTCCCACAGCAGGAAGGAAAGCCTGCAAGTGCAATGCCCGTTGTAACTGGAGTAAGATGGTTTTGTCAATAGGCTCCCCTTGATCAAACGGCCAACCACAGACACAGCCTCAAGGTTCCATTTATTGTCTCTAACTCTTACCTATAAACTTTTAACCTATTCTTCAGAGACAGCTCTTCACACTCTATTTCTTGATATAGAGGGCAACACCCCCTTCCTCGCCTGTCCCTTCTGAACAACCTGTAGCCATTGATAAGCTGTGCTTCAGTTAAGGGATTTGTCCCCCGCAAGCTTCACTAATGGCAACTAAGTTGTAGCTTTCTAGCAGCACAGTGGCTTCCACCTCCTCCTGTTTGCTGCCCATACTGTGTGCATTAGTGTTAGAGGCACTTCAGCTGGGCTGTCAGCCATGTTCACCTTCTTAGAGGAACAATGCTTCCTTTGAGGTATTTCACTGGTGTTCTCCTCTTGGCTCCTATTACTTCAGGAACCCCTGGCTTGTCCCTGTAAGACTTCAAGAGAGCTGCAGTGTAGCCAGAACACCCCAGAGCAATGGGCTGAGGGCCCTTGCTAGCTCTCTATCCCTCTAACCTTGGTGTGTCATTCCACAGCTTGTCCCCTCTCTCCCTTCAAGTCTAGTTTAAAGCTCTGTCAATGAGCTCTGCTAGCTTGTGAGCAAAGACTCTCTTCCCCCTTTGAGAAAGGTGAATCCCATCTGCCTTGTGCCAATAGTAGGCCAACCCACTATTGAAAAACCCAAAACTGTAGTGGGGGCACTATCTGCAGAACCATGTATTAATAAACTGGGTCTGCCTGTTTGTTCTAATGTCACTGCCCACAGCTGGAAAGAGAGGAAAAAGTTACCTGTGTTCCAGATTCCCTTACCAAGTGTCCCAAGGCCCTGAAGTCTCTTTTCATTGCCTTTGAACTACGTGTTGTGGCTTCATCACCACCCACATGGAGTAGCAATAATGGGTAATAGTCCAAGGGCCGCACCAGGCTAGAAAGTGTCCTAGTGATATCTTTGGCACGGGCCCCAAGGAGATAGCAGATTTCCCTAAGAGGAAGGGTCTGTTTGGCATTTTGGACCCTTTGCTCCACTCAGAAGGGAGTTGCCTACAACTATAACCTTTCTGACCTTGGCAACACTTCTGGTGTCATCTGACTGTCATCCACATCATCCATTGACTGGCCTGCCATGTCTAGCGCCTCATCTGTTGTATGGAGGCACCTGGGAAAGCGAGGTGAGCAAGGAGTGGGTTTGCTTACCACTCTTAATGTGAACTTGCCTTCATTCTCTCGTTTTCTTTAAGCTACTGAATTGAACCTAGTGGTGGGAAGATACACAGTCCCATCTTGACTTTTTTCTGGTGGCTGTTTCTGTCTTGGGAACAGCAGACCTTGGTTCCACCAGTCTCTCTCTCAGATTCCTTGTTGCTCCTTAACTGCTCTACTTCCTATTTTGTGGAATTCTGTACTGTTTTGGGGCTCCCGAGTTCAAAAGGGCTGCTGAGAATTAGTAGACTGTCTGGTGGAAGGCAGCAGTCCTGATTAAGGGTCTAGGGCTCGTTACCTACAAGGAGGCATTGAGGGAGCTAGGCCTGTTCAGTCTGGCAAAGGGGGACTGAAGGCAGATCTAAATGCAGCCTGCAACTACTTGACAGAAATTTAGGAAAGCAGTGGAGTCAAACTCTTCTCTGTAGTGACAGATAGTAAAAAATGGGGCAACAGCTACAAGCTGCAGCTTGAAAGGTTCAGAATGGACATGACAAATTTCTAGTGCAGCAACTAGAACAAGAGTTACCCAAGGATGCTCTAGCTTTCCCTTGCTTGGAGTGTTTGAAAATTCTGCAATAAACCTGCAGCTGATCTGATCTAGTGCTGATGATTCCTGGAATTATTTAGTTTGGAGGTGATCTCCAGGGTTCATGTAATCCAAACTCTTGTTCAAAGCAAGTCCAACAAGACCAGGCTGTTGAGGGTCATTTTAAGTTTTGAGTATGTCTAGCAACATGTGGCAGCATTTCACTATCTTCACCATGATTATTTTTTAATCTGTATATATAAACAGAATTTCCCATGATCTCACTTGTCTGTCTACTTTTACACTATCACTGTAACTATCACAGCCTGACTCTAGCTTCTCCATACTTTCCCTTTATACCTTAGAGAACTGTCAACAGCTTTTAGGTAGCACAAGTTCTGTGTTTCTATTGTGTTTGAGGGGTTTTTAGCAAGTGCCACTACATTGCAATTCCTTTCACTTGTGAATGCCAGAGAACTTGAAAGTGGTGGAAGAAATTACTTCCTCCTGGAAAAAGCCTGTCCAATACTGCATTTTTCATATCTAATGTGGAAAATTGTCTCACTTAGTGTGAATTGGATGAAGTTCATCGAGGCTTTTATAGGTCAGCTGATTAAAAGTTACAGTGCTCTGTAAAAAACCAGCATCTCTGAGGCTTGATAATAGTACTTCCACGTATGCAGTCATTTCATCTCATTTTGTTAAGCTGTTTCCATATCACAAAATCAACAGTAGAAGAAGGCGTATTAGGTGATTTAGTTCATCTTCTGCCAGATGAGCAATGTTTACTGCTGTGCTGTTGCTCTGAGCTTCATCCAGGTTAGTTTTGAATGAGTAGCAGACCATGTGTAGGAGATCAGAGTCTGGATGCTTTAGAGCTACTTGATTCTATATCCCTTGCTGATTTTTGCCAGGAATTAGATGTCTGTACTGCTATAAAAATCTGGCATGAAGAAAATTACTCTGATATACTGATTTTGTATTCCATTACATTGCAGTTTATTTAGCTAGACGATCTAGTCAAGGAGAAATGTAAAAGTGGAAAAAAGCCAGAACTATAATGATTTTAATTATTTGAACCAGGTGACCTTTTAGCGTACCAGCCCTTGACTTGAAAAACTTTAGCCTGTGCTATGACCACGTGAGATACCTATGTAAGGAAATAAGGGGTATTACCTTACTGCATAAATGAACTGTCTGTAGCACAGAAGGGAAAATAATCTTCAAGAAATTACAGTTTGACTGCCTGTATGGTGAGATGGGTATTGGCATAACCTTGATTACAATCTTTCACCAGCACAAGATCTAGCATAGCTGGGTTGTGTGCCTGTGATTGCTGCTCATGGGACAGACTGACTCTGTTTTCCTTTTGTTAGCGCATGTAAAATTATCATAGAGACCCTCCTTCAGTCTTCTGTGTGTGCTTGCTTTTAGGAATCAGAGTATGACGGGATTCACATTTGGCAGGGACATCCTGTCAGATAAAAGGGTGCAGATGGGGAGATAAAGGTCAAAGGAAACGATCAAATATGTAAATTTAGTTAGGGCAATTTGAGTGCTAGCTGATTGTGGGGGAGAGAAGGTCATCACTATTGCTTGGCTCTTGCCTCAGCTGGGGTCATATCAGTTTGTCTGATTCAAAAGCATTTGCAGGACAGGGAATTAAACTACATGGAGCAAGAACAGAAATAGAAAGAATATTTTAAAAGCAGAGAGCAGCAAAGGTCATCTTGACACTGCACCTAAATTTGGCAGCTGGCTGCAGAGCTCAGTCTGTCAGACATCTGAAGAACTCATTTGTTTGTGGAGTTACCTGAGCTTTTGACTGACAGCGTTACCTGATGCGTTCCTTTGCTGGTCTGTGTTCACTTTCAATGCACACTATGCTATTTTTACACTTTTCAACACAGATGCAATGTTCTGTGGTTTTATAATAAGAGGCTAATGGAAGCCTTAACAAAAAAAAAAAAAAAAAAATCATCTGCTTAACAGACAAAAAGGGCATTATATGATATTTCTAACTTGTCTTCAGTTGAGAATTCGCTATGAAAATTTCCAAAGTCTGAAATGTATCTGGTGGATCATAGATGGTAAAGATTTTTATCAGTGTGTATACATTTCTTTTAAAAGTCATGAAATGTCATAAGAAAAGATTGAAAGCACTTCACGTAAGTCATTCCTGGAACATATCCAAGTGGCTTTTATCTCCTCGCTTCAATTTAATTTTTTTGTATTTTTTTTTTTAAGAGCTGTAGGCAGCAAAGCCACTTCTTCTCCACTTAATAACAACAGGAATTTGGGGACAGGGAGAAACCAGGGAACAAAAAAGGACTTGGTGACACACATCAGTTACATTTGTAGGTGGAATGCGTATGCCTTCATGCTAAAGAGATTCTGTTCATCTTTGGCCAGAGACTACATGATGACACCGTCCAGTTGACTAGCTTAAGGGTGTTATCAAGGATGACCAAACCATGTTTTGGTGCATCTGAGATTCATTGTGGTGTTTGAAACATTTACAACTGGAATAAAATCTGTGAGGCTGACACAATCAGATGTGAGTTACAGGAAAGCAGAGAGAGCAGCAACAGATTATATCAAGTGCAATTAGTGGATTCCCACCCCGACCCTCTTTCTTCCCTCTGACCCAACGTTAATAGAAAAAACTGATTGTGTTTGGGCTTTTTCTTATGAACTGGTATTCATTTATTTATTTTTAGTATCAGAGCCTTCTAAGTAGTAAAATTTTGCAGATGACAAGGGAACTTCCATGTGAGGAAACTCATTGTGCACACTGCATCCATCAGTGACCTGATGCTATCAGGAGGCAGCCCCTGTCTGTACCAATTAACATGCTGGAACCATGGTCATAGATGTAATCATGTCACCCTCAGTCTGGACAATGGCCAGGCTGCTCTCTCAAGGTCCTAATCCACTCAGCATCTTAGCCCTCTGCTCCTCTGGCTCTGTGTGCTGCAGTGGGCCTGTCCCTACCCTCTGCCATGGCCTCTTTTGCTGGGTGCTAGGGTTGCCTTTTCCTTCTGTGGCTCGTGAAGTCTGAGCAATTCAAACTCATGCTTTCTCTTGATTGCAGTGGTGGGGTCTACATAGGCAACAAGTTAGGGCATGTGCTAATCGTGAATAAACAGAAGCAGATTTTCCTTAAGGTTTGCAGTATCTTGGCTAGTATCAGAAGTCCGTGGACTCATTTAGACAAAATTAATAAATCTCGTGTACATTTTTTTAATTGGAATTAATCCTTACCTGGATGGTCCTTCTGGTATTTAACTGTGCTCATGCATTTGTTTATTTTCTTGATTCTCCCATGCATATTGCCTCTCTTAGGCTCATTTCTGGAGTGTCTGGTCAGCATCCAGCCAGCAGAGGCAACACCTCGTTGGACAGTTCTGCCATGATACCAATGTATTTTCAGGAGCACTCTGAATGAAAATAATTTTAAAAAGTCATCATCTTTCTCTGAAATTAAATTAAGAATAAATGCTACAGGTCTTTAACTCCTCAATTCACAGCACAAAGTCTGAATCAAAAGGGCTGTATAGGTACTTGGGGTGTGGCAGGTAAATTACCTTGGTGCCTTGATTTTGAGATTTAAGAATTTTTATTCTGAAGAAAAAAAGTCATCACTTACCTTGCAGCCAAGCCCAGAGCATTCAGCAGCACCCAAGGAATCTGAAGTGTAGAAAGGGAACTATAAATTGGCTATAAATTGGCTTCTAGACTGTGGTTTTATGGTCTGGACCTAGGACACTAGAGGGGAAGGCAAGCAGGCAAGGATATGGACATATAGAAACTGGTCATTAAGGTTAGTGGATCTTGTAAAATGTGAGGGAATATCTACACTTATTATAGAATCAGACTTCAGAAAAGCTCAGGCCCAGGAATATTCCTCTCATCTTGAAAACATATGCAGATATAAAAAACAGTTCTTCACATAGTTGTCTGGAATTTTCCATAAAAGAAAAAAGAGATCAGAAGAGGAGCAGATGAGATTTCATCCTTCACCCCTATCCCCCTACCAATGTTTCTGACTCTGCTGGTACTTCTGCTGCTAAGGGGGAGTTTAGGGTTTGTGAGAGGTCATCAGTGCCCATTTTTGAAGAGCTGGTGTGTAACTGCAACTTCATTAAATAAATAAAAACAAAGCTTTGCTAATTGATGTGTGATTCATAGAAAGTGATATAACTCTCATATTTACAAATATGCAACTGTTTTCTGCTCTCTAGTTTGAAAAACTGTTTTCCAGAGATTGCTTCTATTTATATAACCCCCAGAAGAATATTGTAGCAGTCAGCTGCTTGCTTCTCTTATAACTTTGTAATTGTGATTCCTGCTTTGAGTACTCTGAAAAAAATTGTAGCCTAATTAAATAATTGTGGTGGTTGTTTATTTTTTTAAATAAATGCAGCTGAGAGTTACAAGGAAACCCAGACGGTAAAGATAAAGGAAGAACCAATGGAAGTTGACATTCATGATTCGCAGGCCTCAGTGTCACCCAGCCAACCCAGCCAAAATGTTGGCTACAGCACTTTATTAGGGAGAGACATTAGTGAACACATACAGAAGGCACCAGAAGGTCGTGTACTCCCAGAAAGAAATTTATTCAGCCAAGATATATCAGTGAAGATGGCCTCCGAGCTGCTCTTCCAGTTATCAGGTAAAAGCAGTGGAAAAAGTCAATAGTTGGGTTTAAAGAACAAAAAGAGATTGCGTTATAGCTATTAAGGTGCTATGAAAGTGTGAGATTGCTAAGGCTGAAAAATCAGAGGTTTGAGCCCTTCTACCCTCACATTTGGAATGCAAAAGCCTTGCCAAATGTCCCCCATAGTTACCATATGCTTTAGAGCACTGTGACAGTCAGGTCAGATTCACAATATTTGAACTGAATTGGAAAAGCCAGAGTTCAACTCCTGTATTTTTGAAAGCTAATTAAATAATTTGTGACAACTGGTTGATCCAAGCCTTGGAGTATAGGGGAACCTATAGATGGCAGTTAGTGGCATAAGTGGCTGGTGACTGCAGCATCCAGTGCTCCTGGAGTCCATTTCTCTTGACAAAGAAGGTGAACCTCAGCTATTACATAAAGGCAATGATATCAGCGCTGTGTTTAATGAATGCTTGTACTGGACACTTTGCATGGAGTGCTAACACTGACGTATGAAGCTGAAAAAATTTGTCAGGTGTTTGTTTAAATAAAGTCATGCCCATTCCCTAATCATGCTGTAATCAATTACCTTAAATTACTCTGGATTATGCTGTTATCAGAAAGCATTAAAATAGCTCTGCTGAATAAAACCTGATAGGAAAAATATGGTATATGCTAATCACAAACCCCTATGTATGTTCCTCTGCAGAAAAGGTGAGCAAAGAGCACAACCACAATAAAGATAACGCCATCAGAACTACAGCCAGGTAAGTACAGTCCATTGTTATCTCCAAGGCTCTAGTGTAAATGGCATTGCTTCATTTTGCCTTGTGAACTCAAATATATCTGTCTCCTGCAAATGTGACCTGATATTACAAGTGTAAGATATTTTCATGAGTAATGTAACCTATATTTGAAAAGTTACACCTATAGATCTAATTGCTTAGAGTTCACAAGACAAAAGGCCTTTAGGCCAAAATGACTGTTCTCCTCTGATCAAGTATTCACACATCATTTAAAATATTTTTTTTCTATTTTATTTCTGCAAAAATTGAAACTTTAAAGAAACTGCATGTTACCCGCAGTGCTTGAGGGAAGAACAGGCTGACAACTGGGTTTTAAGATGTGGACCAATGTAAGAAGAGGTGGTTTTGATTCAGTCTTCTGTCAAACTTGGATCCTTTTAATAAAATTTCAGTTTAGTATTTCTATTATCTCGATGTCTTCTAGAGATGAATTTTTAAAAGTCAGACTGTAAGGCAATGCTAATGAAATGTTTGTTAAAGACTACAGTCATATTAATACAATAAATGAAATTATTCAGAAATTAAAGACATGTCCAATTATCATAGAATCATAGAATGGTAAGAGTTGGAAGGGACCTTGAAGATCATCGAGTTCCAACCCCACTGCCATGGGCAGGGACAACTTCCACTAGAGCAGGTTGCTCAAAGCCCCATCCAGCCTGGCCTTAAACACTTCCAGGGATGGGGCAGCACGTGTTGTTAAAGAAATAGGCATTCCACAGTATTGTGGCTGGGAACAAGCTCATTAATTATTTATGTGTATGTGAGCAGCAAAGTGAGGTGTCCCTATGGGAAAATTCAAAGCTCTTATGTAATAATTGGTATCTAGAATTGGTAAATGCTTAGGAGCCCATGGTGAGGGGTAGGCAGGAGTTGGCAAGGGTACATATATTTCCTACCTGAAAGTTCCCTAGTCAGTGTGAATGCATTGGAGACTGAGCACACTGAAGTGCTGAAAGGTCCTTCAAAGATAGACTAAGACACCCTGTGCTTCTGCAGCCCATTCTACAGAAGTTCCCAGTGTGTTCAGAAGTTCTCTGCTGACTGAGACAATTTTGTCTAGACAGAAATTGGAAAACATTTCAGTTGCAGAAAAAAAGATCTCTAAAATACGTTGTTCTAAAAAGGTCTAGGCCTATTCCATTCATTCATGATAACTGTAATAAATAGATAATTTGGTTTTAATAAACTGACCAGTTCAGTAAATGTACGTTAGGACTTTCTGATGCTACAAGTTGAAAGATAACTAAATGGCATGTTTAACTTTTGGCTACTGCGAATGCTTCCCATATTTGCTAGTTTGGGAATTTGTGGGATATGCAGCCTGCATAGCCTTCCTGTGACTACTTAAAAAAAGCATAAGCCTGAGAGATACATATGGAGCTAAATACACACATTACCCAAGTACTCGTTTAACCATCCAGAGTGCATTGCAGGGACGGGGTGACAAATAGTCAGTTGAAAATAGATTTCAGTGTCTTATGATGTTACCGGCAGGAGTGGTGTGAGAATCCAGAGCTACTTTTGGATGTATCAAAGATAATTCAAACTGGAAAGGTTTGAGGACAGTTCAAAGATAACTTCCCCTTCTTCCTGCTGCCAGCATTCAGGAGGTAGCACGTTTTGGTGTTGACAAACTTGCACTGAGTTTTGCTAATAATTCCTTATAAAGACTGCTACCCATTAAGGCATGAAACGCTGAGCGCCTGACTGATTCTTCTGGGTGTTTTTCTTACCTTGCCTATCTACCAACAGAAGAAGACGTGAATGAGAAGAGCTTCTTAAGGTGAAGCAAGTCAGTAGATTGACTTGAAAGACCTTGCCAAAAAAACCCCACCCAAACAAAGAGCTGGAAGTATTATTGGTAAGGGTATGATGCCTTCTCAAGAATAGAATGTGATGGAGCAGGCGGTGGAGGATAGAGGCGCTCAAACTGCATTGTGTAGTGTTGTACATGAGCTCACCAACCTGCTGGAGTAATGACAGAAAGGCACTTGAATCACAATTGTTATATGAAGTTTGCTGACAGCTGCAGAGAGCCCAAGCTGAGGCCAGTGTTGTCTACCTGTGAGTAGCTGGGGAGCAGGGAGATTAAGTTGTGTCATTGGTGAGAGTCTTGAATCAGCAAAGCCCAGCAAGATGGGGTATGCAAGCACTTCTTACTCTCTTATTCCACATTAACATTTCTAACTGTTGCCTGTCTGTTGCTGTTCTTCCTGTGAGTATTCCTGGACTTTGCAACCGTATACTTCCATATAACTTTGCTTAAGCAGCCGAAACTGGCAAGGATTCCTCACAGTTCAATGGCTGAGTGAGATGGCAGAGTCTGCCATCTGTGATATGAAGACAAAAAGTGGAGAAGCAAATGATCTCGAAATGAGTATGCCAGCATAAGATGCCAAGATAAGTTTCTTTCATCTAAAGAACTCTT
>VZRU01002910.1:27847-68493 GCA_013398155.1 Pedionomus torquatus | reverse complement strand
CCAAAAAAAGAAAAAGACACAAAAAACAATCCTAAAGCTTAATCTTTATCAGAAGGGACTTTGTGCAGCGAGTGAGAAAATCTTGTGTAGTTTCTTACTATGGAGTTAGGAGCTCCTCCCTCCTTACTTTGCACTGGGAATTGGAGGACATATCTGCTGAAGGAAAAATTACAATAGGGCCAACAGGGAAGAGACTTGGCTGCCATTCTAGAGGAAGGCAGGAAAGAGGTATCCAAGGACAGCTCTGTAATTCACTGGAGATCGATGGCAGAGTGGGAAATCCACAACGGCATGCAGTCTTCAGGAGCAGCCTGCTCATGAAGTATAGCCTAGCCAGAAATAGATAAGCTCTGCATCATCCATTTTGCTTAGAACCAGCAATAAGCAGTGTCCCAGTTACTGAATCTAAGGCACAAGCAAGCAGGCCAACATGGAAACCTGAGCAGATTACAAGATTTTGAAGAGTTACAACAGTAATAAAACTTTTTTTTATTGGTGTTTTTCTTTCAAATCATTATTAAACCAGTGAGAAGAATGTTGCAATAAGTGATGCCATATTTTTATACAGCATCATTCTGTTTTATATTATGTCACCTTTGAGCAGGAGTGTGAGTCTTGGACAAAGTTTAGTTTTGCACATGTGGGATGGAGCTGTTTGGCCCTTTATCCTAATCATTTGTTTTCTGAGTATTATGCACAGCTCAGATATCTGCATGCACTGAAATGTTCAGGTTTGAGGCAGCTTCATGCCTTACCCTTCAGCACAACCAAATGTTGACTGAATCTATGGTTATGTTCAAACTTTTGTAGAAATACCAAAATATCCCATTAACTGTCACATATGGAACAGCACAAAATGAATAATAGCCAAAAAATTTAATGAGAAAGTAAATAATATGATTGCCAAAAGGGTTATGTGATCAAGTTAATTAATTATCAACAAGTTTCTCAAAGCTTCCTGGAAGAAATGTTTAGAATACAAGTGATTCAGTGGGGAGAGCACCTTGTTTGCTCTCTGCAGAAAAACTATACGAGGGAAAACTTATATATCATAGAATCACAGAATGGTTAGAGTTGGAAGATCACCTCAAAGATCATCGAGTTCCAACCCCAGGGGCAGGGACACCTCCCACTAGAGCAGGTTGCTCAAAGCCCCATCCAGCCTGGCCTTGAACACTTCCAGGGATGGGGCATCCACAACTTCTCTGAGTCGTTTACATTGACACCTTGGGTATCTCAACTGATAGGGTCAACTTGGTTGATGCTGCTGACACATACTTTCTGGGTCTGGACTACCCACTTGCAACACTTTGTGAGACTTTATGCTGCATTCCTTATCCTGAAAAGCCTCTTGACTTTTGTTGCTGAATAAGTACAGGCTGCATAAATGAGCTGGCCTCCTGTTCTGCACCTTTAAAACATCTACTATACACCAGCTTGATACGGATTCTCAGTACAAGAGAGATCAGATTTTATGTAATTCTCATTTTGCTTAGAAGAAAATGGTAATTGCATGCAGATAGAATACACTGCCTTAGAAAATGGTTTTCCAAGAAAGGCTGTCCTTTTCCATTGTGAACTTTTTAACGTACCTCTCACTGATATCTGTCAGTACTGTAGACAAGGAATTCTTGTTTCTGTTGTGATCGTTAATTGAGCAGAAAACAAAATATTGCAACAGAAATGCCAATTCGCTAATGAAATTGAGTTGTTACTGCCCCTTAATTAAAATCAAAGCATGCTATACTTTTTGGAGTCAAGTAACTGATTATTTTTGCACTTAATACTCTTTGGGAAGTAACCATTCAGTTAGCTTATATGAATTGTTTCCTGCTTTAAAGATCAAATTCATGGCATTCGTTTCATTCATGGAATGCCATGTTGAAAGAGAACTTAACCTAGGTTCTTTAACTAAACTAATTTAAGCTAAACCATCTTAAACTAAAATTTGAAAAATTTTGTTTTAAAAGTAATTACTGTATACATAATCATACTGATGATTATTATGAAATAATATTTTCCACCTTTCCTGATTGCCCTCTCCAGATATCACGGTAGAATACAATTTTTTTAAGCATTTATTTTAATGATGTGGATTGTAATGTGACGTTTCAAGTCTGAGATACTGAAATATAGTCAAAAGACTTTTGTGAGGACTTCAGTTTTCACTCTAAGATGCAATTTTACCAGAGCATGCCTTTTCTCTACACCTTGCCTCATG
Source organism: Pedionomus torquatus (assembly GCA_013398155.1). Taxonomy (NCBI): domain Eukaryota; kingdom Metazoa; phylum Chordata; class Aves; order Charadriiformes; family Pedionomidae; genus Pedionomus; species Pedionomus torquatus. Next base: position 66,272 of record VZRU01002910.1, on the reverse strand, counting down.
GTCTGCATATCTTTCAGCATGAGTTCTGTAAATGAAAAAGGGATCTTAACAAGGTGAAATTTGTTATAGCATTAAGGTGTTAGGGTCAAAAATCCTATTTACTACTTTAGTTAACTGCTGTTTTGTTTACAAAAAGATGTCTTGTTTTTTCCTGTAGCCCTTTCTTTTCTGAAGACACATTTAGACAATCACCATTCACTTCCAACTCAAAAGACCTCCTGCCTAATGAAACTACTCTTCATGGAAGGACACCTGCACCAGGTCAGATAGCTTTTTCTTTCATTATTTCCAGTTAATATATCTAAAAATTTTCTAACTGCAAACTCCACCACCTGACTGATGCTCTTAAAATGTAGTTTGCTTTGTCAAAAGGCAACACTCTCTCTCTCTGAAAATTAGTGCCTATTATTAAGAAGAAAAAGAAAAAAGTTAATTATTGCTGAATTATTTATATTGATAGTTTTTAAACTACTATTTCTGTGTATGAGAGTCTGTAACAGATTAAACTCTGAAGTGGTTGACAGGCATTTTTTGTCCAGATGTAGCTTGGGATTTATTCTGCATTGGAATGGAAAATATGCGCATGTAACGATACTGTTCAGGGTGGCGCTGAACACATGCAAAAACTTGATATGTGCCTTGACTGTTCTGCTGAAAAATAACTCATTTGCTACTTCACTGCTATCTGTTCTTAAATTAATAGCTCTTGGGTTCTAAAGGTCAGTAATTACATAGCCAGCCATAGGGGGGGTTATTCACCTTTTCTTAGCAATCAATAAAGTTTTGGGCACGTTACTGCTAATTTTCAGCAATATACTGTCATTTAATTTACAACTTAACAGACCCTTCATTTTTTTAAATGCTCGAGTAGTCATTTGACAGCTTGTGAAGTGGCAGATGAGGTTAAGAGCTAGATGTTGTCTAAGGGTAAATATGCATAGCAGGAAGAAGAACAAAATTTGTGGCATAAGGACAAGGGTCTTCAGGCTAGCCACAGCCACACTTTTGCAAAGAAGCAGTGGATTTTGTAACTTGGGCCAAGGAGAACCAGATCAGGTTTTTAAGTATTTGAAATGCTTTCAAGTATTAAAATGTAAACCGGGTTAGGACGTCAATCATGGCTTTTGTCCTTGGCATAACATGGAATATGCATATACCCAGATGAAAGATGAGAACTCTCACTGCTCCTCAGGCAGTGCTTGATACCTCAGAGGACATGGCCTCTAGTAGCAATACTCTTACATCATACCAAGATGAACCTATAAGATTCTTTTTAAGACTTAATTCTAAGTGAGGCCACTAAAACTGTGGATGGGGTTTGGTGACATGTTTAATCTTCTGCTTAAAAGATGTAAAGTATCTAGTTGGTTAGGACATCCTGGAGTGTTAGAGTGGCTTCTGAGGAACTGGGTTTTGTATGTTTATGCTGCCCCCTATTCTGCCTTATGCAGTATGAGTATTACCTTGCTCTGTGATTGTAAGACTCTGATATGTAATAGCAATGCGTATACTGAAAATCAAAAATGCCAGTTTCTGCTTCATTGTTATTTTTGGAACAACTCTGTCCAAATACGTTGATTTTTTCAACTTCATAATAAATTCTTGGACCTGAATGAAGTGCAGCTTCACAACAGTACCAGGAAAGTAATTTAAAATTTTAATCAATTACAAATGTGAAAAAGAATAGCAAAATCCCCCAGGTAGGTTTCCTACTACTTTCAGTCTTGCAAGAAGAAATAGTCTATCCAGCATTATGGATAGCTCATAAGAAACTTTATCCCTCAGAGGATGACATAAAGGAACAGTAACAAACCATTGTAAAGGCCATTGTAAAAGGATGTAACAAAAAATGCTGTGGAAATGTGGGTGGTGTCCCATGGATAGACGGTATGTGTGCCTTCACTGGAGATTTGGTTTGGGTTATTTAATCCCTGAAACAGGACGGTAAGTAGGAAAAGAACAGCATAAGGAAATTACATGAAATTTCCAGTCCAGTGTCATCTTCAAGTCATCAACTAAAATCCAAGCATATTAACTGCTAATGGCCAAGAGTGTTCATTAAGCCGTGCCCATATCCAAAAATGCAACCCTGTACCACTGTCACCACTACTAGCAGAGTTTGACGAAGAAGCGTGGGGTCTGAGCTGCTGCTCTCTGTGACCAGGTCTGACTCAGGCAAGCAGAGTGGCACGAGGAAGCCTTCACTGACAGATGGTCTAGGTGGCCCTGGTGGAACCACACATACATAGTGCTTCTTTCCAAGAGAGCACCAATACCAATGGTTGTATCCCCAGACTCCTGCCAACTTTCTGTCTGGAGACTCCGTGGCACCCTGTTTCTGCAGAGGAATTTGGAAAAGTGACAGGAACAGAGGACAGTAAGATATCTCATGTGTCAAATTCAATTGTTTTCTATAACGGGTTACAATATTATGCAATCTTTTCCAGTATCAAGATCTATCATAAAGCTCTTGTCATTATTTGTATGAGGACAGTGTTTCAGTAGCTCGCCCCTTCGGAGGGCTGGGACCACTCTCTTTTCAGCCTGAATTTATTCACAGCAAGTTCTGCTTTTGTTGTTTCACCAACGCTGTCCTTCAATTTTCATCATTCTTCTCCCTTGTAATGTTCACCATCTGACGTGCCATCTTACATCCCTCTAGCCCTGTCTTAATTTTGAAAAATTAAGCCAGCCAGTGTCTTTTAGTTTCTTTTAGTATAATAGGGTTTCAGTTTCCTGACTGACATCATAGGCTTTTTCTGCCTCTGTTTAGAGAAATTAATTTTCGCAAATATGAGTAGTCAGAACTATATATACTATTTTACAGAAAGTCTTACCAATGATTTTGGAGTGGCACACAATCTTCTATATGTATATTGGAAATGCCTCTCTTGATTAATCACAGTCTGTAACTACAACATGCTGATGACTCTCAATTCATTTTCTAATCAAATAGTAACATGTTTTTCTTTTCCTTTACAATTTCAGCTGATGATTTCAGCATGCAACAGAAATTCTTGTTCCTTATTTCTAGGCGTATGACCTCATAATTTTAATTGTTTCACTTATTACTCTAGCTCTCAAGATTATTTCTTCAGTACTCTGAAATTGTTGATATTGCATGATTGAAGCAGTGCTGGGTTTTTTTTTTCTCCAGAGGCTATTAAAGGGAATTTTTAAGTACAGTTTGTCCAAAGTTGAGTCCTTGAGACTTCTGCTTAGTGGTCTTTTCAGCAGAAAAAACTTCTCTTCTTAGTTTATGAGAAAATTACAAGATCAGGTATTTAAGAGGAAGAACACATTTTGGAGGGCATTGGGTATATAAGATCCCCAAGGACTATGAAATAATTAGGAAAGAAATATTAAAAAGTGTGTGATAACAATGTACTGATCAGGGCATTTACTGGAGAAAAGAAACCCTAAATAAATAATGACATAGCAATGGATTTGGCCTGAAATAAAGGTGAAATGATCCTGATCAACAGCAGTATCATTGATAGGAGGAACGATTCTCATGCATCAGCTTTTAAGCCTGGTACCCAAGACAATGACAGTGAAATCTCAGACTGTTAGAAAGGTATTCAACAGCCCCATAGATGGTGACTCCCTGATAATCTGTGGTGAATTCTGAATATTCTGAGAAGGGAAGAAAGCAATTTCCTCTAGTACATAGTCCAAAAGTATTGAATAGATTTGGGGAGCTACTTCCCTTGCTTTTAAGGTATTTTGTATGTTAGTAATCATACAAGGTTAGTTGTAGTTACATTACTCTTTTCTGTGTTACTGTTCAAATAAGCTCTTTTTTTTACTCAAAAATTGAGATAATGTAGATGTCAATACTGTTTAATTTACTCAAACACATTTTGCTCAAAAAATACCATAGTATCAAAGTCATATCTAATATAAAGTCATACCCAAAACAACTTAATAATTTCAGCTTTCTCCTAGAAGAATAGCAAAATTATATTTTTTGGCCTAGCAAAAGGTAGGGAGAAAAAATGAAATTCAAACAGTCATTTTAAAGGGTCATTTTTATCTTCTGTTTTATAAGACTCTTCTTTTGACAGAACATAGTTTAATTTTATGTCAGACTGCATAGTTCAGTCCAGATCGCTAGATAAATTAAAAACTTGATCTTATGCTGGTGTTTCTGACCCTTAGCCAACCTTTAATGTGTTTTAATAGTTTTCCACTATTGCATTGACTCATTCTGTAAATCAAACCTGCCTTCATGAAATCCAGATGAGTGATAATCTCTATTCCGTTTCCGGTCAGTTCATTAATATTGGCAAAGACTCCAGCCATGGGTTTGGGGAGTATTTTTTTCCGTATATATCTCTGTGTTATCATATTCCATTATTTTCTCTCCAACTCACCAAGGACTTGATATCCTCCTTCATTTATATTGATAGTACCAAATATTGAAACAGTCTCATCTGTAGAGGATTATATTTTTTTAAGATAAATCCATCTTTATGTGAAAATTTACTACTTCCTATAAAATTGTAATTTTTATTGGGGTAAGTGAATTGCAAGTGGCTAAAATAGACTTTTCGAACTTGAGAATGTAGGATTTGGGGAATTGTAGTCCATGAATAGCCCTAGCTTTTTTAATTTTGTCCATTGGTACCAGAGCTAAATTGACCAGTGTATTTTATTTCAGTGAAATAAAGCCAATAATGCTTCTGTCCTCAAGTATCTTTTTGAAAATACATCAGAGCTTTTTCTGTCAGTGTGTTTCCACATCCTTTACTGACCCATAAGATGACAGATAGGCCATGCTTCCTCTTCAGAAATGTCCAGAAGCCAGTAGCATTATACTTAGCATGAATCAGTAGCATGATACTTAGTTGTGTAGAAAATTCAAAAGATAGTGCAAAAGTTTTGGATTTTTGTACTGTCAGTTGTATTTTTATTGATGATGTAATTAGTGTCATTATCCCATATTTATGTTTATTGATCTAAGGTAATATGTGCAACAAAGGTTCCTGTGTATTTTGAACTATATGACTATTTGGGAGATGCACAGGTTTCTCCTGTTGCTTTTCACATGCTACTTTTCTCTGAAGAGATTCCACTGTAACTTTAATATACTTAAAGGGAAAAAATCTGCCTGTTCCATGGGCCTCATCTTTGCACATTCTCCAACACAGCAGTGTTAACATTTGTGTGGCCACATGGTAAGCCAGATCAGGGGAAGCAGAGAGCTGATCTTTTTTTCCCTAATAGTTCGTGTGAATGTTGGCATGTGAGCAGGGTGAAGAAAGGCAGTATCTTTCAGCTATGTGAAATTCCAGCATTTGTGTGAGATTGATGTGGCTGTGACCACATTTAATCTTGTTTACTTTCTTCTGTGAGTGTAGTTGAAAAATACTTCCTGAGGGTTTAGAATTTTAACTCGGACATGATAAATAATCAAGCTGGTTTTTGCACAGGTAGTACGTTCTTTAATATGAGGTATTTTGCTTCCTGTTCTCTTTAAGGTCAATGTACCTCTTAATGTAATTTTGTGTGGCTTAAAGCATCTAGAAAGTAGATAGCAAGAGTTCTTTTTGTCCAACCTGCAAACTTGCTCATTCATATATACTGTTTTCCAGCAGGATTTATGCTTGATTCTGGTCTCCTGTGCTCTGCAGCATACTAAACTTCTACAACCATCTACAGCAACCAGCTCGGAAGTTTGGGTCATCACTAGGTCAATTAAGAAAGTCAGGATTTTAATAAATTGAATACAAGGTTATAGTGAATTTGACGATAGTTTTCATTTCTTTACAAGTTGCCAGTGGCAGTTTTTCTTCTTGGTCTCTCTTAGCCTGCTGCCAAAGACTTCCTACTTTTAACTTATCTCACCTTGTTCCTGAGACCTCTGTGTAACTGCACTGCATAAATGAAGAGACACCTTGAGAGTTTGATTTCTGTGTAGAGCACTGTTGGCACTTCTGTCACCCTTGGAACATGTCCTTAGGCCTTAGGGGACTGTCAAAGGCACAAGCCCAGAGAATTTCTGCTGAAGTGACCAGCAGTGAAATGCTGTCGTTTAAATTGCCCTTGTATAGCTTCCCAGGTATGTACCCATGGAGTTAATTTGAACAAGTCACACCTTCTTATGATTGTTGTTTGCTTACATTTGCCAAAAAAACCTCTAACTTCAGATTGTGGGTAATCCTCTGTTTACTTTAGGAAGACTTTCTTCACAATCCTAAATGCTAGAATTTGTAAAGGAAAGCTAGGGGTTAAGAGCACAGCTGCAAACAACTGATTCCTAATTTGTTCAGGGCAGCAGAACCTGTGGGTTATTATTTTGGGGAGAATCACAGAATGGTTGAGGTAGGAAATCTAGTTCTAGCCCCTATCTCAGAGTAGTTGGCCTGTTGCTCAAGACTGTATCCAGTCAGGTTTTGAATATCTCCAGAAATAGTTTGACCAAGCTCACAGTAAAAAAAAAAACCAAACCTGTTTTATTACATTTAAATGTAATTTCCTGCGTTTCAATTTGTGCCCTTGTCTCCTTTCCATTAGGCGTCTCTGAGAAGGGCCTAGCTTCATCTTCTTATTCCCCTCTATATTGGAAAGATCCCACCAAGCCTTCTCTTCTCTAGGCTGAACTGAGCAGTTCTAGATGTCTCAGACTCTTCTTGTATGATAGATGTTTCAATCCCTTAATCATATTTGCTGGACTTCAGACTTCTTTGGAAGTCTAAAAGAATATTTCAAGATCCTGGCAGCGGTTTCTGTCCCTGTAATGGCACAGCAATTTTTATTGCCAATATAGTTGCAGAGGGAGTGCATGTGCACATGAATTGACTCATATAGTGCTCCCCCCACCCGCCTTCACCAAGCTTTATCCTATTATTAGTGCTTATGGTCATTTTATTTGCTTTCAGTTTTGTTCTGAATTATGAGCTCTCTCCACTCAGGACATTAGATATCCCCTTCAGTTTCTTGATGATGAGAGTGCCTGACCCCTTTTGGCTTCCTGGCAGGGTGGAAAAGCGTAGAGTGGCACTTAATTCACTACAGAAGGCATGCTCCATCAGACACTCGTTCCTGTTGTTCATTTCTATCTCAGTATTTCTGTGAAAGGTTCTTGTTGTGAAAGTGGTGCTGGTGGTAGATGCCACCCTGCTGTCATCGCTGCCTGTGGAACACGATGGTAGGTATTCACTAAGCCTTGCACAGCCTGGTTCTCTTGGTCCTCAGAAGCACCCAGTTAATTTTATTCCTCTTCCAGTACCTGTCTGGGGTGAGATTCAGTTGGATACTCTTCTTTTTGTGTGTGTGTATGCATGTGTTTGTGTAAAACGTCATGCATGGATGCTGGAGAGATTCCTCTGACAAATCCAACCTGTATGACAGCTTCAAAGGAAAATTTTTGTGACACAAGGGGCAGATTGACTTGAGTAACTGATTTTAGTTCCTTATCTCCAGCATGCATCATACTTCCATTCTTCACAGGAAAAAAAATGTCTTTTGGGTGCACATTGACTGGTGTAGGCTCTCTGTCTTTGCACTCTTTAGAAGACCAGGGGCTGTCAGCCATTGTAGTTGCTCTCTGAAGTCTGATAGCAAGAGAGAGAGCTGGCAAGTTACAGAAAGTGTTTCTAGGAAGGTGAGAGAGGCCGCTATAGAAGCGGGCTGTGCTTGGCATAGTTCTCCAAAGCAAGACAGATTTTGCACAGAATTTGTTCAACATAATTCAGTGCTAAACTGTGTGGCAGTAGTTCTGGCTCTAGTGTGGTTTTTTTTATGTATATTGCACCCTGTCTTCAGATTCCCGTGATCATCTGCCTGGGTACAGCCTTCTTTCGCTATTGACAACCACTTTGCACTGCAGTCACCGAGCAGAGGGCTCCAAATTTCTGGTTCATTTAATGGGATCATAACCAATGTGGCTGCAACTGATTACGTTTCCCTTGCAGCTTTTTCTGATCATCTGCCAAACAGGTCTGCATCTAGTTGCATGTGCGTTGCAGATCACGTGATACGGTAATAGCGACTATGTCCCAAGCAGCCACACTGCCTTTATAACTAACAAAGTCCCTTTCAGAATGGAAAATATTATTGTGCAGAACAGGCTGTTTCAAATCAGCAAATTGCCTCTTGCTCAAATACGTGCCGTGTGTCCTTTGGCTAAAGTGGGGCAAATGAATATGATAGGCTGCATATGAGCCAGCAGTGTGCCCAGGTGGCCAAGAAGGCCAACGGCATCCTGGCTTGTATAAGAAATAGCGTGATTAGCTGAAGTAGGGAGGTGATTGCCCCCCTGTACTCAGCACTGGTGAGGCCACACCTTGAGTATTGTGTCCAGTTCTGGGCACCTCGACACGTGAGAGAGTTCGAGGTGCTGGAGTGAGTGCAGAGGAGGGCAGTGAAGCTGATGAAGGGCCTGGAGAATAAATCTTATGAAGAGCGATTGAAGGAGCTGAGATTGTTTAGTTTGAGGAAGAGGAGGCTGAAGGAAGACCTCATCACTGTCTACAACTACTTGAAAGGACAGTGTAGAGAGGTTGGCACAGGTCTCTTCTCACAGGTAATTAGTGATAAAATGAGAGGGAATGGTTTCAAGCTGAAACAGGGTAGGTTTAGGCTGAACGTTAGGAAAAAATTTTTTAACAGGAGTGGTCAGACACTGGAATAGGCTGCCCAGGGAGATGGTCAAGTCACCATCCCTGAATGTGTTTAAGAGTTGTTTAGATGTGGTGTTGGGGGATATGGTGTAGGGGAGAACTTCGTAAAGTGGGGCTGATGATTGGACTCAATGATCCCAAGGGTCTTTTCCAACCTGAATGATTCTATGAAATGTGCAGCATATGCATAGTTGTACATGTTCTATTTCTCAACAATCAGTATTTATTGGCCATTCCTACAGCAACTAAAGGGAATGTGACCAAATCCTTCAGAGAAATACATGAAACTCATGGTGAGTCTCTATACAACACATGCTAAGTAGCGAGACTTTGCATTAATTGTTACAGGCATACAGAGTTCACTGCTTTTCCTTGTGAAGTCACTGCACTAATTATTTTGTCAATTATTTACAGGACCTTCAAGATGAAAGGTGTTAATTAAAATAGACAAACAGGAAGATACACATTTAGGTCCACGTCTAATGTCTGTTTTAAAAGGCATTTGACATCTATCTGAAAATTTTTGATCCTTGTTTTATTATTGGCTGTCTTTACACAGGGTAACTTTTCCCTCTAATACTGAGTGGTCTTCTCGTACAAGCAAAATATTTATTTTTATTTCATTTCCCTTTTATGTTTGGTCCTCCTAAAGCAGGATCAACCTCATGGTAAAGGACAGAAGAACAAAGTAATTTTGCTCAGAACAAACACCTTCTGGTTTCATTCAGAATAAACCCAAACTAGACCCCATTCATTAAACCTGGCAAACCAAAAGCTGTTAAAAAACACCACCACCATCAAACCCAAAGCAAAATGGCCAAAAGTAACTGTTTCATCCCGCAACTGTTTTTTTTTACCCTTTCAAACAACGCAGGTTTGGGCATCTTTACCATTCTTTTGGTAGGTTTTTAGAGTCTGTAATAGTTATTCAACAGCAAGCAATTTTTAAATGGTAAATAACCATTGCTATCAATATTTTTAAATAAATATATAACACCAGTGGAGGTCACATTTGAGAAGGGCTTCCTGAGCAGCTATACTCACCCAAAGTGCAGAATGAGAAATGTGGGGTTTTGCCTACATTGTCATCTGCTGGCAAGTAAATCCAGGATAATACAAGGCTGTCCAGCAAGTTCTTGGGACCTCTGTTTCGATATAGATGACAGAAGACAACTTGATGAAGAATGACTGTGAAGTGGCACAGTGTACTTTGTTGGAAAGGAAGAAGAGAAAACAGCAAATCAATGGCAATTGGCTTCAGGAAGGACAACTGTAACCAACTTGGAGATCTGTATGGAAAGAACCCTAACAGTAGCTGTTGACAGGTCCTTAAAGAAACTTGACCCTCTTGAGTGAGAATTTTGGCACTGCCTCTCATGACATGCTCACAGTAAGCAAGGAAGTCAAGAGAAGGTACAACTATAATTAAGTGGTTAAGTGTAGCTGTCAAACCCTGGGACCACATGCAGTTCTGGAAGGGTCTGTGCTTGATCTGGTATTAATCAGTCCTTTTATTAGTGGATGTCGTGGATGATGGAAAAGAAAGCTTGTTTACTAAATACCATGATGATTCCATCAGTGGAGGTGCCATAAGCAATTCACAGGACAGAATTAGAGTTCAGCCTTATCTTGAGGGACTGAAGAAACAGCTTGGAAAATAGTAGCCCATTCAGCGAGGACAAAATTCTCTGCCTGGGGAACTGATGAGTGCCACAAAGAAAGGGGAAGGATGAACGCACAGGCAGTGGATTTTAAGGGAGGGATCTGGATTAGTCTTGGTCAGGCACTGTATGTAGAGCTGACATTGTATGCATTGCAGAAAGGGCAAACATCTGTCTGAGATGTTGGGAACATTGTCTGTAAGGCATATGTGGTAATTGTGCTTTACAGCTGGAGCTCTGAATTTTGGGCTCTGTAATCCAATAACAATGTGGATTGGTCAGCCATGGTCAGAGGTTTAGAAAACATGAGCTGTGTGTAAAGGTTTGAGAAATTTTATTTGTTTTGTCTGGAGAAGAAAAGAGGGGAGACATGATAATGGTATTCAAATACGTAAAATGACAGCCTTGAGAGAAAAAGAATAAACCTTGCCTGTGTTCATGTGAGCAGAAAAAGGAATAACAGGTTCAATGGGCAGCAGAGGAGATTTAAGTTAAACACCAAGTAAAACTTTCTAGCAGTAGGACTGGTTTTGCACTGACACAACTGTCACAGGAGGCTGTAGAACTTTTGTCATGGGAGAATTTTTATACAAGTTAGACATATACCTGTTGGGACTGACAGGTACCTTTGGTGTGTGGTCGGTGGGCCTCCAGGCAATGGAGAGACAAGGTGGCCTCCTGAGGTTCCTCCCATCTCTAACTATGTGATATAAATTCAGTACCAAAGCTATAATGGCAATTAAATATCGTCCTGAAAGATACTTGATAGATGAGGGTTTTGGTATATAAACACTCAGCATGTCAGCATGCTGTGTTTTAGACTCTGCAGCTTATACAAACCCATCTAAAGTTTCATATCCTCCTTTGTCTTTCTAAATATCGGAATCCTTTGTAAAAGTGAACATCAACATTGAGTCACACCATTTCCTGAATATGAAACTTTTCCAAATACAAGCTCAACATGGAATAGAAAGACAGGTTTTTAAATTACTTTTCTCACTCTACAAAAGGAATTGGAACACATCATTCCTCACACTTCTTTTTACAGTTACCTTGGAACTCTCCAATCCTCACCTCTCTTATCCTGGACAAGGTTGTTTGCTGCAATATTTGTCTGTATATGAGTGAATTAAATGCAGAATTCATCAGGCTACTTGGACAGATTTTTTTTTTTAAAGGCCATTGTTTAAAAATAATATAAGCAAAGCTGAGGAGAAGGTTTTTCTCTTCTATAGTCCAATTTTGGTTAGGGTACAAATTAGTCCTACTGGTTGTTGGCTGGTTTAGTGGAGTTTTGGGGCAGCCACGGTGCTGACTAGTGCCCTGCAAATGCAGCCTGAGCATTCAGGAGAGCAGTGGGATAGCAGTGCAGCAGGAAGGAGAGGATGGTTTGCAGGTAGACACATGTGCTTGTGATAAGAGAGAGAGCAACAGGAAAAGTAAAGCCCTATAAAGAGTGAGTCAAAGGCTTCAAGGAAATGGGCAGATTCTCCGTTTATCGCTTGGGGAATCTGCAATAAAAGCAGTAAGAATGTTTTCTTCCACAGCAATAACAACATACTGTGAAGGGTGGTGCGTGCCTTTCTCCGGCAGCTTCCTAAAACATGGAAAGGTGGGTCTGGACAAATGTTTGCAGGTACTTTCATCTAGTTTTGACTCCTGAGTTAATTCAGTCAGCTCAGGAAGAGAGACTCGGTTGGAATTTGGGGCTTTATTTTTCATTCCCCCATTGAGGTTTCTGGTCACCAGCGTGCAGCTTCCATAGTGCAGCAGCTTTTGCTTCACTAAAAAGTATGCAGAAGGCTGAAAAGGAAAATGTAACCTAAATGCCAATTTGTCTTGTCTTGTATCTGAATTCTTGATGAGGAGTATTAGTGGTAGCTTCTGCAAAGTGCCCTAGATGTGTTATTACCTTCTCTATATGAAAGAAAAGCCACTGTTCCATGTGAACTTGCAAGTAGAAATTGGCACATTGACGAAAACACAAGGAAAAAAAAAAGGAAAATTTGTACATGCATGGTCCTAAACATCTAAACATGCACAGATTTTGAAAAGGGTTTCTTAGGAAGTGTGTTTTAACCAGAATGCAGGAAAAGAATGGAAAAAGTAGAAACATGTTTGCATTATGGAAATTAATTATGTTTTTAAATAATGATAGGAATAAATTATACTTTCAAAGTTCAAATAACTCAATGTTGTAATGCTCAAATGTCATAAGCAGTGTAAATGGCTGAGCTAAATGTGAGGGCCACCTGCATGGAAGTGAATTAGAGAAATCTTATGTAAATTCCTTATAGCACATCTTAAAGTTGCCGTAAGGATATTTTCTGGAGTATATTCTAGAATTATATCAAAATGAACTATTTTATGCAAGGTTAGTAGAGAGCACATTATCAGGTTTTTCTCTGACAATAGATGAGGAATTTAACTTTCATTTTCAATAGCTATTATTTCTAAACAAGCCAAAAAAGTAAAGCTACTATGATGGTGCTCTTTGCTCCTGAAAGGACTGGTTGTTTTCTTGGCCAACACTGATCAGGTAAGGTTTTTAAAATGCTTCTGAGGGAGCAGAATTATTAGTGCTTCCTATCCCTGTTTTGCAGTGTCTCAGCTCCCCCAGTGGAAAAAAAAAACCCACCAGTTTCCATCTGAACCATGTTGTAATTACTTCATCTCTAGTCTTGAGATCAAACTGACCTTCTTCACCGTGGTAACTGTGATTGAGTGAGGAACTCCTGGAGCCTGTGCAGTCAGCTACAGGGGCTCTTCCATGGCTACTTCTTTTTGGGCAGGGCTTTATTTTGCATACATTAGGAATTTTATATTGTTCTATTCTTTCTTACTGTGTAGGGAATCAAGTTACCACCAAGACAATCCTGTTTATGCTTTATGCTAAAGCCGTACAGTCGGTAATATGAGCTGCAGCTCCAGCCGCCTTGCACAGAATTTACACAGACTGACTTAAGGTTTGAACTGCTCTCTCTTCTTGGTTGTTTCTTATGTTTTGAGCATAATACAGGCAATATAAGCAAATCTCAAAGCTTTATAATGCAGATGAAGGTTATCATAAGCCTCCCTGTTTACTCAGAAGTCTTCTGTTGTATAAGTGAAGTTAAAATAGGTGTTTGTTCTGATGCAAAGGTAGAAGGCTTCTGTTTTGAATTCAGTGTGTCTCTACTTGTCTTTTCACTGACTCAGGTTTTGTTTTTCTCACCCTGATTCTGAGTGTCCATTTTTGATCAATGGGCTCAGCCTTAGCAGTGAAGTGGGCTTCACTGTTTTTTCCATGTTCCTTGGTGGAATGTGGCATCTTTAAAATCCATCTTTTATTTGTTTTTATGCTTTTCACAAACCTCGAGATCTTTATCATGTCTCAGTGACCTTTTCAAGTGTTGTTGCCTATCATTGCACATTTGGAATACTTCCGTGTCTGATATTAATGTTTCCTTTAGTGGGTCATACAAGCTCTTTATTGAAATATTTCCAGCTTTCATGGTTGATGTTTTTAGAAAGACCAACTTAGGCACCATGTTACTGATACATAAATTCACTTGGGGTCTATTTTCTTCCATATCAAGGATTTTAAATTATTGGGACATTACTGCTTTTTACCGTAATCCATAGTAATGTTAGGTATTTTCAAAAGCTTTTGAAAAATAAGTAATAGCATTAGCTGGTAAAGATTTTATTTAGCAAGAAGACTTTCTGTGCTTCCTCTTTGCAGTTGTTCTGTCATTTAGACTATCTGACTATGTGTGGTTTTTCAGGACTTATGAAACAAAAAGTACTTGCCCCCCTCACAAGTGGAACTTGGCTTCTGAGCAATCTTTTTGTGTTAACTGTTATTTTTGATTATTAGAGTATTATTAAATCCCTCTGAATAACTTCTCATACCTGATGGAGGCTGTGACTAAGGGCATGGCTACATATACCTTTCTTTTGATCATGCTTCAAACATGCTGGCTTGGGCACAAGGCTCTGCTGCCAGCTATAAGTGCATCTGAGACTGGTGCAAGCTCAGCCCAGGCCAGCCCACAACACACTCAAGGGGACTTGGATTTGTCTGAACAGGAGCCCCTGAATTGGTATTAGAGGGGGCAGCACTGACTGTTTTTAGTAGCTACAAAATGGCATGTGGTGGTTTTGGATGGATTGATCAATCAAAATGACAGATGGCCCCTCCCTCCCCGCTCTAAAAAGAAAGGAAGAGGTAAAGAGATTTATGAGTTTAAGAGAAAACTAAACTAATGAAAATATTAATGCATACTGAAATAATAAATGATAACAAGAAAACTTTAGAAAAGGAAAAAAATAAAAAAACATGTATACGGTATATTACAAAACCATATCAAGCTCCCAGGATGACAATCACGATCAAAGGCAGATGAACAGACAGGGTCTTCCTCAGACGTTGGCCATTGAAGAAAAAGAGTTGACCCTTGGGTCCCTCAGCTTTTATACTAAGCTGATGGAGATGGGATGGAATACCTCTGCTGGTCAGGTTTGAGTCATCTGTCTTGTCTGCTGCCCTCTACAGGTGTGACCCCTCTCTGCTCTTCTGCTTCCAGCCCTCCAGTGGGGCAAATAACAAAGTTACTTGACCTTGGTTGTTAGAGCAATAAGTATAAGCAAGGACCTCTCTGCATACCATTCCTTGGTATAGTTGGGTCTTATCACTGTAAGAGTGAACAGTTTGTGAACAATGTGCTGTTAATTTCAGAGTTTAGTTTGTTAGAAGAGGCCCAGCTAAAAAGTAAAATTACAAAACAGAAAATTGGTTCTGTTTTACCTCAAACCAGGACAAGGCACCAAAAAAAACCACCACAAAAGAGTCAGGCAAACCAGCTCACAATTTGAGCTGATGGTCGAGGTAAATTAAGAAAAAAAAAAAAAAAAAGGTTTTCTTACTTCTTTTTATTTTTGTGGGGACTATAGAAAAACTTCATGCTGAAAAAGCAGTTGCTTATCTCTGGCTGAGTCTGACTGAGTGGATGAGTCTACTCACAGTAAAAGATACATCCTAAAATAAGACCAGACAGGTTGCTGTGATGCTGGCAGTGACAAATGAAGTCTGCAGGACCACTAAGGATCACAGATACCTTAGATAAGTTGCAAGACATACCTTACTTGGGAACTACAGTACCTGGAAGGATTCCACTGTTTATTTTAATTGACTTACTAGAAATAAGAATTCTGGTGCTACAGATAAAACCTTTGTTGAAAGTAAGTTGGGAAGGAAGTAAGGTATATAGTACTTGGAGCGCTGCAATTCATATAGTCAATGTATTTTTAAGCTTGTGAGCCTTTCACAGGGTTTTGGCAAGCTTGCATCACAGCCTTAATTAAATATTTCACAAAAGGAGTTCTCCATTTTTAAATACAGTGTGCTTGCCAGAGGTGATGGATGAACACGTAAGTGGAAGGCTCCAAAGCAATAAAATGCATCTTTGATGACGGGGACACTGCAGAAAGTAGGAAGACATTATAATAATACAGATGAATGCAGACAGAAGAAGAAAAGAAAATTTCTTTGATGAAATAAATGTTTTTAAAGCAGTGTTTGGATGGTTTCCAGACCTGAATACCTCGTTTTTGAATAAATGATTTCTTGAACTTTTTGTCTTTTAGATGTAAAATATAAATAAGCTTACAAATGGAACAGGCTTTTGTGACATTCATATAGAGCTGCATACGGTATATTTGCTTCTTGCGTAAAAGTGGGGTTCTTTAAAGATGGCAAAGGACAGGCTAGCAGCAATCCACTTCAGGCTGGTAGTAACCAAAAGTTTTCTCATGAGCGTTTAATGTCCTAAATCTTTCAGAGCACAGTGAGTTGCCTTGCTGTGGGACTACTGCGCTACTGGTAGTGTTCATCCTCTTGCCATGAGCTTGTCAAATCCTGGTTATCTCGTCCAGCACTGTCTCTCAGTCAGTTTATTCATTTTCTGCTTTGGTGGAATTTTTTAGATGCATTCTGCCCTGGGAGGTGCCTTCTGCATCTTGTATTCTTTGCATCAAGTTTTATCCCTTGGCATATGAGGAGGGAGATGCTGCACGCTTCCTTTCCTCTTTTCCTATATCAGCTATCATCTAACTTTGCCCAGTTCACCTCCTCTTCCAAGTTTGGCCACCTCTCCCTCTTAGCTCTCAGCCTCACCCTGGGTGGCTATTCTGTCACCAGATTCTCTAGATGTCTAACTTGTTTTTTTCATCGCATTTGGCTTGCAAGCAGGATTGATTGAAAATAGTCTAACCGCTGCTATTTTCTCAGTTCGCAGGATCTCTGTTCATTTAATTTTCAAAATTATGTACCTGATTTCTTCTTGACCATCTGTGTGGTGTCAAAGTGTCTGAATAACAGAAAATATAACTGTGACATACACTTCCAGAAGAATGGAGAGAGAATAAATTTTGACCTTCCTTGTTAAGACTCATCGGTACCTCTTAGTTCCACCTCTTTAAGGAATAGCTATTGCAAGGACAACGTATATAATTTATAGTTGTAGGATTCCATGTGACCATAAGGATTTGCCCTTCTGGATTTTGTTGCTTCCGAGGTCTGTGGAGGTGTGAAGATGAAACAGAGAATTGGGTGTTTCAGAGAATTATAGGATGTGAGAGGAGACAGTAAACCAGCAAAGGTTCTAAATATGAATTTATCTTCTTTGAATGACACTTCAGCATACTTTGTGTTTTCTTAGCTTTGTCTTTTTCAGGTAAATAGTGGTTTCAGTCTTTCCATTATTAGTATAAAGATACAAAGGTAGGCATGGCATTGAACAATAGGTTAAAACATAATGTAGCAGAAAACACTGTGGAGAAGTAATTGAAAAATACATAAATTAAATAAAAGAAAATAAGTAATCAAAGCACCGCATACCAGAGTCCAAAGCCAGTCCCTGGGGAACTTTTTGTGCGTGAGAGCCACTAGCAGTCACAAGGCTGATTTGGTGATCCAGACAGTTACTTATGTATTCAGGTCACACTTTGTTCTCTTCTTCAGTTACAGCTTCAGCCACATATGGCTCTTTCAGCATTTCTTGACAAAAGTGAGGCTAAAGGCTTTTCAGAAGGGGTGGTTAATGCACTCTCCAGATTGATATTACCAGTTCGAGGATAAGAGGAAAAAAATTAATCACTGGAAGTGAGAACTGAAAACATAGACATGTTCAGAATTATGTCCAACAACTTAGGAAAGGAGTAAATAGTAAGTTTCTCAAGTTTGCCAGAAATTAATCTATTTGGAGGGGCAAGAGGAGGGACAGAACAGTATTTCTGCAGTTGTCCACCTTATCCTCACCTGAGGGAAAATACAGATAGTGACAGTCCTGGCAGTTTGTAATCTCATCTTGGATGATCAACTTTACACAGCTACTTGTTATGAAGCTGACTTGGGGTTAGTAGGGAAAGTAGCAGGGCCAGAAAGGTGTCCATAAACACATACTGCACTAGATTTCATTAAGAATTAAGTTTTACCTTTACTTTAAATTTTTAGCTCTTAAGATTTTTATGCAAAACTATTTCAAAATTCTTTTATTACTAGCTTGTAATAAACTGAGCTTTAATCTTTCTATTACTTTTGAGTGATGTACTGGGGAATTTGGAAACCTTCCATTTCACTAAGCATATTTTGGTTTAAACTCCAAAACCCCATAGAGAAATGTAGTCTATTACTTACTTAATTTCAATATTATTTTGTCATGTGTGCTTTTCTAACATGAAAGTTTTGGAATTCGCTGTGGACTATTCATTTAATGCAGAAATCTTGTATTAAGTCCTTTTCTTTTTTTCTCCCCTTTCATTTTAGTATACAGTTGTCACGGTGAAAGATTTCTGTGGGACTTCTCTCACAATGGTGATTTATTATTTAACATTAGTTGGTCTCAGTCCATCTTTTTCGTGGCCACTGCATAAGGTGTTCTTAAAGGATAATAATGCAAAGTGTCTTGGTAGAGTGATACACAGAGAATGCTGTGCACAAACCAGTATTATGGTCTCAGAGCCACTGGACTTGGAAGAAAGTCTTCTCACTTTGCAGAAAACGCCATTCCCTGACATTAATTAGGTACAGAGCCCAAAGACTGAATGTGGATGTTGACTCGCTTGATTCTCCAGGTCACTGGCCAAGTCAGTTGCTGGATATGTTCTGGGAAGATTTCTGGACTACTGTACAGACACAGAGCTCAAATTTCTAGGCTGCAGACAAAGCTCCCCAGAGGGTAAAGTGTGTAAAAGTAGGCAGTTTCCCTTGGAGCCGAGAAATCTTCCACAAGGTGCTGAGGCTCCTGTTGCATCAGAGACCAATTCTGGTTTGCCACAAACAACCTAAGAAACTCACTGAATAGAAAAAGCACTTTGCTGCAGAGCAAAGATTCAGTTGAAAGAGAAGAAGGAAGCCCTGTAGTTAGGACTCCAGGAATAAATCTTTACAGTAAATAGAGGTACTTTTCAAAACACCTCCAGTATCCACTTTTGCATCAATGAAAAATATGTAGCTGCTTTGCAAATGACTAGCTTTCACCAGCTCAAGATAATCAGAAAGCTGATATTTTTCCAGCTTCCCATGAGCTTCCCAAAACTGATAGCTATAAATCCACCATAGGGAAGAGGATATTATATTTCTTCTTCTGAAGAGATGAAAGAGATGAGTAATACTGAAGTGAATTGTTAAGAGACTTATTTACTTAATTGAGCCTGCTTGTTTGGTATGTGTTCCAATTAAATCATTTTTGTTGTGACCGTATTGAAGCAACGTACACCCTTGTGACCTTCTCTTATAATTATTACCACATTCCTCTTTTGAAGCACTGTTTTGATTATGTACTCAAAAAGCTGTGCTAAAATGTCTGCAGCATAAGTATGGAGTCAGACTTTTCCGTTGTTTTGAACTCACAGATAGTAACAAAAAGGATCATTCTTTATTGAAGTTCTTGGAGGTTACAGGTCATAGCCCTTAGGGGATGGGGGAAGGGAGGGGCCTTCCTTTTTAATGTCACAAAATGACTATTTTGAATAGGCAGAATTTGTTCTCTAATTAGAAATTCTTCTAAGAACAATCTGTGGTTGCATGGTAGCACTCAGAGGTGCCTTGTAATTCTTCTGGTGTGCTTAATGTTGCACATATTACAGGTTCAGAGGACAAAGTAACAGAGGCAAGTATGACCATCCCAAGACTTGCTGATACCGCTGTGTGGAATCTCTGTCCCAAATGAGTGCCAACCTCCACAATAGTAGCTTACACTCAATAAGATGGTTTTGCACTCCTGTCCTGAGCTTCTCTCCTCCTGTTTGCCTGCAAATCCCAGCCAAGTGGTTTTCCTCCACCACGGCACGCAGGCTTGCACTGGTGGAGCTGGTCCTGGGCAGCAATCCCTCAGGGGTGTCAGTTTAGCAAAAGGTGTTCTGCAGGTTGCATCTTTCAGTCCAGTGGAAACAGAATGTCTTTTACCAAAAGTAAATCTTAAACCAAACCCCCCTTGCAATTGTATTTGGAAAGCTGCTGAGTACCCTTGCAGTTTTGTGTATCTCCTAGAACAGTGGTCCCTTCTCCTCAGGCAACAGGACCCTTGCAGAGAATATTTCTTTTATGCAAGGCTTGCTGTTACTGTTTCTCTTATTGAGCTAAGTAGTATCACTGCTATTGCCAAACTCCATCAGCTCTCTGCTGCATTCTGTCCACATCAAACCCGGCCATTGCTTTTAACTTCTTGAAGCACCAGGTACATTTTATTCTTTTCCTCATTCCCAGTCCTTTCCTCTCTACTTCCTTATAGAGTGCCTTTCTGTCCGTGTGGAGTTTCTTTTTAGTATCGAAGATTCTCTCTGGTCCTGAAATAATTAAAAAGACTTCTTTGAAGATAATGGCTTGTTCTGGGGTCTCAGTTTTTCAGTGGATGACCCTCTAAGCTGCTGGGGAATTTTGATGCCAGAGGACAGCAGGTGCTGGGTAGCGCTTACCATAGATGCCAGCTACTCTCGGTGTGCTGTGTCCTCTTGGTTTACCATTTGAGTAATCTTCTCTTCTCCTTCAATGTAAGACTGCTCACGTGACAAAGACCCTTGCATCAGGAGAAAAGAAAAGGTTTGGAAATCTTCCTTCAGCAATGAATAGTAAACCAGTGTAAAACAGACCACCATCTCAGACCAGGCCTTCTCCATGCACGAGGCAAAGATGGGTGGCTGAAAAAGCCAAAGGAGTGATGTCTCCACAGAAACAGAGTTAGAGGTGAATGTTTTATCCTGCTTGGCTTTCTCTCTTTAGATAATCTGGTTTAACTCTTCTCCCAAGTGAATAATGACAGGACCAGAGAACTGGTATGAAGTTGTGGCAGGGGAGGTTTAGATTAGTTCTTAAGAAGAATTAGTTCGCTGAAAGGCTGGTCAGGCAGGGACCATCCCTGGAGGTATTTAAGAAGTGTGAAGATGTGGCACTTCAGGGTATGCTCTAGTGGCCGAGATTGTTGGGTTGGGTGATTTGGTTTGTGGGGTTTGGGTGATTTTTTTGTTTATTTTGTTTTGGTGTGTGTATGGTTGGACTTGATGATCTCAGAGGTCCCTTCAAACCATGAAAATTCTGTGAATATGTCTATGTCTAGAACAATTTGACTAAGTGTTCTGCTTCAGAGTTCATATGAAAGGTGCTGTGTGAAAGATTAATTTCTTTTCCACCGTTGTGAGTTTCCTTTTTTTGTGAACTCATGTGCCAGATCACACAGCGTGCAGCCGAGGTGTTGGATTTTATATGACACCTACAAGACTCTACTGAATGAAATCTGCAAGTCTTCAGAGTTCTTAAAATATTACTTTCTGTTTATGTGGTTTTTGGCATAGAAGCTGAAAAGCTGGGGCTGGAGGTGGGAAACGGATTGCCATCTTGGAAATTTAATGACCAGCTCTTTCCCTGTGATGTGTGTGGAAAAGTGTTTGGTCGACAGCAGACTCTGTCCCGGCATCTCTCGCTGCACACAGGTAAGCCCAACCTTTGTGCCTGGTTGTTACAGCACTGAGGGAATCTGTGTGTGTTCATCGTGGTTTGTTTAAGTGGAACGGGAAGAAGGTAAGCAGAGGAGTGTGTGAGCCATCCTCGACTCCTTGCACTGGAGTTCTGAAGAAAAAGTACAGCCTTTCTTACATTCATCTGACGAGCTTTTTGAGTCACCAAACAGCAAAAGATTTGGCCTTGGTGTTTCAGATCTGGTGAAACTGAAAAGATTTAATATCTCTCGTTCATCTTTGCTCTTGTCATTCTGTTCTTCCAAGAGGAACAGGGGCTGTTCTACCCCATACCAACTTTCTTAAAGTGAATCAGCTTCAAATCAACTGAGACTAACAGAGTTTTTATATGGAGGATGCATGTTGTCAGCCTGTTGAGGTGCACTGCACAAAATAAGATTTGAAAGCAAGAATTTCTGATGCAGTGCTGAAAAATATAGTTGGTATAATGCCAGCATATGGGGTACCATCTAGTAGAGTCAGGCTGAAAAGGTTCAAATGCTCTGTTCTGTGGCGTCATGGGGTTTTTTTAGTCCTAAGCTGTTCTCTTGAATACCTTCCCCCTAACCCCTATAGCATTTTTATTTCAAATTTAGAGCAGCTTCTCAAGGGGAAAGGTTGTAAAAGCTGATGCAATGTTTGGTTATTTTAATCAACTCTTTGCAAAATAAAACCCGGCACATATGAAAAACGAGCTGCCAGGATTTAGAAATGTTTAATTTAGAATAGAACCGTCTTTATTTTAAATTGTTGAAGTTGTGAAGCATCAGAAATTCATGATGAATTTGTTTATTTTTTTTCACCTGTTCTTTGAGTAAGTTTTTTTCATAAGTTTGTGTTGTGAAATGGCCTAATGATACAGCATTCCCTTTCAGATTTTAATACAAAATCATCAACCATCAGTTGTCTGCAAGTGATCACATGGGCATCCTCAAAAATAGCTGGACCCAAAAAGTCAAATAAAAGATGCTAGATAAAAAAAGTGTTTGTAGATTATTGACCTCTTTCTCTACTGACTCTGCTGCAGTTCTCATAGCAGTAGTTGCCCCAGTTTTTCAGTTTATAAAGTTTTGTATTATCTGACTGCAAATGGTAGAGCAAGTTAAAAAACCTGGCCCTAAACTACCTCCAGATTACACTTTTTTTTTCCGAGGAATTGTTGTGAACTCCTATAAGTTTCCAAAATGTCAAGCTTCCAAAGTACCTCATTCTGAAAGCTGCTCAGAGAAACCCAAAGGAATGTATACTTGGTTACTGGCAGCTTTAAAAATAGCTTGCTCCGAAATGAAGTATATGTTTCAGGTTTTCTGTTTCTTTTTCAGAAGAGAGAAAATACAAATGCCACTTGTGCCCCTATGCTGCTAAGTGCCGTGCTAATCTGAACCAGCACCTGACCGTCCATTCTGTGAAGCTGGTGAGTACAGACACTGAGGACATTGTCAGCGCTGTCACTTCTGAAGGCAGCGATGGAAAGAAGCACCCTTATTACTACAGGTGAGGACCTGGACAAGGGCTGTGCACCAGGCGCTGGAATCTGAATGTCTTATCTACCCACTAAGGAGGTGCTAAGGGCCACCATTCTGGTGTTGCAGGGTAGAACTGTAATGGAAAGTGTCTTGCCCACATCTGACTTAGGCTAAGCAGCAGAACCCAGCTGGCTGCCTCATGCTGTTTGACTTGGCTGGCCAGTGGGAAAGACACGGAGGTTTGGTGTGGGGCTGTGTTTTTTTTTTTAAACGGCTTTGTGAGGCAGGTGGGCTCTTAGGAGCCTCTTTGACTTTTTATGCAGTGTTCGTTTAAATTCTGTGTTTGGAAACATCACATCGTGTACGCAGATTCATGGCAAATCTAAAGCATGGTGCCTCCAGTTGCCTCTGACAGCTCCATTGTTTTCAGCCAAATTGATGAAATCAAATAGTAAAGCACAGTAAGAATTCTGATATTGATACACCCATTTCCTCCGCCTGCTAGAGGTATATACATTCAGTGACCAGCATGATGAAAGAAAGAAAATCTCTAGGAGAATTTGCCTGAAAAATTAAAAGGAACAAGCCAAATAAAATGGATAGTTGGACATCCTCCATGGTGTATGCACTGTTGTACCCTCTGC
This sequence comes from Pedionomus torquatus, assembly GCA_013398155.1. NCBI lineage: Eukaryota > Metazoa > Chordata > Aves > Charadriiformes > Pedionomidae > Pedionomus > Pedionomus torquatus. The sequence continues at coordinate 42,882 of VZRU01002910.1, read as the reverse complement.
AAACTGCGATACACACTCTGGTGGCCAAGCAGATTACCAAATCACTCTTAGTTTTAGTCAAAGTGCCAAGAGCAGATTTAATTACAAAATCATAGAACTAAGAAATAAATGAGACCTGCTGGATTAGATTATCTAGTCCATCCCCCTGGGAAAGCAAAATAGTGCCCTAGAGTATATGCCTTTTTAAACGTTTTTGCTTTGTTTTGAATGTTAATGGCCTAATCAAAGCAGGAGGAAGACTCTGCAGAGAAAGTTAAATTAAAGGGTCCTTCCCATTGCCTCTCAATATCACTCTGTTTATGCACTGGCTGTGAAATCCATATCCCTGCTCATTATTTGCATAGCTGATGACTGCTGCTTTCCAGTCAAGCATAAGAAATGCTTGAACCCATATTTACTTGCTTACACTGAAACTGCCAGGCAGTTTTGCACAAGATCCCACTTTGGCATGGGAACTGTTCCAGGGCTTGAAAATAACTCCTGGAGTGTGCAGCAAGCTCTCTGTTTGTCAGTGTATCAGCCGTACTAAACATCTTGGCAAAGCTGCAATGCCTTTTCTTGCCCAAAGGAATCAGCTAGGTGATGTGCAGCATCTGGAATCTGTAGTTTTTAATTAACTTTATGATTATTTAGCATCATTATAGCATGTACAGGATTGTTGCATTGTGCCTGCTCTTAATCATGTTGGCATGGCCATCAGTTCAAAGGCAGTTCAGCAGACAAAAGAATTTTGCAGTGAACATTCATCGGGGATGATGAGAAGAAATCTGTGCAGTGAGGGTTTTTTCTTGCAAATTCAGGGAATGCTTCTGTTTGTGGTTTATTTTGGAATGTTTCTTACTCTTGAATTCCCTTCTGCCTGCAGCTGTCACGTGTGTGGGTTTGAGACGGAGATGAACGTCCAGTTTGTCAGTCATATGTCCCTCCATGTGGATAAAGAGCAGTGGATGTTCTCCATTTGCTGCACAGCGTGCGATTTTGTCACTATGGAAGAGGCAGATATGAAGACTCATGTCAACAGCAAGCACACAGGTGATGATCCCTCTCTCCCAGCTGCAGTGATCTCTCTCTTCCTTTCTTTTGAGGTGCAACCTTCGCACTTCCCATTAGCACTCTACTTTCACTGAAATGCTTGCTAATTAAGGCCTGATCTCTCAAAGTTGAAGTGAATTGGACTCCAGCCAGGCAAATAATCTGGTAGTGCAGATCAATTTTCAAGCTTAGTGAAATAAATGAAGCACTACTTAGCCCTCCTTCTTCCTATTCCCCTTATCCTCCAGATGCCCTCCCCTGTTGAAGTCAGCACACTTTGTTTGTTTTTCTGACTGATTTACTATTTCATCAAAATCCTGGTTTGCCTTCAGTGACGATAAGGTGACTTTGAGTGCTAATTGTGCATACCTGGCTGTAAATTAGAAATACACAAATATGTTGAGCTTCACTCTTCAGTGTGTTTGTCTCCACAGTCTCTCAGTTTGGAATTTCATGCTGATGTTTAGTTGACACTGTGATCCAGCAATTCCATAAATGTAATTTTATATTAAATAACAGAACAAGTCTTGTGTTCTCTCCCTGGTCCTGCTCACTTGATAGCCGAAGATAAGAGCAATAGCAGTTTTCAAACAAGCTCCATATGCATAGTCCAACTAATACAGAATCCTTTAAATTAATTTCTGTTTATTAATTAATTTATCTTTTGCTGCCACATACTAACAGTTGCGTTGACAATACTGAACCTGAATTGCATCCAGCACAATTTTTCCATTGCTAAATTGCATTTCCTGTCCTATCAAGAATAAAATTGGGAAAACAGTGAGGGGTGGAGAAGAAGGAAGAGAAGGATGCAGCTGTTCATGCTCACAGTTACATAAGTTAAATGTAACTACAGAAACACAAACTGCTTGAAAGCTTTCTGGGGATTTTATGCCAGCATTGCTCTCAGCACTACTCCATGCTATCTGAGGTGTTTGCAACTCCACTTCATGTATAGGAAGTCACGGCAAATGAGAAACGCCACCCATGCCTCGTGAAAAGCTGGCATCAGAGCTCAAAAGTGAGCTGTACTCTACTGTATCTTCCTATTGTGGCTAAAAGATTGGAGCTGCTGCTTCTCTTTTAAAAGGAAAGACAAAACCCCCTTGTTCTTCCCTTACCCTGTCAAACTGAGCTGGCGATTCAGCCAAATGCTTACACGTATGGCAAATACAGGGAATAAAAAAATAGAATGGATTTTCTGGGTCACTTGACTCCAGTCTCTTACCCTGTGATGTTACCAAGTCATAAAAGACTTGTTTGTAAGGATGTTGGCCTATGTCTTCAAACAAGTATAATTCTTTTAAACCAGTTCTGCAGAGAAGCAGCTGCAGAGTTTCCTACATTAAAGAATAGGGACCCTTTTAGTACTTCTAGCATGTTTCTTCCTGATAATCAGAATATACATACATTGTTCTTGTGCTAGAACTGTCCTTTATCTGAAACAGGAGACTACCTCTTGCTCCCTCCACTTTTCTTCCCTCCTTTCACAGTATTTATTTCCTTAGCATATTTATGGAGAACACCCTTCACCCCTCTTAAGCCTTTTCTTATATGAAACACAGTTTTCTCACTGTACCAATCCCTCATTACCTATGTTCTTGTTAGAATCACCGCTCTTGACATATGCAATCACAGCTGTACATGGTGAAATGAAATAAGTAGTAGTGGCAGTGTAAAACAGCAGCAGCTACTGGGAATAGCTAACACGATAACATCCTGTGATCAGATTGCTAGAAGGCTCCCCCACACTGATTGCTCATATTCATCCCATGTTCTGCCCAAATTTTTCTTTTGTTTTCCTTGACTCTTTCCGACTTAAGCACTCCTCATTTGTAGCAAAAATTCTTGTTACTGGCCCTTCAGGTCACAACCTTGTACTCGGTACTATTAAATTTCATTCCATTTCTATTACTCTGGTCTCCAAGGTCAGTGCATCTTTCTATATGATATCCCAGTCATCCTCCCTATTGACAGCTCGGGTCATCAGATTTCATTAGTGCGTTCCTACATTTTTATCTTCAACTTAAAGGTGCCGCTCATCAGTTTAAAGCTAGGTGTTTGCGGAGACCTTGATCAGCGGACTTTATCACATAGAGAATACCAAGTTCTAGTAAAGTCTCTTTTCAACACAGCTCTGATTAAACCAAGACATTGGATAATTTGCCCATCCTTGCTTCATTGGCTCAAAGCAGTTCTCAGATAAGAACTCTCACTCTTGTTTATTTCTAGTGTGTGATAGGGTTTGGGATTTCAACTTCATACATTTATTGCACACATAAGGAAACTCTGATGGGCTTCAGCTTTAGATACAGTTAAATGTTTTTTAAAATAATTATAAGAAGTCCTAATAAAAAACAGACACATCTTGAGACCACACTGTTATCTCTTACCATCATTACTGAGGATGCTCCTTGGTACGAGTGAGATGATTCTCCTTTGTCCTTCCTCCTACATTTACCCATTGAACTCACATTCATAGAAAGGTAGAAATTTAGCTTGGACCGGTAGGCACTTTTGGTTTCCGCACCCCAAACTTAAGAAGCTCTGCTTCCTTTCTAAGTGACAAAGTATTCATTGGTTTTGAACTCTGAACGAATCAAAGTGTTTTCTTGGGATTTTTTTCAGCCTCGTAATGAGGTAGAATTGCATACTTCCTTCCCGCTGCCATTACAGACAGGCTCAATTCTAGGATAAACTGAGAGATCTACTGTCGTAAACACTAATAAAAAGGTGCAGCTATGACCTTAACAGATCAATTCCTTTCAGACCTGTTTATAAGCATGTTTGAATTAACTTTAAATATAAATGCTTTTTCTGAAATTTCAAACAGGTTCATTAAGATTCCATCTAATCTGCTATACTAGTTACTGTTCTTTATTCCTGTTTTTCAGCTGAAGAGAGGAAGACACCCAGTGAATCTAACAGTCCATCTTCATCTTCACTGTCAGCACTAAGCGACTCTGCCAACAGCAAAGAAGATGCAGATGTAACCCCAAAAAACAAGGGTTCAAACAACCTGCTAGTCATTTCTGTAGTGCCTGGTAGTCAGACCTCAGTGAACACTGAAGAGAAGTCAGAGAAAGGTAAAACACCCTTAAAAAAATGCAAACTGTCACCTTCTACGTATTTGATCTGGCCATAATGTAAGGAATACATCTTCCTGTTTTATTGTTCCAGGCTTTGAATGTGTTTTCTGTAACTTTGTCTGCAAAACAAAAAATATGTTTGAGCGCCATCTGCAAATCCACCTCATCACACGGATGTTCGAGTGTGATGTGTGTCACAAGTTCATGAAGACACCTGAACAATTACTGGAGCACAAGAAGTGCCACACTGTCCCCACCGGTGGGCTCAAGTAAGGAAAGCAAGTACACAAACTTTTACTGTGTTAAGCACCTCTAATACTGTGGGAACAGGTCAAAAAAGAATTAAATTAGAAAGGGTTAGTTAAACGTCTGATAATACAGATTTGGAGCTTCCTTTAATTTAGATGACCCAAGTGCATTCCTTTATTGTAGACTTGCATCATTATAGCAGATGGGTAACCTACCAGCAGATGTATCATCCGCTGGTCTAAAAGCCATAACAAACCCTGGTCCTTCCCCTTTTCAAGGCAAATAGGAGACAGTGTGTGGTGGGTCCTATAGAGAAAGAGACAGCGCTACACAGAGGTGTTGGAAAACCAAGCGGGATGGTTTTTTGCGAGGCAGCAGAGCAAAGGAGAGCACACGGCACAGGCTCTGTCCTACACCTGCCTCAAACTAAACTCCTGCAGTCTCCGCAACTAGATACGCAGTTATAGCCATAGAGGTTATAACCGTTGTAGACTCTTAATGCAAAGCCAGTCCTCTCCAAGAATTAATAACCTTGATGCTTTCTGCTGTGGTTTGCATGTCCCAGAGTGATCACTATTGTATCAATTAACATGTAATGCTCTTTTAAGAAAAAAGCCCTTTAGCTTTGGTTAAGGTGGTGTCCTTTAAGGTCTGTTGGTGCAGAGCAGTGTTTCTAGAGAATAAGTGTGCCCTTATGTCAGAGTTGGACCCCTGAGGGAAGGAGTGGCTGCTGGGGCCATATGCTTGCTCTCAGTGGGCAGGCAACGTGATGTTATGCAAGATGCACATCCCTGGTCTCCATTTGTTCCAGCTGCTGCAGGAAAGGGGGCTGGAACCACTTTGAGCCCAGCTAGGGTTCAGCACAGGACTCTCTGCTTTTGTTGCCCTTGCTAAGTGCTAAGCATACGGATGTTTTCAGTGCACTGTAACTGTCACAGGACAAGCCCACCACATTTAATGTTGCCACAAGTATCTCTACCAGTTTGCATTGTAGTTTCTGAAAACTCGTTCTGTTTGCCAGGCAGCATCTGGTCTCCAGCTCAGTAGTCACACAAACTGGGATCTGTGGTCACTTGAGATGTGATGACTGAATCTGGGAAGAAGACCAGATTGAGAAACAAGTAGTGCGCCAGAGCGACGGGATGTCTGTCTCGGACGTACAGACCAGTTGTCTAATGTACTTTGGGCTTAAGCTGCACAGAATCTGTTCTATTTACCAAGGAAAAACCGTGACCTGTGACTCAGATCTTCCTGACAGAATGGGCTTCTTTGTCTCCATAAGTCATTCTTGCCCAACTGAAGTAATAATGAGGTACCTTGAAAGCTGCACCTAAGAAAAAGCTCTGATTTTTTTTTTTTTTAAGGCATCCAGAAGAGCCTGAAGAAATCTAAGTAAATTGTATTTTTCTGTCTCCTGTTTGCTGTGGGGGAAGAGAAAATAACATGATTCCTCCAGCTCCAGGTCAAAATCTGAGATTCTGATCCAGAGAGCACCCAGCCCAAGAGAGGTATGTGTGCAAAGACAGCTGAGTCCTCTATTGCAATAGAGCTAATCGTGTTAGCAGCCTCAATGCCAGGCTCCCTCTCTGGATCAGAGTGCTTGATGTGCATCAGTCAAACTCTCCGGATATCTTAGTATCCTTTTGTCCTCTTGTGGTACTCGTTGTGCTCAAAAGTCTCTCAATTAGCAGGTAGATTAATATTAAACCTATATGTGCAACCAGTTGTAGCAAGGGATAACACACATGGAGAGAGAAGATCTCTGCTTAGAAGTGATCTGAAGTGCTGTAATGCAGTTGGCAGACCTGCTGAACGGTGAGCACAGATCAGCAGCTGGTAGAGGTGTCTGTGAGATGGTAGCCAGGTGCCTTAGTTGTTTCTTTTTACCTAGACCTGCTCTTTTAGCTCACCAGTAAGATCTGGAAGGGAGCATGCTTTGTTTAATATCACAGAGATCCCTGACTGTCCTCACCAACTTCCTCTCAGCTACATAAAACAACAGCGGGTGTGTTTTGGGTTTGCTGGTGTCCAGGCTTGTTCAGCTCAGGCTTCCTTCCAAGCTTTCAAGATTCCCTCCTCCAGCCTTCTCAGTCCTTCCTGGTCCAGGAACCAGAGGTGAGGCCCTTTGCCATGTCCACCCTGGTCCGGACGCTTGCTGCTGTGAATAAGCAGAGCCCACATCCTCTTCCTACGCAGGAACAATTCCTGCTGTGGCAGAGGTGGCTGTAGGCGAACACTGCCAGACACACGCCCCTCCTTGAGCATGGCTAGCTCATCACCCCAAAATGGGAATCCCTGCAAGTCATCCTCACAGAAGCTTTCAGCTGCTCCTAGCAGGATGCCCAGCAAGCTTATTGTTGAAGGTCACATAAAAGGAATTTCCTAAGCTTTTGCTGTACATGTGGTATTACAAGTTTATTCCATCTTTACTTGAACAGCTGCTTTCATACTCATCTGTAAACACTCACTTTAAACCACTTCTTAATGGAAAAAAATGGCCAAAGTGACTTCGTGCAAACTCTAGGAATGTCGTTACACAAAGTACCTGTGAATCAGTCACCCACTCTGCGCCACCCAGCCTGCTTTGCAGAATCTTCCCCTTCAAGGTAAGCCAGAAGATTAAAGGGATGCTCCTTTGGAGTGAATCAGTGTTTTCCTAGGAATGCGTGAGTTCTACTGCCATTAAAATGGGCAAACCTCTTCTAAGTAGAGATGTGTTGAGGTGAACAAGTATTCAAAGGAGGCTTTACAGGGAGAACTAAGTACCTTTTTCTCCTTTTTAGTAGGTCAGAGAGGGGTTGAGCGACAGGGTTAAACCAGCAACGGAGGTCTTCAGGCTGAGTGACTTCTCTTTTCTCTGTCCCCGCCTTTCCTTGCTGTGTTGCCAGGTGTCCGTTCTGCATCTACTCCACTAACCGCCCCGCAGCCATGGAATGCCACCTGAAGACTCACTACAAGATGGAGTACAAGTGTCGGATCTGCCAGACAGTGAAAGCGAATCAGCTGGAGCTGGAGATGCACATCCGAGAACACCGCCTTGGCAACCATTACAAGTGCGACCAGTGTGGCTACCTGTCCAAGACCGCCAACAAGCTGATTGAACACGTGCGTGTCCACACTGGTGAGCGCCCTTTTCACTGTGACCAGTGCAGCTACAGCTGCAAACGCAAAGACAATCTCAACTTGCACAAGAAACTGAAGCATGCTCCACGCCAGACTTTCAGCTGCGAAGAGTGCCTGTTCAAGACCACCCACCCTTTTGTCTTCAGCCGCCACGTGAAGAAGCACCAGAACGGGGACTGCTCCGAAGAGGAGAAGAAGGGCCAGTATTCAACCTCCAAGGAAGCCAGTCCACTCCTACCAGTCAACAGCTCCAGAAACCTCCTGTCACCCCTCTCAGTTATGTCTGCCTCCCAGGCTCTGCAAACAGTGGCTATGTCAGCTGCACAGGGCAGCGGGGCACAGCCAAACTTGGCAGTGAAAGCCTTGGCCATCAATGGCACTTCCTTGTGCTTTGACAAATACTGGAACTCAGAGTTTGCCCACCTTATTCCTTTAACGATGTTTTTCCCCAAGAACCACTACAATCTCACATTCCATCCACCCAGACCTCAGACTGCACCGGGAGGTGCCTCTTCACCTAAACACTCCTTCCTTGCCTACCTTGGACTAACAGAGAGGGCAGAAACTGTCTGAGGGCAGTTATATTCTGTACCAAAAATACCCCTACAAACCCAGCAGGTATACATTGCTGCAAAACATAGACCGAAGAGGTAACGAACACTTGTACTATATCATTAGTAAGGTTTAGAAAATGGCTCTGTGTGTATACTTATTGCATTGACATGAAAGCTGCTTTATTAAATCTTCAAGAGGTGACCTACTGCATACTTCTACCTTCAGAGGCATGTTCCCAGTACTCTTATCTAAGAAACTATTTTGTCTTGTTAAGCTGAAAAAGAGTGTCCTTAATGGCAATCAGCACTTGTATGATTACATATTGATGCATTTTATTTTTGTGCGTGCGGGTGCGTGAAAGAGAGGCTGCCTATAGCGTGCCCATGACATTGCTTTTGCACATCCCTTGTATTGGCTTGTTTAATTATTATTCTGTTCTCCTTTTCACACACTCGCTCACTCCCTCCCTCCCTTCCCTCTGCCTCCCCCTGGACCGTAGACTTGTGGAAGGAGCAACACTTGGTTCGGGGTGGATTGGCGTATAATTTCAGTGCTGTTTGCACCTTTACTTGTGTGACGCCTTGCACTCAGTTGTCGAGGTTCAAGGATTTGGGGTAGAACTGATGAGGAAAACGTTGCTTTCAGCACTGCAGGATGAGAGTATGACAATGAAAAGCTTGCGTATGAACACATACCCATATGCAGTATGTACAGTCTACACACCCACACACTGGGCCCAATTCTTAACTGTTACACAGGTCTAACAAACACCTGCATCTGGGCCATAGCATACATCTTTTGTTTTAAAAGGGCATATAAATATTATATATATACATATATATATATAGTATTATGCAGTGGTTACCTTTTAGTTTGCAGGAACAACTTGTATAACTAGAACTTTATGGTGGAAAAATCCAACAAGGGGATTTAAAAAAAAGGGTATGGATAAATTCTGGGTATAAATACTCAGACTAATAAAAAAAAAAGCAGCAGTTTTGCACAGTGCTTTAGTCTTGCACTAGTTTGTTTCTCACTTGCAAAAAAAAAAAAAAAAAGGAAAAAAAAATAATCTGTGGGCTGAAGGTAAGATGACTGTTTATTTGAAAAGGTACCAGTAACTTCTTTGAAATATCAAGCTATAAAAAGATGCTGTTTGAACCATAGAGTTCTCTTTTATACCCTCATTATTTCAACTGTACTTGCAAATTCTACAGTCCTATCGATAACGCTCCATGTTATTAGTAATACTTTATTCCTTTTTGTTAATGGCGGATAGAGTGTACACTGCTAGGAAGCTAACTGTATACTTATTTAATGCTCCTACTTCTGGTCATTAAAATGACATGTTATATGTAGCACTTTATTGCAGGAAGAAGCAACTGCAAATTGGTTGTATAACCTTTGTTAATCTCAAAATGCCAAGAGTGATCTTAATTTAAGAGAAGCTAACCGACTGTTAATTGATTTGTGTCTCTTAGACAACTTAATATCCAGGAAGAAAGATCGGGATTAAAAATACTCTGCATTAAAATTGGGAGTATAAAATATGAAATATTTCAAATTATCATGTGACTTACAGGAATGCTTTTTTACTGGATTATTGTTTCCCATGGTGTCTCTGGGATTTGGATCGCACTGTCTTTCACCAGATATTAGAAACATCTGACTTCGCTTTTACCAGAGTCCTCTCTCTGTCCCTTGTCCAAGCCACAGTAGGAGGTGCCCTGAGTCACATCTAACTCGTTATCCACCCAGCCTCATCCCATCCTGAAGGAACACCTCCTTCAGGTTGCTGCGGGATGATGGGGGAGTCCAACAGGCTGGTTGGAGCCAACCCCTTGTTCATGACAGCACTAAAGCACCACCCCAGTTCAGGAAGGCATTTCTGGTCCACAAGGGCTCTTAACCACATGCACAACTAGAAACATAACTCAGTCTTCATTAGTTCTTAAATGAAGCTTGTGGAAAAAATACTTTTTCTTGATGCAAAACTTGCATCATTTAAGCTATTTGCAAGGTTCCTACATTTGTTTTGCACTGAGATTGCCAAACATTCTCCATTGTCATGACCAAACTCCTTCCTGTTCAGGGAGGACACCCTGAACTGTGCACTCCTGTTAACATACTGGAAGCTATTTACAAGGGGGAATTATCCAAAAGGGCAGCAGGCTATCATTTGAAGTTAATGAATTAAAGGACAGAGAAGTCCCACCGTTTTGCTTACATTCCAGCAGACAGTTTTGGTTCTAGCGAGCACATGGCGGTTCTGTCTGTGAAGGCAGTAAAGACAAGCCATCTGTTCCAAAGCAGGTACAAACCTTTGTAAACAGCCTACCTAACTCAGGGCCCTCTTTGCCACCCTTCACTCCATCAGAACTCCTGGTAACAACCCCCACCCCCCAGAGTACAGACAAAACAGAAAATGCCCTATTAGTAACTACACCAAGTGTAACAAAAAATGAGTATCTTGATGGCATGAAACGTGCCATCTGCATCCAGAAACTATACCGGTTCTTTAAAACACACTCAATGCCTGTATCTCTGACCCCATCAGAGAAGAACAAACACTTCCAAATCAAAAAGCTTAGTTTTCAAACCAGCAGGTAAAGCACAGCTGTTTAGGAGAGAGAAGTAGGAATATTAATAGGACACTTTCCATAAACCAAACAACAGTTTAAATAGGGCTGGAACTTCCAAGAGCGAGCTGTCAGCATGCCAACACCACGTGGTTAACAATGTTCCACTGTACCGGTATCAGACATAGTAATGTTTAACATACCTGGGAAATTTGTTTAGCACTTTGGAAAGGATAAATTAATGCTTTCTGGCAAATTATAGAAATTTTCTCTCTAAGGAAAAGTGTGTTAGGAGGTTTTTATTTTTTTAAGAAAAAAAAAGGTATTTATCAGAATTCAAGCATATTAAAATAATTGGTTTGCAGTTCAAGACTAAAGAAAGAAACTTTCCCCAGAGGTTTTCCCTACCGTCTAATGACCAACAGTTCTGATAAATTCCTCCCCCCCACCATAAAGGTAATTTCATACTGGTTTTCACTATGCATTCTTTAACAGAAGCTAGCGTGTTTTTCCATTTGGCAATTCAGTTAAAGTTCTCAGCACTTTTTTTCTTTCTTCTGTCTTTTTTTTTAATTGTTGTATTATGTTCAAATATAATTCTGTCAAGGTTTGTGTACATTAATAAAAATTTGTATTGTATAAAGCTTTTTGCATTATAAGGCTGTACAGGGTCATTTTGACAGTAACTGGTATATTCCTTTGCATCTTATGTTGCATTGCCAATTTCTAGTGTATCCAGTTTGGAAGTACAATATACTCTAATTAAAAAGGTTGGCTATATTCCTCTTTCTTTTTGGTTTTCCTTCCTCTCTCTTCTTTTTTTTTTTTTTTTTACCTTAAATAGAGCTAGACTTGAATTGGAGGGAGGATTCTCTTACAAGACAAGAAGATATGAAGAAAGAAAAGGTAAGAAGTTATCAATGGTTGAAATTGAAAAGGGAAGCTCTGGTTGTTAGTACTGGTGAAGAAATACAGCAGATACTCCTGGAACAGCGACAGGACTTTCCTCTGTGGGCTCTGTCCTTGTAGCAACCTGCCACATCCTTTCTGCAAAGAGGGGATAACGCCTCTTCTGAGGAGTCTACTCAGTCAGAGGATGAGGGAGCTCCTGCCCTGCCCTCCTCAGCCCTGCTGTTCAAAAAGCAGATTCTTAAGCAGCAATTCAGTAAATTTGGCCTTACTTGGGGGCAGCCCCATTCAAATCAGGATAACTCCTTCCTTAAAGAGGAGCTATGTAACAAATAAAGGAACATTGTACATTAAAAGATTGCTGTGGAAATCTATTTTTTTCTAGTCTAAAAATATCATGTATGCATTTTGTCAGAGTTTTAGAAAAAGCTGCGTTTTTTTCACCAAAGATTAATGAAATAATTAAAATGCACAGAAGAGGCTAAAGAAGGAAACCCTAAGAACAGCCAAATTTCCAAGAAGCAAAGATACTATTGGCTGCGCTGAACAAGAAAAGACACTGAACAGCCTAAAAGGAAGTTAGAGTTTTTAAACACTAACCAAAGGAAAAAAAATAAAAATCTGGGTATTCATTAGCTAAAAATTATCCTCACATAAATTAATGTTAACATTAAATACATGTGGATTGCACTTTGCCCTCAAGCGGGGAAGTGTTGCCTAATCAGCTGAAAAATTCTTACAATAATTGGTGCTGGAGAGCAGATACTAATTTTCAGGGACTCTGTCAGTACCTTGTTAGAGAGCGTGGTCCTGTTAACAGCTTGTGTGTTGAATCCACCCTCATTTTGTGGTGATGAGTTAGGTGAAGGGAAGGCATCTTTCACTTTTCATAAGAACATAAGATGTTCAGGAAGAGCTGGTCTTCCTCTCCTCTTGCACCATCTCTGTAATATAAAATATAAAGTGCTACTTCATGTGGTGCTTTTTGGGGCTAGACATAAATAGTCTGGCAATCAAAAGACAACCATGCACATTTTCAGGTATAATTTTGAAAGCTATTTCAGAGGTTGATCTACTAAGTCCTGATTATATCTTGATGGCTTTAAAAGAGATCTCTGCTTGTGTAAATTGTTACAGGTCTGTTGTAAATCATTATAACTGTTCATTTAATTGAGACAATGGTTTAAGAGGAAGGTTTGAATGTTTGGTTAAAACAAGCAGGGAGGGTGCAGGGAGTGAGTCAAAGAACACTGTGGCTCTCTGGAAGCAGCAGACTCTGCTCTATTTGCATGTCTCTCAGAGGTGGCTGAGAGGACTGAGTTACGCTGCCTGCATCAGGATCCAGCCTGTAGCTAAGTACAAGTCTTGGAGTAGGTCCAGCCCTTTCAGCCTTACTGTAACTTTTGTTTAAAAGCTGGGGCCCAATCTCAACCAAAATGTCAGCCATCCTCTTGCAATCGGCCTCCCTGGATTCATCAAAAAACATGCATCTCGGAGAAGAACCTGATTTGCATCTAAGTAGGTGTATCAGTGTCACATGCCAATATGCGATAAAGAGCCACTGTCTTTTGCAACAGGTGGCTGTAGGGCTTGTAGACCAACACAATTAACTCAATTTTCCCTAATCTCTTTTCTGATAAATGCACCAATACACTTGTGTGGTGATAGAAACCACCTTGGTTTGTGTATTGACCCTTTCAGGACAGCAACTGCCCTGTTTTCATTCTGCATCTATGTGTATTTTTAATATGTCATTTTTGTTTTAAAAAGAACAATTAAATTAAAAGCTGACATTTTTTTCAAGCGGAATTAGTTCTTATAATCCTACACCTGCCACAGTCATCATGAGCCCAGTAGAACAAGGCTTAAGAGAGAGAGATACTTGGGAAAATAAACCCCAAAATTTTCGGTAACACTTGACCGTAGAGCAAGTGTCTTTTGCAGGGGATGGCATCATTTATGCAGAGCCATGTTTTAAAATACACGTTGTGTTAAAAATATATCAGTTGTGCTCCTAACAGACAGACATCTGCATTATATCATCCACCATCATATCTGCTGCTAATTGGCCTCCTTGTTGACAAGTCTCAGCAACAGGGTTAAGTACTGGCTGTAAAAGCAATCTAGCCCCTTGCCCGAGGGGTCACAGCTCAGGCAGACAGTGCAGGAGCCTGCACAGCCTCTTCCCGGCTATATATTTTCTGAGAGCTAATAAAACACGAGTGCAGTCATTCCTGCCCAGAGGTCTGCCAAGGACCTGCCCAGGACCGTGCCTGCGGAGCTGCACTAAGTGGTTTATCACCTTCTCATCGCAGAGGCATGCAAGTAGTCTGCATGGGAAGAGGCATCATCTTCTGCATCAAAGTTTTAGAAGCCATCAGTGAAGCATCTAACGATTCCAGAAGCGACAGCTAACCTTGGATGTGGAGCAGACAAGGCCTGAGTGCCCAGCAGGAGCCCCTGGAAAAGGGAGGGAAATGGTTTTAGTGGCCTGAGCTCAAAGCCTCCTGAAAGGTGAGTGTCTTCAAAGCGATTCTTCTTGACCAAACAAATCCACCAGCTGCTTTTAAAAATCTTGGCCTAAAATTCCTGGTGGGAGGCTGCAGGGAACAGCCTGCCGCCTGTTTCCCCAGGGGTGGGCACAAGCCCCAGGTGTAGCACCGACAGCATTGAGCCAGTCGGGACAGCTCAGATGTCACACGTGTCTTGGCAAACCTGGGCTGAGTCAACAGGTTACATCTGAATCAAAGACCAGAATTTTACTTGCCGTGAGGGCTTGTTGTGTAGCTCCTGGGAGCATAATGTTACATACAGCAGGAAGCCATCCAGTTGCTCGATGTGAGGCAATACATCAGAAATGCAGCTGGTGCATTCCCTGTGCACGACAGCTGTCTTTTGCCAACCTGGCAGTGGCTGTGCATACTCTGGCACTTCTTTGCAGCCTTGTGAAGCCTCTATGATCTATTTCCCTACTTTAAGATGCAGGGGGAGGCGTTCCATGCAAGGAGGTGGGTTTGCTTTGTTGGGTTGGGTTTTTTCTGGGTTTGTGTTGTTTTTTTTTAATTGTTCTGTTTCTGTCCCCCTCAACCTTGATTAAAATGCAACAAACTGCACAACTCTAAAAAAAACCCCAAACCACAAAACCAACATTTTTTCTAATTTAGGCTACAATTAATGAAAAAAGACTTTGAGTTCCTGTAGTATCTTGTGATGTTTGCATGTAGCTCTGCTCTACTTTATTTTTCAAACCTCTACTTCCTATCACATACCTTTTTTGTCCCAGCACTTCTCAGACAGCATTTTACTGGAACTGCAAACTTTGGGAAGGTGCCTATTTAAATAAAGAATAGAAAAATGCTCTCAATCGCTGAGCCCCTAGACCTTCATGCCAATGTTCACAGCAAAGCGCCTACTGTAACCAAAACCAAAAATAGACCTTGTGTTCTGGTTGGTGGGGGCGGGGGGGGGGAGGGGGGAAAGAAACACAAAGAAAAAAAAA
>VZRU01002910.1:0-20066 GCA_013398155.1 Pedionomus torquatus | reverse complement strand
AAAAACCACAAAAAAAAAAAAAAAAAAAAAAAAAAAAACACAACCAAACAACAAGCAACCCACCAACCCCAAACATTAAAATCAGATCAAATTGATAGGGGCACCATGGTAGCTATACCTTGGTGGTTTTTTAGGAAGACTAAAGAAGTTCTGAGGAAGTACAACTATCCCCATCTGAACAATTCAGGAACGTAAATCTTGCGGGACATGATCCAATCACCAATTCCATGACTGCTTTGCTGTAAGTCTAGCAGATCTGGTGATGGATCACAAAATCTATGGGTCGTTTCTTGTCATGCTATAATACTGTATGTTTTGACAGGTTTGTAGGAGGAAAGGTGAGAACTGACAGCAACTCCCCTAGCTCTTGGAAAGAATTCACACCAAGAGGACCCACTAAGGCATCTGATGCCAGAAAACACAAACCACACGGACCTTGAAACCTCCTTCTCTACCACAAGGCAGTGCCCTAATGTTGAGACCAGAAGCATGAACTGAGAGACTCTCTAAGAAGATCATTTGCCTCTTCTATAGGTTGTTTCAACTGGGCTCTTTCTGGAGTTCCCCAGTAGGGAAGGCAGAGGTACTCAGTGCTGAAATTACGTAGCCATCAGCATTTACCATAAATCATTTGGCATCACTCAAGTGATTATTTTTTTTTTCCCCTCTCTTACTGAAAGTACACAGTTTTCCCTATGTGGGACTGTTTGACTATGTCTGACTGACTTGATCACCAGGAAGAATGGAAGCAGAACACCTGAGCAAAGTACCGAAACATCACACAAAACCAGTAACATTTACAGTTCAATCTCTGATCAGTTATGTAGCCAACTTCAGTTGTGAAAACTCAATTGTGGTTTAAAAAACCAACAACAACAACAAAACAAATCTAACCCTCAAAAAATCTGAACCCACTTGAAAAATTGTTAGAGATAAATTAGTAAAAAAAAAAAAAAAAACAAACAAAAAAAAACACAAAAGAAAAAAAACCACCACTGAAAAACTCACTTCATCTCAGTACAAACAAAACAGATAGAGGCATGGAACAACTACATTGTTTTTGCAAAGCAATAACTATTATGATTGGTACCTCTGAGAATTAAACAGAACAAGCTCTCCAATGTTTTGACCTCCAGAAGGTCGTGTTCACAAGTCAGTGACCGTAAGAGCCAAGCTGGCATTCACAGTGCCCACAACAATAGATCCAATTACTTCAACCAACAAGCATTAAAAAGCAAATGCAACACGTAAAGATTCTACTGCTTTAATTCAAATACATATATCTACAGATATAAAGATGAGAGGACAGTGCAGCACCCTTGCCATTACTGTATGCTATATGTGCTCTCATATCTTACCTTCCCTTACACATTTTATTTTCAACTTTTTTTCCTCTCTGGGGTTTGCCTGTTTGGAAACACTTCACCCAAACACAAACCAAAACAGGGATGAATAATTTATTTTGTCAACGTCGTTCTTCCCCACTTCTCACTGCAAGCTTTCAGACTTGGCTAAGAGAAAATACCATTTTGTTCTTCTTTCAGTTGCAGGTGCATAGATCTAGGTGCCCACATAAAAAAAAAAATAAAAAAAAATCTCAAGCTTCATACTTAGAACTCAGTGAATATTGCAAATTTGCTAAGTAACTTAGCAGTTCAAATAACAGAAGCCTTCAGCAAGTACACTGCTGAAGTCAATAAGTTCAAAGGGGATCAATAACACTTTACAGAAGGCAGATTAAAAAAAAAACAACTTACAAAATCCAGCAATACCTACCAGGTACCCCAGCCCCAGGGACATTTGAGGAATGGCTGGGACCAAATATCAATGAAAACCTCTTCACAAGTATTCAGCATCCTCTTCTCTGTCACTCTAGGTGGGGATGGGGTTTGCCTCCTTCCCTGCAAGGCCTAAAGACCATCATCATATCTGGCACCTCCATGAGCCTCCCTGCATGCTTGCACCTCAGCTCCTACACCGCTTGGATATGCTACTGTTGGCTCTGTCTCACACAACACAGGGAAAATGCTGGGCACCAAAATCAGCTGTCATCTCTCTATTCTCCCCAGGTAGACAGAGCTCTGCTCAACAGCTCCAAAGTGGCAAAGTGCCCAGCTGCCACCTGTGGGCCCACAGACATACACTGGTCACTGCAGAGGACCCATACTGATCTGAAAGGTGAGTTGAACATGCAGTTTAATGTCACTGGTAAAGGGGAGGCTATTTATGCCTACTTTGTAGATGGCCCTATTTGCTTGAAATAAAGCTGTGTTAGAAGAGCCAAAACAAAAATACCTATCAATAGTACAGTAGACAAAACTAACTGTGGAAGTGATACCGCCCCAGAAAAATGCAATGTAGCCAATTTTGCAAGACTGCTAATTATGTATTATTAAGGACATCATACAGTGACCTATTAATACATCTACAGCCTTCTGTTGCCCTATTATCAATAGCAAATGGGAACCTTCTGTACTATTTTGGGAAATGACCTTTCTCCACAGCATTGTAGTGTAGCAGGAGCCAGGAACTTCCCAGGCTGTAACTCCAGCTCCACCGTTGACTTGCTGTGCAATGAGGGAAAGTCGCTTTATCCTCTGGGGGGCTGTTTCTTTTTCTGTAAATTTGTAGTGATCTCGTCTACCTCTCAGCTCAGCAGAGTGCTTCACTCAGTTCAGATATTTGAGACGGGCTTTGAGGATGCAAAATGCCAGATCAGTATGACACATGGGTGCAGCTGCCTAAAGATTTTAATACGGCAGAAATTCAGCTGCAGCAGGAAGAACATACCGCTAGACTACAGGATTCCCTTTTCACAGGTGAGAACTTAGAGCCACTAGCTTTAGGTCAGGTCACCATCTAGTAACATTTAACTCATCAGTGATTTCAGCTACAGAGTTTCTCGGACAAACACACACACAAGAGAGAAAATTTCAGGACTCGTTCCCTCCTACATGCCAGCAGAATTTGGAGTAATGGTAACAACTCACATAATGGCAAAAGATACACCTAAAATAACAGCACGCAGAGACCATAGGATGAAAATTACTGGGACAAGCAGAACGCTCAGCAGATACTCACTTTATGCAGTCTGGTACATTTCAAAGGTCAAAAAAAAATAGCTGGGTTATAGAAAGTTAGAGAGATTAAAAAAATAGAGCAGAGACTGTAACAACATCAGCTCTTTCTCTCTCTCTGAATAAATAACAGTCATGACTACATGAAGTCATTCTGAAAACATGAATTATTTAATTTGCTTTGGCGGAATATTCTCAGGCTTAACCCCCTCAAATTGCGGTAAAAGGTGGGAAAAAAGCCTGATCCATCTATAAACTGCAGGAATGTGCATAAGTACACAATAAAACTATAGGAAAGCTATACTTCCAGCTTACAAAAATCCAATCACTTAACTCTTTTCCAAGAGACAGAGGTCAACATCTCACTTGATTTTGAATGTCTCACTTCTCTCCTGCCTCAGTACAAAAGAAATGGCTAGATACTGGCACGGTATTTGTGAGTTGTCTAATAACTGCCTTTCAGTTAAACCTAAATAGTTTCACCAACAATTTCCAAACAAAACTTACTTTGTGGCTTGAGATCTGTCCCACTGGAGGAAATTCCACTTCAATTCCTTTGTAATTGTCAGCACAACTCAGATTCCTAGATCTGCATCCTTGGTTATTCAGAAGTAAAGAAAAAACTTAGCAGCATGGAAGATTTTACCTGTAAAACACAATACCTTAGCTATTATTTAAATGCATTTTTATAGACAAACAGACAGCAATATATTTAACACATGTTTAAGTATGACATGATTCAGGTTTTACAATAATTGGATTATAGCAGTTATTGAAATCCATGTTTGAATTTAATATTTAATGTGTCTCTACCAACAGATTGCATTTAGTAATCTTAATTAACAGTGCCCAGAGACAGTTTATCCATGTTCTCCAGATTGAAGTATGGCAATCTGACCTGGGCTATGGGTATACAGAAAATAAAGGACTGGAATATGCATCACTCACTAAGTGGTTGGGCATAACACTTAGGAAACAAGGAGGGAGTGTTTCCTCTCCTGGGCAGAAAGCTTTGATTTGCATGGAACCCCTGACCCGAGTGAATACACAGGCCACAACAGTCACTTTTCCTTCTACAACCTACTCATGCAACATTTTGGAATTAATTTTCTTTCACATAACAACTTCATGAAAAGAAGTTTACATCTCATCAGTAGCACCAGATCAGCAGATTACGAAATTAGGCAGCTGCTAAGGAAGCCAAAATTACCACCTTAGAACACGCTCAGATGGGGACAAAGGCACCCCTAAGGTAGTTTGAGCCCGTGGAGGGGCTGGGGCCCTGGGAGGCTGAGGAGGGGGCGCGGAAGGGCTGAGCGCTGCTGCACAGCACCATCTAAGGGCGCTCTGTAAGGACTGCAACGAGAGGGGAAGTCTGCAGCTGCGCCCAGCCAGCCCACAGGCACTGACCTTCCAGAAAACTTCTTAAAGAATTGCTTATCACTGTCGCTCTTTCATCAAAAATCAAACAGAAAATGAAGTTACTGAGAAGCTGGTGGGGGAATAATATTCAGAATAAAAAGATTTACCTTTGTCACTTGCAGTAATTTGTTTCTCTCCAGTGCAATTTCTTGGTACGCAAACAAGCCGGTTTACTACAAACATTCTAGATTAAGCACAGGAGGAGAGAAAATCTTATGGCTTTTAGATTTAGAACCTAAAAAACAAGAGTAGCCTTAATACTATCTGGCTTGTGCAATATTTAAATCTCTATTTCAGTTTTTCTATTAAAAAAAAAATAAATCCCAAATTATGCAAGTCTTGTTTCTTTTGGAGTGATTTTGTGATACAACATACGTGAAGAAACTCCACACTAACCTGAGGATCCACTTAGTCCAGCCTTAATCTCAAGCAGCAGCCAATAAAGGAAAAAAAAAATAAATAAAAAAAAAGGAAACCAAAACCATTCAAACTTTCCCACAGAAATTTCCTTGCTCTTCAGATGCTCAGCAAAGGATAGATGTTCAAAATGTAACGAGAGCCATTCAGATTAGGTTCACGTACAGGATCTGTGCCTGTCTCCAGAGCAATGTTTTCTAAGATGAAAGAGCTGGCAGTGGACCAAACAAGATTATTTTAATTATTCCAGTTTCCCTCTGAAATTTCCTGTCTCATTGCATAAGAAATTTACCTCCACAAAAATGGCAAACTGACTCATGTAATGGAACAAAACTCAGGTGGTCTGTATTCTAGGACGCCTATCCAATCACACTTAGGCACGTGCTCAAATGCCGCCCTTTCCTGATGTCAGGGTGTGGAGAAAGAGTAGCATTTCTAATATGAGCAAGTGCACAGCAAGAAACTGGCTGGGGTGGGAAGGGGTGGCTGGAGCAGGGTCTGCCCGGGAGCTGAAAGCCATGTGCATCCTGCAAGACATGAAACTGGGACTTCCCTATTCAACACATTGTGATTCAGAATGACTGATTACTCTTGGTACAGAAATAAAACATCCAGTGGCTTCTAGTTGTGCTTGTGCTGTACAGCCTGCCTTGTTGTTGTGGATGTGGAAATGACAGCAGTAGAGTCTCACTGTAAAGACATTTTTTCACATTCTAAAGGATAGATAAAAGGAAAGGGGAAGGACAGCAATATTTCAATTATCTAAATTTTGAAACATTCATTTTTAAATGTATTCAAGTTCTATTACCACTATACACAGAAAAAACCAGCCAGGTGTTCTGCATCATACCACCCAAACAAAAAAAGTTCTTTCCCTTTACTGAATCTGTTTTTAAAAGCTTATTGATTTTGACTTAAGTCTCTCCTCCTGTAAATCAGAAGTTGAGAACATGACTTCAGCTACTTGTTTAGAATCTTGCAGGTATCAAATATTAGCAGCTGTTGTTCACTGCAGACAGGCAAATTGTATTCACAGTTAAAAAAAAATAATCTGTTTTGATAAGCAAAATTTGCTTAGAAAGTAAGGGCATGGAAAGTCATTCCTCTTAATCTGATAGCAGTCAGGATTTCCAAATAGATCACTTTCTTAAGATTTGTGCATTAGAAATAATAAAAAAATGGCAATATTTGCAACATAATTCACATTCCAGTTTGCTGTTTATTTCACTTGAATTGAGCTCTGCCAGATACCATATGCTTACCAGGCTTTCAATGTGACACACAAGACAGAAACCAGTTCTTTGTGTGCCTGTCTCTTCTGGAACGAGAATCTGATCTCTATTGTGTGATTACAGCAGTATTAGTCCTCCCCATGAATTTTATGAGACTGCAGAGTTTCGCTTTGAAATTCAGAAGAGAGGGGACACCAGAGTATAACTGGCTTGTGAAACACATGCTGACCTTTTAATGTGTTGACCTGTACTGCTGTTAACAGCCAGTTAGTGGAGAAAACTAGCAGACTGACAAGGCATTATTTTTCACATAATATCCACAAGCTCAGATTTCTCAGGAGCATAACATTTTTGGCAGAAAACGTATATGAATACTTATCTGGTTCTTATTTAGATCTAGAAGCAAAAGACAAACATGTAAGTAACAGTAAAAGCTCCGAGTATAAGCTTCTGACATCATAAGGCACATAACTTGGCACAGTTTGTGACGTCACTAAAGATCCTTTGTCCAGTTAGACTAACAATTTACAGTTCAGAAGGTGAAACAAGCAACTTATCTTTGCACTTACTTTACACGCTTTGCCAGATTTTATCAGATTTAAAAAAAAAAAAAAAAAAAGAAAAAAAAAAAAGATGGGGGAACTGTCTTTACAGCTACATTCAGTGCAGTTCCCTAAATATTTTAAAATACATTCAGTATCCCTTCTTGTTCAGTTTGTGAAACTTCTCCTAGAAGACCAGGACATTTTTAGCAGCCTAATTTCCCTCTCTCCTATGGATTATTTTGCCTACTCCAAAATACTGGGAAAGCTTCTCTAAAAATCACCCTTACTGTGATGGCTCAAGCCTGCTTCTCCTGCCATGAGAGGAAGGTCTGACATCATCACAGCCCAGGAACAGTACAGCTCAGCTCCTTTTCCGCATAAACAGCAGGATGCGTCTTAGCACAGCTGGCCTGTTTCTAAACTTCCTATCCTCCACACCTCTCTAGGATGGTGCCAGCTTTCTTCTAAGACTTGACAAGAGAGAAAAAGAAAACTAAAGGGCAAAAGTAATGAAGGGGTCAAGAAGGGACGTTTTGCCACAGGTGCTGCTAACAGACACGGAACAACAGTTTTGCACGACTTCAGAAATCCTTGTCTTCTGCTCGTGAGTTCTGTCCAAGCCCGAGTTCACCAAGGTTACAGGAAAATAAAAGGTTGTACTTTTGTTGATCAACGCTGCTAAGCAACAAGTAATAAAAACTAACATTACTCTTGTCTTCCGCTGGTTGCAATTAGAAAATTACAAACAGGATCTTTGTGTCATGGATTCAGGGCCAACAGAAACCTTTAGCAGCATGACTTTGTAATGCCACCAGCCACAGAGTCAATTAGAGTATCTTCTCATTATATGCATATTATGCATCCCCAGCCATTGCAGCTCGGTCATCTGAAGTTGTAACAGCTTTTAGTTTAAAACCTTTAGGTTGTAACAGTCATTTTCAATAGAAGAAACAAAGGAAAAATATTGTTAATCCCTGATCAACTTTATGAATATTTGAGGTGTATAACTAAATATTATTATTTATCAATAAAGAGGTATATAACTAAAGTAAAGCTTTTTTACCAGCAATAAAGATCTAAACATAAGAGAAAAATTAAGACATTGTAATTAACATAGAGCAGGAACTCACTTTGCCATGGCATTTTAAGGAAAAATACAAGAATCTCATCTCACATTCTGAAAAGTGAAGATTTTAACTTACTACAGTTAATGGTTATTTACTCAGACTACAAGGATTTCTAGCATTTTCCCACCTAGTTCACAATTACAAACAAAACCACCCACTTCCAAAGGATAAGTGCCTGCATTAGACTAGTCCCCCACAAGATACAAATCCAAAAGATAGAAAAGGGAATTGAATTTATCATTTTTTGTAAGACTCACACAGCAAACACCATGTATCATACCATTTTCTCCAGCTTGCCAGTGTCTAAGATAAGAATTATCTCCTATGGGAAAAAAACAGTCAAAACCAGACATTCTTCATAACATACCATCTACATAGATTACCATGACTATCACCTCCTCTTTTCCTGGTTTGTTCATGAGCTGACACAAAACTTGGTATGGCAGCAGCAAACAGAATATGCCTATCATACTTCCATTCTAAATATGTGCTGTAATTGCTTATGAGTTTTTAATTTTGAAATTTTTATTCTCAATCCACAAATTGTGTTTATGTTCTAATATGGGGTGTGTTTGTGGAGGTATTTTTAAATAAACTGTGAGTAGTATGAACACAGAGTATCTGAGCAAGGTTTTAAAAGGGGAACCCTGTTGCTACTGTTCACCTGAGAGTACTCAAGGAGCTGGCGGGAGAGCTCACCAAGCCTGTCTCCATCATCTATCATGATGAGGCCTTTAACACCATCCTCCACAGCTTTCTCCTGGAGAAGCTGGTGAATCATGGCACGAATGAGGGTACTCGTGACAATCTCGATGGCTGTGCCCAGAGAGTTGTGATTGATGGGGTGAAATCTTGTTGGTGGCTGGACACCAGTGGTGTTCCTCAGGACTCAGTTTTTGGGGCCAGTCTTATTTAATATCTTTACCAATGATCTGGATGAGGGGATTGAGTGCACTCTCAGTAAGTTTGCAGATGACACCAAACTAGGTGGCAGCGTTGATCTGCTTGAAGGTAGGAAGGCTCTACAGAGGGACCTGGACAAGCTGGACCACTGGGCCAAGGCCAATTGCACAAGGCCAATTGTGCCAGGTCCTGCATTTCGGTCACAACAATCCCATGGCGTGCTACGGGCTTAGGGAAGAGTGGCTTCAAATCTGCCCAGCAGAAAATGACCTGGGGGTGCTGGTCAACAGCTGGCTGAACGTGAACCAGCAGTGTGCCCAGGTGGCCAAGAAGGCCAACCGCATCCTGGCCTGTATCAGGAATAGTACAGCCAGCAGGAGTAGGGAAGTGCTCGGCACTGGTGAGGCCTCACCTTGAGTACTGTGTTCAGTTCTGGGCCTCTCAATACAAGGNACTTCTGTTTGATCATTCTTCAAATGGAATCTTTTTTCTAGAAGTCCAGCAGGAATAGTTATGGAAGGACTAAGTTCTGTAAAAACGTTTCTCATTTTAATTCATGGACAATGTTACTTCTTGAATGTGCACCCAAGGGGGGAGCAACAAAGCACTCTGAGCAAGGAAAAGCGAAGGGTATGTTTACACCTGTCACCACCATAAAGCAAGTCAATAACTGAGTCTTGGCACATTAAGAAAGAAAACTTTACGGAGAGTTGATTCTAAGATGATTCTAGGTGATTCTAAGAGAACAACATAGTGTTTAAAAAAAAAAAAAAAAACCCAACCAAAAACCAGCTTTAGTATCCTTTAGCTCAATTTCCATCCCCAAAAATCTCAAGACAAAACTCCAGACTCATGTATAGACAGCCAGCACACTGAAGGTTTCACAAATAAAGAAACAATACATGTGAGGAGAACATAAGAACCGAACAGGGATGCATAACAGCAAGTAATGCATTTACAAAAGGTAAGGGCAGATTAGATTATCAAGAAGTTTTCTACTACTTAAAGCAGGACATTACAACAGAACAGTAGGCAAGAAGGGGTCAACTGAGTCCTGCTACTGAAAACAGAGATTAGATATGAAAGGAGTAAGTCATACTGAGAGCATGAACTTGCTAAGAGCATTTTTTCAACCTTAAGTAACACGGCCATAAATACACATGGTGCTCGGAGTAAAGACTACTGAACTGTAACCCTTATACTCCACTGACCTGTTTCAGAGGCCTGGCTAAATCACCTTATCTCATCTCACTTGTTTTTCCAGCTGTGAAACACCAACAGCATCTATTACACAGGGACCTGGGGAAAAGCTTCACACTTACATACAACTACATAACTTTATAGCACCCAAGAATTTGTATATCTGAAAAGTTTGTTCCTTACCTCCCATCTCAATTTGTCTAACATTTTATCATACCTCTAGCTACAAACTTAACCTTGTTATTATTTTCTCTTAAAGTTATATTATTTTCTCACACTGTTCTGTAGTAGCTGTGGTTTCAGAAGTTAACATGAGACTAACTTGACAGCTCTAGCAACTAAGAATATGTCAACACCCTACTCAACAGATTTATTTACTATCTTTTTTTCAGAAACCTGTTTTACCTAAATGACAATGTTTTAATGCATTTTACCTCCTTAATCCCACAGAGCTAGAAACGATGAGCTGGAAATGCTCTTCCCTACCTTGGGAAACACTGAATTGTTTACTAAATGGTAGCCTACCAGCTAAAGCTATGCAGCCCTTCTGAAGACAATGCATTTCCCCAGCCCATGAGGCCATAAACAAAATTGCACAATTAACTGAACAACAGTTGACTCCAAAACATGTCACAGCAAAATTTTACAAGTTATAAAACAAAGAATTTGTTTGCAGTTTGCATAGTACAGCTTTTCAGTTTGATGGAGATTCACTGAAAAACAAAGCTGGGACCCCTATCTATTGTGCCATTATCCTTCTCAGTATAAGGATATTTCTCTGTTTACTGAAGCATTAGGCACAAACAAACATATAATTTTCATTCAGTGCTCTAATTTAAGAAGAAAATGCAGTTGAATGAAAGGTAGAAGTTGCTTAAGCCATTGTACTGTTTTCTTCTAAGAGTTCATTAGTAAACTAACGATTCTTTTAAAAAAGCAGTAAAACAAGAAAATAATGATGGGTTGTCTGCATGGACAGATTTGCATCCAGAAAACATCCTGGAGAAGTGGTAAAACATATTCTACTTGAGCAGCTGTCATTTAAACAAAGTTGAAGGTTCTATTCTGCTTGCTTGACAGGTCATGTACAACAGACAAAGAAAACAGCAGCCCCTGGCAAAAGCAATGACAATAATGAAGGTTTGATCTAACACATAAGCACAAATGAAGCGTCTCTAAAAACTGTCACCTGAAACAAACAGATTATCAAAAAGTTGAGAACTTACCAGTTAAAATGCTGTAGCTCTCATTAAATCGTTTTCCACCTGACTGTCATTTCTTCTACTAGGTACCACCAAAATAGAATTAATTTTTAAAGCTGAAAGGATACAAGATACGGTTTTTGGTTTGGGGCACTTCCTGTCTTACTCAACAGAGACCATTTCACAGAGTATGCAGTTGGAAGAGACCTCTGGAGACCATCTAGTCTAACCCCCCTACCAAAGCAGGTCCACCTAGAGCAGATTGCACAGGAATGTGTCCAGGCAGGTTTTGAATGTTGCTTTTTTCACAACAACTCAGCATGGTCTTAACAAAGTCGCTGTCCTGCCACTCTCTTACATTCCTTCTTCAAACAAACATACTTCTTGGTAACTGGTTGCAACAATCTCAAATTACTTATTTGGTATACAAAGTTTAAGAAACAGGAACAAGGGAGTCAGAGCACCGAAGCTCTGATAATTTGTGGTGGAAAGCAGCTACAACAATGCAAAATTTCTGAACAAACAAATGCCTCAGCTGTATGTCCCACCACAATGTTCTTAATATTTCACTGCAAATGCACATGGGATAAATGCTTTATATATACAATTATATTTTTATATATAACACAAAGTATATATATTTTATATATAATTATGAGGGGTTTTTTTTATTATTATTTTGCCATGCAGTTTGCCTTTTACTTCCTGGTCATGCTCCATACGTTAGAAGTAAAAATATACAGACAATTATACAGACACCAGTGGGAAAAATAACTGAAATGCTAGCACCAAGGTTGGAGGTTTCTTCTGTATTATTTAATTTGTGCCACTGACAACCAAAGGATAAAAAAATCTTCAGTATTTTCAACAATCAGTCATCTTTTCTGATAGTTGCCAAATTATACCTACACAGAAATCAAAATTGTGAAGCACAGAGGCTCAGCAGAAAAAAAGTAAATTTAGTTGGGAACACATTATAACAATTGAGATGAGGGGAAAGAAGAGAGGAGAGGAAAAAAACTAAAAACCAATCAGGTGGGAAAAAAAAAAAAAAAAGAAAAAAAGAAAGAGGATCAAAGTCAGCCAATTCATTGCTACCCTGGAATTGTCTCAAAAATTCAGACTGAGGTTGTCAGAACTCAAACACCGTATGAAACACTTTATAACCTAAAAAGACAAAGAAGTGAAACTTAACTAAAATAAAAATTAAAGACACCATACCTTTTATGTATGTGTCCAGAAAATTAAGACTACAAAAATCATCACTTCCAATGCCTTTTTTTTTTTTCCCGAAGTCAATTCATGTAAGCAAAACAGACTCAAAAAATCACATCCTATTTTACTGGTTTTCCGTCAGGTCTCCAAAAATCAGCAGTTTTCCACTTTCGTCTTCATATTTAGCAGGTACCAGATGAGCTCTGCCTTTTTGATGATGGCTTAGAAAAATGCTTACTCTGGACTTGTTCTCAAGGGAAATGAAAAAGTACTTCTGGTTGTAAGCAGTCATGTCTTCTAAAAAAGAGGGGAAAAAAAAAAATCCCAAGCACAAACACAACAGGACATTTTGTTTGAAACCCAAAAACTTAAGTCAGATAAGAAAAACTCAAACCATTCTTACTAGAGATCCATTACTCTAACAAAAAGTTATTTGCTTTTATAAAATCATGGATGACATTTGTTACATTTGACACCTGCATTTAAAAAAGGTCTAACTTAATTCTGGTTTTGTATTAAAACACCTATTTAGAAACTGAGATAGTTAAAATTCATTCTCCTTGTGTACAACAACTAACTACAGCTTCCCAACAGGGAACAAACACCACTAAACTCTATTTATATGCATACAATTTATTTAAACTAAGACGGTGGTCAGGTGCTGCCAGGGGTTCCAGTGTTCTTGCTGTCACTCAAGGTGAGGAAAGAAAAAGCAATCCATACTAGCAGCAGCTGATGCTATTAGAATGGAAAGCTGCAGCATAAACTGTTCTAAGATGGTCCCATAATTGGAACAAAACTCTGCACCACCACAAATCTTTGTCCCACCACCCCAAAACATTTTGACAAAGGCGTACACTTTTGACCAACAGGTGTATGGCACATACAAATAGAAGACTTAGAAATATACTTTTTTTTAATATAGTCTTTAGTAATCTGAGCAAGTGTTCGGATTTGTCATGATCTTTGCACGTACAGTACTTTTTGCAGAATACTGGGTATTTTATCAATGTCTGCTGTAGTAAAACATTTCAATCCACACATAGAAAAACTGTATTTACCATTTACGTTTACATAAAGCAGTTAACAAGAACAGAGTAGAATCTGATGCTTAGAGACCGTCTTTGAATGCTTTCAGTAGCAGGTCGGCTGCGAGTCCAGGAGACAAGACACCACTAAGAACTTTTTCTTCCAGAAGTGGAATCTTATCCTTGACTGCCAAGTGACTCCGGAAATGTTCCAACATATTTTCTTGGATGAGATTCCACATCCAAACTTTCTGCTGTTTCCGTCGTTTGGCAATTAACTCACCACTAGTGAGCATAAGGTCACGAAACTCTGTCATTTTATCCCACATATCTGTGATACCTTCTCCAGTTTTGGCAGAGATGCGCATTACCTGTTCAATTCAAAAGAATTTTTGAAACCAATTAACTACTGGGCTTGAGGGTTCAATTACTGCATCAGGTAGATTGTGTGAAAATTAAGAAATGCATAAGGTAAGCTATTTCAATACGCTCACATCATGAAGCTCTGAAGAGCTTTGTGCCAATCACTTTAAAAAAAAAAAAAAAAAAATCTCAAAATTAGGATTCCACCAACTATAGGTGGACCCCCTGAGATCTACAGTATTTGGGGTAACTAGACCTTGTCCAACTACTTGTATGATCAGTTAGAATCAATTTTAATGAGTCCTTTAACTAGAAGGACTCAAGTCCTTTTCCTCAAGTGAAGGTGTTGCCATTCTACTGAAATAGAGAGTTAATGCCATATTATGGTAGATATATGCTGGTAGTTGCTCCTCTACACTTAAAATATTCCAGAAATTAGGTATTTCAACTATTTTTTGCATTTGCTTTTCAGACTAGGAGTTAATTTTGCCAAAAAATATTTTAGGCATCCAAGACAACAGAAGAGTTTATTTTTTTTTTAAAAAAGCCATTATTTTTAAAAAAAGGTCTCTCTCTCTTTTCCCAATCTAATAGATAAATTAGAGCCCCTACACACCAGTACTTTCTTTCTTCCAGTTGTCAGACACTGCTATCTCTGAAAGACAGACCAATTTCTGATAACCTATTTAATTCACTGGTCTCAAACAGCTCTTTTGGGTGATGTTTATCAGAGATGACCTCTCATCAGATCTAGAAACAAATATTACTAAATGATGGCTAAAATTCAAGCAGCTCAGCTGATTTAAACTGAATTCAATGGGTCAATTTTAACACTAGGCTCGAGCAAACCTCCTTTTTATATATGTGTATATATACATATGGACATAAAAATAAAGAGAGTGAGAGTGTGTGTGTGCTTATTTTATATATATATATACTAAAAATTAGTATTGAATTAGTATTTCCTTAATAATTAACCATAATCTTTTAATAGATGGCATACTGCATTACAACTAAAGGCTCAAAGAATAAGAATTCCAATAATCTAAACATTAGATACACAAACAGATCAAGGTTCTTGTCCAAGACCTTTTGTTATGTGAGAAATAAAAAAAAAGGTAAATAAAGGAAATGCATGAACAAGTGAAAGAACAAAGATAATGATAGGCTTCAGAGTTACAAAAAAGGAATATTTTAAGATATGTGTAGTTTACAAAAAGCAAGTCAAGTTCATAGCACTGCTGATGTTAGTAATAGGTCTGCTAGTTCTGAAGACAGAAATCATGGAGGAGCAGGAATGACTTTGCACAGTTTCATGTAGCACACCCTGAGATCAGAAGTGAAACAGAAACAGCAGCAATCAACTCTCTAGCACAGTGTAAAACTGAACAACAGAACAGAAATTTTTATGGAAGAGCCCATGGAGACTACCACAGCTAGATGAGACGATAACAATCCTAACTCATTTGTGGAGGAGGAAGGGGAGGCAGGCACAAACAAAACAAAGAAAAACAAAAAATGCAAACCAAAAAAAAAAGCCTTAAACTTAATAAAACCACATCATAAACTGTAGAAGTACACAAACCTTTGGTCTCCAAATTTTTGAACGTTTACGAAGTAGCTTCATAGCACTAACATATTCCGCTTGTATTCTTCGTGCAGGCACAACTAAATCACCATCAGCTTTATTGATAGCGACTAGATCTGCCATCTCAATTATACCTCGTTTGATACCCTAAATAGAACATGGAAATAAATCATCAATACCCAGGACTATGACATGCTGATTTAACACAAAATACAGGTCAAAATGCTTTACTAGTTTCTGGCAGCTCTTGCTGACTTCTTTTTTTGTGTGTGTGTGCTAGTTACACACCAGTAGTGCTAATGGCCTCTGTCATTACGAGTTATTACTCTACTTTAACATGACAAAACTAAATATAGATATCAGAGTTTATGTGATAACCTCCTTCACCAAAACATGACTAAGTTTGCAAACCTACTTACACTGGTTTCTGTTTTCCTATAATATAAAGTCACTCCCCAAAATCATACATAACTAGTAAGTAGGCTAAAGTCAGTCAGAGAATATAAAAACTTTACATCCTGATACTTCCAAAATCAGGGGAAGGAGGGGAGAGTAGCAGATCCTAACTGTGCAGTAAGTAAATTGATAAGACACTGAAAAGACTTCAATAGTAGCAGTGTAATTTACAAAACAGGATCATTACGTATTTTCTGCACAGGCAGATACTACGTCTTAGATTTAAGTTTCTCTTTCTGGTCCTAGGTATTAGTTAATAAGAGAAACTGAAAAATACCTGTAATTCGTCTCCACCCGCAGGTGGTAGCAGTAATATAAACATGTCAACCATATCAGCCACAGCAAATTCTGACTGTCCCACACCTAAAAAATTAAATCCAGAGTTCACCATTTATTGCAAACTTTCAGTTAACAACAGTAACTACAGAAGATCCCAGTATTGCACCATGAACAAATCCCACTAACAAAGACAACAGGAAACACAACATTTTCTACAAAACAGTGTTTTTACAAAACATACGGGACTAGATAATAGACAGAATGGGTATTCATTTTGAACCAAGTTACCGTGTATGAAAGCATGAGCAAAATAAAGAATGAGAGCATGTCATTAGTAACACACCTTACTCAGACAGTGCAACAGGGTAACTGAAAGACAACCCTAAGGAACATACCTACTGTTTCCACAAGAACAACATTGTAGCCTCCTCCCTCGCACAGCAGAATGGCTTCATTTGTTGTCCTTGTTACGCCTCCCAGCGTCCCTCTGGTTGGAGACGGTCTAATGTATGCATTCATGTCTCTTGACAACTCAGTCATCCGTGTTTTATCACCCAATAGAGAACCTTAAACATTTAATGTTATTTAAAAAGTGCAAACCACCCAAACTTCTCCATCTCCTCCCCAATAAACAGCTGAAAAAAGACAGATCTCTTGGTCCAAGTCAGCCCAATACTAGTTGCTCAAGACTTGGCTGAAAGCTAGGAATTTACTGCCTGGTTCTTCTGCCTATCAGGAGCTGGGAAGGTTTGACAAGCAAACTTTACTGCTACCAAATCTGAAGAATTTATTCTAAGTCAGAATGAATTCTGCAATTCCTGAATGGCCTTTTGAGGCCTGCACACAGCAGGCCATGCAATTAAATCTTTGCTGTTTCTGTCCAAAGGGACAAATCTCTGCCTGGTATTTGTTGATGGTGGACTTTTTGCTTTGTTTGTAAGAAGGCTGTTACACATCACTCATACAAACTTTAAACTGGATTCATGGAGACCTACACTCATGATTCAAATTCCAAATTATGAGTGATGCTCAATTCTTTTAACTAATGCAGTCCTGACATCATATTTTGCTACCCTATTGAAGTGTTTTGAATGTGTGTATTAAAAAATACAGTCTTTTTTAGCTCTAGGTCATTGTAATGCTGAATTTTTTTCTTTTTAAATATTACAACATTTCCTCTGATAGTGTAGAAGCTGGAAAAAGGAATTATTTTCTCTGACAGCTGTCCATTACAAAAGATCAAAATCAATGTTCTATTATTTATGTCAGAGATACCATTAACCAAGCAAGGTCAGCCTATAATTTCCCTACAATTTCTGGTTTGAGAGTGACAGCCACCAACTTCAAAGAATTTCAAATTTAAAAAAAAATAAAAAAATATATATATAAAAACAAACCACATGCTCCAAGTCAGACAAATGGTCAATGATACTGCATCAGGAGACCTTGAAAAACCAGTACAGTCGACAGAAAACCAAAAATTCCTATTGAGAAGAACTAATAAATATTCCAAAATCCAACCTCAAAATAGTTTTAAATTAGCATGTGCTTCCTGCCCAGTGGTTGGCGTTACCACTGTTAAAATTTAAGCAGAAATGAATGCCCTTCTACTCCTTCATTCACAGGGAAATAAATAAAACTACATGAAGAAAACTGTAGCTGTCCAAGGGACAAAAAAGTTGAAAATGAACATTTGAACAGTGGAAAAGAGGAAATCTGACAAAATTAGGACACTGATACATATTTCCCAATTTCATATTGCATGGAGGGAAAAATTAAAACTTAATAAAACATTTATTTTTAAAATTTCACTTTTATAGGTCCCTTAGTTTTTCTCCGTTTGGCCAAACAGATGCTCCTGTAGTTGACAAGGAATTAGTAACCTGACTCAAACTTCAATTCACACTCACCACCACTTGTACTAGAGGAAGGGTCTACAGCCAACACAGACACTTTGTATTTTCTTTCTGTAAGCATCTTCCCAAAGCACTCTATGAAAGTTGATTTCCCAGCACCAGGAGGACCAGACAACCCTAAACAGTTGTATTAGGAAGAAAAAAACGTATTGTTAATCAAATAAATAATACATCACATGAACACTGACAACATCTAAGCTGATAACTATTCATACTCTAGCACAGTATCACAACAAATGAAAGCTATGCCACAAATCAATACGCCCAACCAAGCAGTTGTAATTGACTTGAAATACACTACCTTGATTTATCCAATGCAGCAACATGCACTTCACCACCTTTCATCCTACCCATACCAACATTACATTGGGTTTATCCAACTTTATTTCCTCTCCTCCAAATAAATTTACCTATACTTACACTTCAGCACCTTAAAAATGTCATATCCTATATCTTTATTCTTTAGATTTAATAACTATTTATAAAAGACATGCTCTAAAAGCAAAAGCCCTTACCTTGAAGAGCTGTTATTTCAAAAAAAATGGACAATTTCCTTACATGTCAAAGCATGCAAACTAAGATTAGCTTGTTAAGGTCCAGCAGATACTCCTCACTCCCATGCTCAAGTTCTTTTTCTTACTACCTTTGTACACATGAGAGAGGACAGCTGTACATGACATACTTTAATAGTTCATCACTTTACTAGGGAAAAGTATTTTACGGTTTCCAAGATAACCAGGTTCAGGTCTCCTCAGCTGAAAAGCATGCTAATTTAAAGTAAGGCTATAAAACAGGAAGGTACATATTTTTCCTTTTGCGGATTAACAAAGGGATTTGAGAAGTATTCAAGAAAACACATTCTTTGGGAAAAAAACAGGTCTGCTTATTATGTCCTTCCCTACTGAAATATAGATTAGAGTTATATCAAACTACAAATTACCTAACATTTCAGTTTATAATAGTTATTAAAATCAGAAAGTAACTGCCTCTCCTCCACAAAAGCAATTACTTATAAAGCATTTTCAAAAGCATTTTCAGCTCAAGCTAATTCTACTGGACAACAGAATCGAACTAGATCGGTTACGAACCACAAGAAATCATTGATCCAAGACTACAAACCATAATGCTTAAAGAACAATATCGATAACGAAAGGTGAAGACTGTAACTCTGCCAAAGCAACTACCGGACAGACATAAAAGGACTAACCCACTCTAAAGGCAAGTGGCTTTCCTTGATTTAACTTTTCTTGTTCCCTGTGGTAGGATAATACCTTCTGAAGGAGCACCTGGGCTACTTTCTTCTTCCTACTCTGAGTTGATTCTACAAGTGTAATAGCTTCTGCTAAACAGGCTCTATGACCCTGGATTAGCCCACTGTAAAGCCTGTCTATGAGTCTTTGTTCTCTGTCAGAAAGTCCCTTTAGTTGCTGGTCAGGGGCCACATGTTGACACAACTCTCTCCTCAAACCATTTGATGAACATATCCATTTTGTACGATAGTGGTGCACTGTCATAAGAGATTCAATACACAGGAAACGTGCTCTGGAAGTGAAGCAAAAGTTTGTAAAGTGCAAGTTTGTGAAGTAAGTTCTTCTAGAAAAATAACAACGAGGGAATCTCAGCAGCAAAGAGGGGATCTTCATCTTGTTTGGAATTAAGAGTACCAGAGGTATCAGTTCACTTTTATTTGCAGACAGCCTAAAGAGAAAGAAAAACATTTTTACTTCCTTCAAAGCACCCATAAGGACTCAAACGAAACCTATGTACACAGGCAATCAACACCTACTGTTTTAAGCATAAAAAGATAGCACTTTCTTCCTATAGTAAAAAACCAAAGCAAAATCACAGAACTAAAAGAATCTATTGAATCTTCAATTGCATAGCATCTCTTTAGTACCGTGCTTAATAAATGAAAATATTCATTTTATAAGTCAATAAAAAATAACTTATTTAAGACAGCCTCTAAGAGCATCTATAGTTCCCTAAAAATCTAGGGGGGAACTAGCCAAACCAACTCTTGTGCTTACTGAAATTGCTGTATATTCTACTTTCACGGCTGTGGTGTTTTTAAAAAACAGTTACACGGGATGACCTTT
>VZRU01002909.1:27110-56389 GCA_013398155.1 Pedionomus torquatus | reverse complement strand
TACGATTGGCTCCAGCCCATTGATTCAGCCTGTCCAGATCCCTCTGTAGAACCCTCAAACAGCTCCACATTCCCACCCAACTTGGTGTTGTCTGCAAACTTACTGAGGGTACAGACAATCACCTTGTCTAGATAATTGATAAAGACATTAAGCAGAACAGGCCCCAGTACTGAGCCCAGGGAAACACCACTTTGTGACTGGCCACCAACCGGATTTAACTCCATTCACTACCACTCTTGGGGCCCAATCATCCAGCTGATTTTTTCCCCCAGCAAAGCGTGCACCCTTCCAAGTAATGAGGAGCAAGTTTCTCCAGGAGAATGCTGTGGAAAATGGTGTCAAAGGCTTTACTAAAGCCTTGGTAGACAACATCCATAGCTCTTCCCTCTTCCACTAAGTGGGTCAACATGTCATGGAAGGAGATCAGGTTAGTCAAGCAGAAATGAGTCATTGCTCCTCTCTTCAAATACCAAACAATGTGGCAGTCTAAACCAAAACTCAATGCATGTTTTGAAATGCTTTGTGTTTGATCCTATCTACAAGTTAAAATAAACTGACATACACAGAATCTGATTCCTGGCTGCTGTTAACAATCTATTACAGTCTGCTTAAGTAGGGAAGAGAGAGACAGTAAGTGGTAACAAAGTCACTTAGGTTTTACACTCTAGCTTCATGCTTCACTTGCATCAATTTCCAGAAATATCTACATCCTTCTGGCTGTCTTACATGCCTTCCAAATCCCTATTGCTCTTCATGTTTGTTTAAATACCAAGACTGGAGCTGCAATCAATGAGATAGGTAGAAGACCGAAAGTCAACACAACCATCAGAATGAAAAATCAAAATGATGTAAAGCTAATTAAGGCTTAACCTTTCTAGCACAGAACTATGACCTTCTCATGGCAGGCTTTGGAACTCATCATGTAAGAATTTTCTCCACTGAAAAAATTAAGTACTCTACACATAAACCACTAAATTATGTGACAATAATCCAAAATAATACATTCTGTAACAAATACTTTTTTTCCCCAGAAGTGGAAGGGACTGAAGATCTTAAAGATTTATTCTTTAAAGATTTAAAAATCTTTAAAGATTTTATTCTTTATTCTATATTATATCTTAAAGATTTATTATTTCAACACAGCTAATAGAAATGGTCACACTAATGGTGTACAACGTGTTGGTGTAGCAGATGGAACTGCTGGACAGAAAGTATTCCGTTGACAGAGTAAATTGTAAAGCCTGTTTCTATTCAAGAAAAAAAAAATCTGTCTAACTGTGTCTAGTATGATTCACAACAGCAATAAAATACTTTGAATTTGCCTTAAATTCCACCAGAAGAGAGCTGAAGATATTGTAAAATGAGTTTGTGCTCTTGGAACTCCTGAAAAACCATCTTGTTCTCAAATATCCAGATATTAGATGTCTATTGTAAAGCATACACAGAATCAAACTACTGCAGGCTGAGGTGGAGAAGTGCATGATCCTGAGAACAAAACCAACACTGAATGAGAAAACAAGTGTTTCATAGCAGGAGATCCAGCCAAGGAAATTTTTCAAGGCAAAGTACCATGGTCTTCACATCAGCTCCCCAACCTTCCTATGGAGACAGCAACGATGTCTATTTATTTCTACATACAACCCTCAATTCTCATAGTTCAAGTTCCCTGAGAAGACCTTTCTTCCAAAGACTCTCTTCTTAGTAACACTCAAGAAGGTTCATTTTCGCTCTGCTTCCAAATTCTGTAATTGCAAATGTGTGGATATCTGCTAAATTACATACAGAGCGGCCACCAAGGCTGGATGTTGTACAGCCGTGTGCAGCAAATGATTATGTTTGAAATGGGCTCCGTGCTCATCAAGATGCTATAAAACACTGTAACACTTCTAATACTTCAATATTTTCCATGTTCAAAGGACTGTTTAAATGAAATGGGATCATTCACTCAATCTAATTGACGCTGTTGTGTTTGTATAGTGGCGAAAGTAGAAAAATTCAGGATTCAAATCACTATTCAGGAGATACACATATACACCAGTGTCTTGCAGAAACCTGAGCACACAACAGCAAAATTACTTCTCCATTGAAAAGATACTGTGGCACTGAGGCTACAGTCTGCCTTCGCTTTGGACAGGGTGAGTATGCCAGCCCTACCCTAAAATAATCTCCAAAACAAACAAACCATCAAAACAGAAACAAGCAAACAAAGCCTGACCAAACTGCGTGCACATGGAATTCATATCCATGATAATATCTTAAAGCCAAATCAGCGCAGTGGCAGCAAAGTCACTGGAATTAATGTGAAAACCAGTACTGGTGACAGCATCCAGCCCAAAGCCACCTAATCACAGCTCTCTGCACCAATTGCAATGACACTGCATGATTTCCTTCCAGCTCGTGGTAACACGGCTACTGATAAAGATGATAGACCTTCAAAGAATTAATTCCTCCAGAGGTTCATGAGGGAAATATAAATTACAAGAACAGCTGTAATATGGAAGATCCCTCCCCTTTGTTTAACACCCATTCTCAGTGCCACTTTACCATATGGACCCATGGGACATTCGGGCCCAAGGTCAAAGGACAGTGACAAAACAGTATGCACGAAAACAAGCATAAATGTTTAAGAGCTGCTTTATACACACTACAGACACTGCTGTATGTGGAAGAGGGTGATGCCAGAGTCTAGGTTACTTGCTATAGCCTCCCTTCTCTGAAGGCTCCTACCTCTCCCATACTTTAAATCATCTTCCTACACGCTTTGCCATTGACACACGTCATTGACAAAAAAAGCTGTAAAAAGCCCAGGACTGCAGCTGACCCAGGAATAGAACTCTAGGCAGTGTGTGCTTTTCCACTTTTCAGTCCTCTCCCACTTCTCCCTTCACCTTGTAACAAGCAGAATTACCCCACAGAAAACCCCTCTTATCCTCAGCGCAACTCATTGTAAGGGAGCAGGAACTTTTGCTGCAGATGCAGGAAATATCCAAAACAGCTTCAACCAGGATACAAATCTGCTCTTGGAAAACAGAGCTGAGCCCTAAACTTGTCAAGGCAAGTGTACGGTGTTTTACGATCACTTTCAATGGAAGTTAAGACTTAATTTTTTTAGTCTAAAATATTTTGTTATTCTCTGCAAATACAAATGCAGCACCCGAATTTTATCTTCAGAGAGTAACAGTGTTTTCATCCTGTCTCCCACTCTGCAAGATTGCCATTTCAAGCAGCTCTCCCACTTCTCCTATGCTTTTTCCTCCTGTTGTTTCAAGGCTCTTATTTTATGAAACAGGAAGCTTCATATGCCACCTCTGCACTAGACACCACATTCCGTATTATTAACTATTGCCCAGATTTTACATACACAAAATGAAGCAATATATCTGGAACACTTAAGAGGGTATTTTAGTACCTGTCTATATCTAAGCACGTAAGTGGCAATGCAGTGGGATCATTCAAACAGATCTTTGTCTTGCTGGACAAATTTCAGTTTCATTGTTGTCCTAATTCTATTTAAAAAATAAATTAAAATGTTATCTTTTCTCCTAAAAAAGTACCATTCACAAAAAAGATCACATTTCAATGTGTGACAGAGTCTGAAATCCAGATCCACTGCTAGGAAGTTAACCGCTAACGCTTCAATGCACCAGTCTTTCTTTTACTTCAATTGATAAGCCTGAGTTTATTAATAATACCTAAATGATGATGTCATTAGAAATATATTTGTACTGTATTAAGCATGCAAGGTTATTAAACAGACAGGCAAATGGAGCCCACAAGTGTATTCAGACCATGGTGGAACTGGACTGCCTTTCAGGAAAAGAGCAAACTCTGAATTCCTCATGATTTTCCTTGCAAGTGATCACAGACCAATGCAATTTCTCTAAACAATGGGAGGGTCAAATTATTAACACTTGTCTGTATTTGTGACAAGGCAAATGATGTGTATACATATCACTTGATGTATTTTCCCAAGTGTGCTGTCAAGCAATAGGAGACTTGATGGATAGAAAACTGATATATCAGCTGTATTTGTATGTAAATCATAACCCAGGGATTATACTATTATTATTAGGTGCATTTTTAGAGCATGCTTATGCATAAGGGTGTCTTATAAACAACAGGAATGAAAACAACTGCAAATTCTAAGCAGCATACACATGGAGAAGCTGGGCAGATCTACTTCAGTGCTACAGCCTGTCTACCAACTTCAAAGAAAAAAAACACCTGTTAGTCAATGATGGCTTCAGTTCGGAAAGAAACTGTATTTTTAAAAATAATAATCTTAATGCCTGCAGAACGACATTTAATGCAATAGATTTCTAGAAGATAATCCCATGAGTTCAAATCATGGAAGTAAAACACAAAAAAACAAGATGCAAGCAAAACCCCATACACTAAGCCTCTGCATTACCTTATGTACTGAAGTAGTTTGCAAATTATATTTGTTGCTGTAAGCTTTTTTCAGATCAATGGTCTTTACTTTGCAATTCCTTGACTATAAGTGCACAAAATCAAAGTGAAAGTTTTGTCTTCTTAAAGACTGGTTGGGGAAGGATGCTATACCAAACCATATTGCTACACAATTGCAGAGCAAAATGAATCCTAGTTGAGGAGGCTGTTGTAGGAACAAGCACCATACAAATCATACCATAGATCCATTATAGAATTAGGTAAAGATGCAGTTACCTAAAAACCTGCAATATGACATCAAATTACCTATCAAAAATAATGTAGCATTTGGAAAGAGTTAAACAGTATTTCTTCTAAAGTGACAACCTTTGGGCTGTACAAATGTGTTCTTTGACTAGCAAAATTAAATAGTGGATTACAAAGATGTTCTCTGTAAGTAGTATAAAATAGTTTCTACATCCCAGAATTTTAAAAGTAATTTTACAACTCAAAATGGAAAAGAAAACTTATTTCCAAAGACCAATTCCACCATGAGGGTTTCCCTAGCTAATTCTTTCAGGAATACTTATTCTGTGTGTATGTGTTTCTCTCCCTCTCCAGAAACATGCACGATGTAGAGCAAGGGTTTCCTGAATTTGTCAGAGGATAGCACTAATAATCAAGAGCCCAGGAGCTTAGACAAAATGGAGCAACTTGTCCAACCCCAGGAGCTTTTTTGACTGTAATTAATTTACAATGCTTCGTTTTTGTTCAGGTGATGTGGGAGAAATACGCAGATAGAACAGCAGCTCTTTGGCCTTCTGGGAATGCAGCCAACAAAGCAAACAGATAACTGATATTATATATTCTTTATTTCTTTTGGAGAAATTTTTAACCCGTATCTTTTCTATGGAAGAAGTCCTTAAAATCATCTTCACGTGCAAAAGCATAAGACACCTACAGTTCCATGAGCAGTCTCTCACACTTGCAGCTTGCTCCACAACCAGCTGCAATCCAAATGCCATGTGACTGCCTCAGTCTAACGCTGAGCCTGGGCTATAAATCCCACCTTCCCAAGAGCTGCAGCTGTCTGCACCATGCATGAGCGTCCTTGATGCCTTGGGACTAGCTCAGCAGTAAACCAAGGACACTGAGGGATTCAGTGAGCGTCAGCACAGCCAGACTTGCCAGGGAAGGGAGTTAACACCATGGTCAGGGTTAAAATCTTGCAAGCAGCACAGTGCAGCAGTGTGCTTCCATACAGCATCTGGACAGAGATGCCCCTGAGTGCACAGCCTGATCACTCCTGCTAGCCCCAGGATGAGATGTGGTGCATACACCATGCAAGGTGGCAGAAGAGAGACTGGTGCCTTACTAACATGACTGAGAGAGCTGTTTGAGCACAGGACCTGGCACTTCACCTTCCTACTTATTCTAGGCCTCCTTTGTGTACCCTGGCTGGGTTGTGTCTCAGCTTGCAGTTCTTTGTATCCTTTAAGCAAAGAAGTATATTTAAGTTACAAAGCCCAGACCTTCTATAATTATCCTTAAGAGCGCCAGTTCTGTACTCATTAAGTCCAGGAATATTAATGGCATCACAGACTGAATTGAGTGTGTTTGAATACTTGGTTAATTGGAATACTTGGTCTCTCTCTGCTTTGAACCGCACAGACACATGAAACTCACCACAGCCACATCATCATGTTGTTCATTTCCAGTATGACTTGCCCTCCAATGCCACAAGGTTAATTTCAATGCTTAAGTTTATTTTTTTAGAGTTCACATTCAGTACAGTTATTTTGTTATTGATTAGAGACACACCAACACAACTGGCTCTCTGCCTTCCTTTGGCCCATCCTTGGTATCTCTCATAGCTTCTCAGCTTTGACAAGGCTGCAATATTAATCTGTGGCTCTACTTGGAATGTATTTAAATGTTTCACTGCACTGTTAGCAGACGTCACATAATGTCCCATATAGCAGAATAGTATAAAATGTGATCAGCCTGGCTAATCTAAGACACAGTACTTCTGCTGTGTTATGTTATGTCTAATAAATGGACAGCTGCCTTATACTGGAGCTTGCAGTTATTTAGTTTTTGAGAGCTGTTTTAGACTGACAATAATGAGTTTAGAAAGTTGTTTTCAACTGTTCCCCAAAGACATTTGACCTGCCAAGATCAAATAAAACTCTGTCATAATATAAGCACAATAGATTAAACATGGTTTTTAGGTTTAAATTTTTTTCTGGCAGTAACATTGTAATCTGCAAGCCAGAAAGCTATATGAAGACCATACACTGAAATATTCTCAATAGGAAAACAAAGCAAAATATGTTAAAAAAATCACTGAAGCCTATTGCAATCTCACGGTCTTGAAATAAGTATTTTCCTCAGAAGTCAAATCACTAAGCAATGGTCGTATGGTTATTCTGCTTTTTAGTTACAGCTGTGCTTCATTGCCTGTAAAATTGTAGAACATAAAAAGGAAGGAAGCAGGGGAGGCATTAAAGTCTCTGAATGGTTTTGATGGGGTCTTTTCTGTCCCAAGCGTGGGAGGTGAGAAAATATCAGAACTCTGAGTGCAGTAAGGGCAGCTAATGACACTCAACTGGATGTGAAATGCCTTTTACAGGGAGGATGGAAATATGGCCAGGGCAAACTGCTTTATGGACAGATGGGCAAAAATTTATTGGAAAAAATCCATGGCAGAGTCATGTTTTAAAAATAGTGATGATGGGGTTCAGTTTTCATTTTAGTTTAGCTCCTTCTCCATCCAGTTTGTCACTGCAGCAAAATCATTGGGAAAACTGACATCAGCGCACTGGAAGGTAAGAGGGTTTATGTACTTTTTCAAAGCATGCTGAGGTGATTGGGAGTTTTTTCCTGGTTTCATGAAACTTCCTTGGGTCTCCAGTGAGAAGAGGGTGCTTTTCCACAGAAGTACAACATGATTCTGTTGTACCTTTGACATTGATTTGTTAGCCAGCAAATGAATACCTGCGTTTCTCTGTCAGCAGCACCACAAAGGAATTCAAAGTTTCACTGAGAGGTTCCTTTCTCCTATTTTTGTATTAAAGACATTGAATTTTCTTAGCATGGGTGTGTTTATTGCTGCCATTTGTATTTCTGCACATCCCCTGTTATCCCAAGTTCAGTAGATTATGATTATAGATTCAAGTAGTTTATAATACTAATCAAGTATCTAAATGACATATCTCATAAAGTAGCGCTTTAATTTTTTGCATAGGGAAATGATGTTTATGCGGCCGTGATAGCTGTAGGAACATGACCCTATCCATCCCAGGTGTCCCTAATACTACCCATATTGATTTACAGATTTCAGCTGAATTTAACAAAAAGTTCAGACAGAGAGAGAAATTTGCTACTGCTTTCTCTGCTTATGGGAAGTGCTCTCATGCCTCATCCACTTAGTCCTACTAAGCAGGGCACACCTGGCAACTAACCAGCCCACGAGCCCCTCAAGCAGCACACAAGGTCCCTGACCTGTCATTCCACATGCTTTCCGCTGCCAGACCAGAAGGATGGAGGTGGGAGAGGGTGATAAAGACATTGGGTTGTGATGGAGTATCTGAGGGATTGTGGGGACCAAAGAAGTGAAGGATACCTATGGGTACTAAAAGAGAGGGGAAGAACTGGGTAAAACTGAGGACACATCATTAATATTGTACAAAACTAAATGGGGAGAGAGACAGCTATAGCAGAGGCTGGGAGATGGAACCAGGGGTCTTGCAGGAGAGCCTGCATTGTATGAACAACAGATCACAAATCCATAGGAATCCTCAGTTCCTCTTTTCAGGGAACAACTTGTTTTGAAAACTCCTGATAGGGTATTTGGTGTAAAACTGCTTACATTGGCACCACATCAAAACTGTGGTTCTGCTGGTATTCTCTGAATCCAAGGGTAGGCTGACCTTCTATTTCCCATCTTTTCCTTTGTACACATTCAGATGTACCAACACTTCAGTTTATGGGAAAAAATTGGTCTTTTCAGTAAAAACAGAAATTCTAACATAAAGGTTAGAAATGGCTTCAAAACAACCACCTTCTTCTAATAGTTTCTGAGAAATCCTGCTTCTTTCCAGCTAGTGCCACCCTCTCTCCATTTTTCTGAACATGGAAACTCAATTTTTCAATTAAAGAAACATTAAGGATTGTATCTCAGTTTTTATTCAGGATGAGGGGGTGTTTAAGTCATGATTTTGTAGGCCAAGTTCAAAGTTTTTATTTTATAATGATCGATCTCGTCAATAATGGGAAGCAGTTGAAAGGGAGAGCTTCTGTTCTAAGTTCTGCCAATGATTTCTCATGGGACCTAGCCATTTAAATTTCGTACTTCCTCAGTTTAATCCATCTGTAAAATGAATGCAATAAGCAACCTCACAAAGTTGTTGGGATGCATCTTTAATACCTGACAAATATTTTGCTGTCATCCCACAGTTGCTTGCATATGCACAGCACAGTTACTGGAAGTGCTTTTTAATTCCTATTTCCCTTTCTCAGTCCAGTCTTAAAATAATAGAATAGTTAAGAGTTAAAAGGCAC
This sequence comes from Pedionomus torquatus, assembly GCA_013398155.1. Classification (NCBI taxonomy): domain Eukaryota; kingdom Metazoa; phylum Chordata; class Aves; order Charadriiformes; family Pedionomidae; genus Pedionomus; species Pedionomus torquatus. Next base: position 47,437 of record VZRU01002909.1, on the reverse strand, counting down.
CTTAAAGATTATAGAGTTCTAACCCTCTGCCATGGGCAGGGACATCTCCCACTAGAGCAGGTTGTCCTAAGCCCCATCCAGCCTGGCCTCAAACACTCCCAGGGATGGGGCTTCCACAACATATTTTGGCAGCCTGTTCCAGTGTCTCACCACTCTTACAGAAAAGAATTTATTTCTAGTATCTAACCTAAATCTCCCCTTTCAATTTAAAACCGTTAGAACTATCGTTACACTCCCTGACAAAGAGTCCCTCTCCAGCTCTCCTGTAGGCTTCCTTCAGATCCTGGAAGGCTTCTTTAAGGTAGCCCCAGAGCCTTCTCTTCTCCAGTCTGAACAATCCAAGCCCTCTCAGCCTGTCTTCATATGAGAGGGGCTCCATCCGTCTGATCACCTTCGTTGCACTATGCTGGACCCATTCCAGCAGGTCGACGTCCTTTTTCTGCTTGTTTTCCTGTCTTTTTGCTGCAGCTCTGATTTCATCCTGTGGAATCTGTTGAATTTGTGCTATACAGGGCCCAAAAATGGATTTATCTTCTAAAGCACAACAATCATATTATGCATTTTCTAGGATGTATCTCCTTCTCAATTAACTTTTTCTGGCATCTTACCACATCTGAGTACAGTAAAATTCAAAGAATCTGGAATCCACATTGTACATGTGTACAAGGCTCATATAATTAAATAGAAAATATGCTGCATTGACTCTTTTTCTGTTAAAAAAATGTTTCTCCACTTCAGCTTTTAAAAACTACATGAAAACCAGGCTTAAGGTAGATTGAAAACAGGTTCATGTTCCATTTCAGAGAGCATACCCTCAAAACTTTCTCTGCATAACCTGCACTCTGTATTAGCTACTGCAATTGACCCATCTTTATTAAATTAGATTTGAAGTAAAAACCAAACCATACAGTGTAAGTTAGCTGAATATAGTTTAATTCTACATCCTGATACCAAGAATAAAAGTAATTTTCCTGACATATTCAACACAAAAGCTATTGTTGGCTAATGCTAAATCTGTGACAAGCAGAGAAATCCATGAAAATATGAAGTTAATACTGACATTTTCTCCTCAGTAGTTTTCAATATATCACTCTCCTAGGAAATAATTATTCTTTGATTTCAATAAAAAGCAGATTTCCAGGTGTCTGGGTGAACTGAGAACTAAAACATGCAGTGAGGACAGTTCCTTATTTCAAGTCCAGCTACAGGTTACAGTCACGAGTCTTATCAGAAGGACAGAGTCTTTGTCTGTTAGAAGCACAGCTGATAGAGATTACATTAGAGGACTATGATTTAAGGTATTAATAAAGTGGTGGGAAACACAGGCCTTTTCCTCCAGATCTGGGAGTTCTAATCCCTTTGGGAGCAAGTCATACAATATACTCTACATTATGGTATTTTTTACTAGCTCCTTGCACGTTATGATGCCTTTAATGAATCCTATCTTAAGTCTCAAAAGTTAATACAGTACTAAAGTAATAACTTAATATGTATTGCACAGTAACCTTAGATAAGATGCTATACACCTACTTCTGATTTTATTTGTTCTGCATGGTTGAATACTGAGATCACTGAAAATAAAGCAAGAACAAAGGATAGCAACATTGAAAATGGCCTTTAGTATCCTTCAGGTACCATCTCTTTCAGTATCAAGGAATCCATGTCTGTCGCCACATTGCCTAGATTGTCAGCCAGCATGATTTGCTTGTTAATATTCCCAATGTCTCTGGGCGTGTGTCCATCTCACACATGCTGTAGGTACCAGCCAAATAACCCATTTTCCTTCTTCAGTTAACTGCCTATTCCACACCATTGACCAAAACTTTGATAACAATAGGGCTCAGGTTTACTAGTGTGCTAAGACCATAATTACCAACTCTTTCTTGGTTTTCATCCTAAAATTAAATCTCAAGTTTCTTTGGCACAGAGAGGTTTTTTCTTCTTCTGCAGCATTTAACAAGACTATTGACTATGCATTCTAAACCTTGAAGATTAGTAACACCAAATCTTACTCTCATATCCTCTAAGAAATTGCTCAGAACCATCTTGACACACTACAACACAGCCCATTCATGTTCACACTTGAAGGACTTAGAGATAGGTGCCTATATACAAAATTTAAGTCTTCAGTGCTATGGTTACCTCCACGAGCAAAAGGGAGTTCCTTTTTGCTTAAGCTGAGAGCCATGTTGCTACAAATACACTGTTCCAGGGCACAAGCCATATCAACTACCATACTAGAGTGTGAGATATGCATGTCTGTACTGGCCTGTGTATGCATAACGCTAAATTTTTCACCAAAATGTTTTTTGCTGCTGGCCATACACATAGCTGCACAGATCATGACTGTACTGTGCAATGCACCTACTGCCTCAGATTTAAATCATGGTTTAACATTTCACACATGAGGTGTTCTTTGCATTTTAAGGAAGAAAGCATACTATAAGCACACTTCACCACTCACAAAAGGGCAGACTTGATGCCAGAACCACCTTCACAATTTTATTTAGAAGCCCAAATCTGTGGAGTAGACCAAGGTGTTCTATAATTAAAATAGTAAAGTATTGAGCTGCAAATGAAGCAAATTCAAGGCCATGTAAGGTACAAATTGGAACAGAGATCAGAAGACAACTTACGAGAAAATGCTTTAACCACTAGGCTACTGAGCATTTGAAGGAATACTGTCTCCTGTTGAAGCTGTTGTGATGCTGGAGTGAATGAGAACTATGTGAATAACCGATTTGGGATGGTTTGCTGAACTGGAAGACCACCAGAGTAAAGCTAGATAATTACCTATTTTTGCATAGATAATTAAATATTCACCGGAGCAGGAGCTTGAACATAACCATCCTTTATTTCAGAAAGATCTCTGCTGACTGAGCTGTTTGCCAGAAGTGCAAATGCACCACACACTCCTTCCCCTCCTCCTATTCCAGCTGCCTTTTACATGAGAAAGGCCTGGCCACCCACCTACTTGCAGGAAAGGATTCATGGCCGTGAATGCCAAGAAGAGACGGAGGCACCTTCCTTCAGATCTAGCTGCCTAAGCCTCTTGAGAGAGAGTAAGATGAAACTTTTCCTACATCCTCAGCATTTCTGATCAGCCCCCTGCTTAGTGTCCCAAGTTCCTGCCCCTTCCTCACACACCGAGCAGACATCCCTAGCTGCCTACATCGGGACTGCCAATTTTGCAGTTCAGGACAATGGCTAAAAGATGTGCACCACAACACAAACCCAACAAGATTGACATTGCCCCCAGAGGCTCTCCAGCAGTGCAAATTTCTGAAACCATTTTATCCGAGTTATGAGGATCACAGCAAAGGAATGAGAAGACTTTGGCTACTTCCAGGCATATGTGAGACTCATCCTGAACAAATCTAAACTTACAAGGCTGAATAATAGCAAGATGTGGCTCCAATGCTCCACTTTGGCTATGCATTGTAAAAAATAATTTTTTACCTACCAAATGGATACCAAGACTACAGAATTACTATAACACATAACATTTTGCAACATTTGTATTTAAGACACCCCTAGCTAATTAAATTCCTACTAGGAAATAAAAGAAAAAGGAAATAAAAAACAGACAAACAGATCAAGATAACCTGTTCTTTAACAGTTGTCTTTTTCCCATGTCAGCCAGACCCTCTGATCTATGTTATGACCCTGTTATAGAGCTCACACCCTTAATCAAAACCAAAAGGATTTGTGTGATATCAAAATGAAAATCAGGCTGATGATAAGTAATGCCCACATTGCTGTTGTATTTAATTAAAAAAATATTACTAATTATCCAGAATTAATTGCAACAGGTGTAGCAAAGAGAAAATGTGTTTACTATTGATTGATGTATTGTTTCCCTGAACTATGAAAATATGTATTTATAACGCAATATGGCATTTGCTATCCATCATGTTTATTTCACATAGTTTGAGACAGACTCAGCAGACCACGCACTACACAAACCACAGTCACAGCCTCTATACCCACTTTTAATGATCAGCTGGGGAGCAGCAGGTTACTGCAGCATCTCTGAGCCACTGACCACACACACCCCCAGTCAGCCTAGAGACTGCCTGCAAGCTGCCCATCTGAGGGTACCTACCACCCAACTCACCCACAAGCTCTGGCATTTTCCAGAGCATGTTTCTGATTACACATCTGCTTTAGAGAGCTTGCTCTCCCTTGCTCTCCCTTGCTCAGTTTGGTCTTGAAATGGCTACAACTACCCTGCAACAACTAACCTGAAACACCTTAGAGAAAGATTACCTTAGTCATGAAAACATGATGGGATGATGCTTGCTTCTACAAGGACAAAAGTCATACATCTACACATGCCCAGTGCCATGTTCCTGCAGCAGGGGTCCAATGCAGAGCCACACGAGTCCATTTGCCTTTACCAGAGAGCAGCAGCAGGGCCTGGGCCTATGACAATTTTGTGCTGGTGAGAAGATCAGGGTGAAAAACTGATTTGAGAGAGCTGGGTAAAGCATAAAACCTACCACTGAGACAAAACCTTCTACTTTTATCCAGCAAAACATGCAAAAATGCTTTTCAGGTGATGCAAGCTATTTCCAATAGGACGGAAATTTAACCTTAGGGTTATTCCAGTAGCAGTAAATCCATGCACATTACTGAATGGAACATGGCTAACTGCTGAAATTGTATTCTTCAAGATATCAGGCTGCAACATTCCAATGCTTTCCTAAAATACTGCTTTTTATATGAAACAAATTGCTGAATTCTAGATTAATTTGTTAATAATTTCCTGGCAAATGAAATCTATGAATTTGACAAACAAGTATTAGTGATGGTAGACATCTCCCATTCACTAACTTAGTGAATTAGAACCTAGAGCTGTTGGGGGACTCCCAAAAGGCATTCAGTTCTGTACAGACTCAGGGCGTTACAGTGGTAGCCTGAACTTATGTCCTCATGCGTGAACTGTGTTCCACAGTAACCAAAGAGATCAGTGATTAAAAGATCCAGTTCCCTCTCCAGTATACGTGGCAAATACCCATGTGGCCTACTGGAAAATCAAACAAAGGCTTGCTTGGGCAGTGAGAATCATGACTAGAGTTTCCAAAGTTATTATAACCAAGTTCAACCAACATTTGTATATTTTTATCACTTTGTGTTAAAATGGCGTGATCATATTACTGCGATATTTAATGTTGTGGGGTTTTTTCCTAAAGAGTACAAAAAGTCTAATTTTCTAGCAAAAATATTGTTTTCAAATATGAAGAGATATAAAATGAGACTTTATCCCTTATTCATGAGAGACAGATGTTATTTTTGGCTGCACAGTTTAATGAATACCATATTATGCTCTTTTTAACCTTACACCAGAAATAACATACTTCCAGCATTCATGAACTTCAAGCCATTATCAGTAAAAGCTTCTATTAACATCCAGAACTTTTCTCAGTTCTCAATGCAAAAGCTTTAAGCTGTCAGCTACAGTCCTTATTATGGAAGGATTTTTTTTTTTACCCATCAAAAGATATTAATGCAAAAGATATAATTCTTAGCAGCCAGCCAGCTGACTAGCTGAGGTTGAAAACACTGCAATACTGTCTTGTTGTCTTCTTTATGATACTGAATTTACACATTCTATACCTTGCTGTATTTTTGTATAGGTGTTTTATTTTCTGAGGTTCTAAAACCAAAGCAGTGTAACCATTTTTAAAATGCTATTATACTTCTGTTTATATTCAATGATTTGGAGAAACGCCTGCCAGTAAGTATGAGCTGAAACTAATTACGATCAGCACAAAAATCTCCAAGCTGAACTGGGATGCTGACAAAAATGCAACCAGAAAATGAATAAAATGTTTCTTCCGAAGCAGATCAGTTTTGCCAGCCAGTGACTACAATGAAAAATAAAACCCACATACAAACAGTTATTATTAGCACTTTGTTTCTGTATTTTTCATAGACTAAAGTCTGTGTCTCATTCAAACTGCTTGATTTAAGGCAACTACAAAAGATTTTGCAATGATTGCACAGCAATTGTGTCAGTGTGTGCAACAGGATTTTTCCCACTGCATCTAATATGATGCACTGAAACAAATGAGGCTGTTCTAAGAAAGACCCTTAAAATCTAAAGTCTTGGGCATCTGTCTCAGCTTCATATGTGAGAATACAGCAGGATATCTCCCAAAGAGGTAAGCACAAAACAATTCTGAGATGACGGTTTCTGGGCCTGAAGTACCAACAAACCAAGCTCAGGAGTCAGAGCATGGAGAAGGAAAGATACCTTTATAGCCTACCACAAGCTCAGGCTGTATAAGAAGCTTCCCTTTGAAGACAGGTGTAGAAGAGTTCAAATTACTGCCTGCATCCTCATGCCTAGAAGGAGCCATTCTAAGTTGCAGATCTCAGTTACAGAACTCTTCTGCTCTGGGCTTTACATAGGGACTCATCAACCAGAGTGCTGAAGTCAAAAGCTGATCCAAAAGCTTTACCAAGGAAATAACAAGCTGATGAGAGACAATAAAGAACAACAGCAACATGAGATTAAACTAAAACAACAGACTTATGAGCAAACCATGCCTCTTATTGCACAACTGGGCGGAGGGAAAACAGAGCAGCACTTCCATGGCAGCAGCGGAAGACACATCTCTGGCATGCCGTTGCACCTCATGATTAGCCTGGCTACAGCACCAGTCAGCAAGTCACAAAGCAAAGCGGATGTGATCAGAGCAGACCACATGTCTTTACTTTCCCACAGAAGCTGACACACTCTCCGTTGAGGTAACAGAAAAATGCCCAACAATACACTTCTTCCCAGGGCAAACAGAGCCTCTAGCTGTATGAAGCACAAATCCAGTGACAAGAGCCATCTGCAGAGACTCATAGCTGTCCACACATAATAAATTCTGGGAACAGTAAGGAGACACCCATTTTACACAGGGAGAACAAGTGCAGGATGTAACACATTTCTCCTGGGCATCTTAATGTTATAGTGTTTTTCTGAAAAGTAGAATGGCTATGACTCAAGCCAAAAGTTCCTGCAGCTCTGTATGTCATCTCTGGCAGTAGCCTGGCAATCTAGCAAAATAAACAATAGCAGTAATATCATTAGTTATTTGCACTTGCCTTATTGTTAGTGTGAAAAGGAAGCCAAATGTGAAGTCTTACTTACTGTCAGGGATCCGCATACTTAGCATAATTGACTACCAAAAGAACTATCCCCGATGCACAAGTGAAACCCAGCAAGTGAAAGTAATGTAATACTGGCAGTAACAAACAGAGCTCAGTGGTTAAAGCTGTAGTAAAGTGACTTTAACACAGCTGAACCGAAGACAATTTATAGTGTTTAGACTACACCAATGCCGGCACTGACAAATACTCTGAGCAGGCCAAAAAAACACTCAAAACTTTTGGGTAAATTTAAATATGTCTGCACATGCACATGAACAATTGTGAATGTTTTATGATAATTCCTTTCTTTCCTTTTTAATATTTCATACATGGTATAATTCACCCTCCTGACCACTGACCTGGAAATTTAAATAATAAAATGCTTCAAAATGCTTTGATGTCGTAGATGTCAATGAAAAGTGCTCATAAAATGCCTTCAACTTTTATTATTGTTTGTACTCTTTTATCTCAAAAATCATCAAATTGCCTTTTTCAGATGTCTTGAGACTTCCTTGTGTTTCCTGCACTCAGCTGCTGCTGGCCAAGTTTTACCCCAAAAAAAAATTTTATGGTTCCATTAAAAATAGATAAAAGTCAGAAATATAGGGTTAAGGTATGCTGATATAGAAAGGTTTTACTCTTGTAAAAGGGAAAATGAACACATTTCTGTGGGACAATGCTGCCAAGAAAAAGCAAGATACTGAACAGAAATTGTTCCTTCAAAATGCTGATTTTCCTCAGATGAGCATTTGTCCCCCAGGTTTTTTTCCTATTAAATATTTTCCTTCTATCCAATTGTTCAGAATGTTTGAAGGAAAAATGCAAGGTGTGCAAGCCAACACATTGTTTGGAGAGCTGGCAGTTCCTTAAACCATTTCATCACGCTGTCTCCACTTGGGAGATTTGGGATAAAATTCTTCCTTGATTGACTGAGCTGATGCAAGGATCAATCTACCAGTATTTTAAATATTTTCAAATGAGCAAGTTCCATACAGATTAGAGTCCTGCAGAAATCCAGTTCCTGGGTCTGTAACTTTGATACCTTGGGTTATATTATGTAAACAATCTAACAGAGGTGCTCTGCAGCCTTAGATGGCTGCATATCATCAAGCCCTGTAGTGTGATGGCAATACCTTGTTATAAACCACCAGAGACCTATTTCATTGAGACCAGACTGTAAGGGATAGAAGAACACCTTCAGGACAGACAGATTCTGCAGATAGTTAAGCACTTAATTTTCAGTCATTTCAGGAAAATGGTAATCATGTCTACATGGTGAAACAGAGAATGAGGTAGAGGCCTCCAAGTTAGGGCCAAATGTCCTAGTATGTATCCAGACAATAGAGCTGTGCAGAAATGATATCTTGGACCCTCAAACTAGACACTTCCTGAGCACAACATGAGACTGGTACTAACAAATTTGCTATGAGGCTCATAGCTAAAGGACTCTCCATCGCAGTGGCCATGATGTTTTTCATTGTGAAGCTTCCTTAGTTGCTGGATACTTCTTTCACTGCCTGAGGCATCCAAAAGCTTCTACAAATGCTTCCCAACTTCCCAAAGGAGATTCATGTACCCAAGTTTTATCCCAGGAGTAGTCCCATGGTCCCACTAATGCCACTTCTTAAACTTAAATAGCCACGTGTTTTGCTGAGGCAAAACAGCTGGGCCCATGCCTGAGGCAGGAAGGAGAAGTAAGAATAGAAGTTGCCAGACAAGAAGGAAAAAGCCAAGTCAGTTTTAGGATCTGACAGGAATTGTGGACTGTGTAACTCAGCCACCTGCATCTTTGGAGAAATACTTTTTAAGCCCAGAAGCTGTCCTTGATGGATGGACGGTTATTCTAGATGGAAACACACTCTGCAACAGCAGTTTCATACCCTCCCTCGGCAGCTATCTTTTTTGTTCCATGACTCTAACAAACCCTCCCTGCTCAATTTATATTTTCATTCTTACTCTGTCCATAATTACTTTTACCATCCTCCTAGATTAACATGAATAATGATGTTGCTTCTCCTTGTAAGATTGTTTTGATGTGAAATAGTCAGGTCCCATGTTCCCATCAGTCATCTCTTCATTACATATTCTCACTTCTTTCCACATAGGTCTTCATTTCCAAAACATCTATCACATTTGCTGCTCTCGTCTGATCTCTTTCCAGCTTGTCTGGATCTTTTTTACAATATGATGCACAGAACCGAACACAGTACTACAAATCATGTGTTGACTACAGCAAGCTAAGAACACTTGCCTCACACATAATACCCTTGGTAGTTCAATGAAATACAATAGTAGATATTTTTCTCATTAGTGCTGCTATGTTTACCAACTCATACTCAAATGACCATCAACTGTAATCCCCAGATACCTCTCCATGGGTTAAATACACGTCCTGAAAGATTTCCCACATTCTATATTTATTCTTTCTTATGTGAAACAAATTATATTTGCATTTGAAACTTCAGTTGACTGACTTCAGTCTTTTTCTACAGTTATCACTCATACAGTGTTTTTAAGCCCTATTCTCCGAAACATTTGACTTCTCAGACTGCTTTTATGAGAAGTTAATAGTGAAGGTTCTGAGAAACACTGAATCCCCCTTGAGTACAGGCTCCTCATACATCACCATGTCCTGGCAATGAATAAATACCAATTAATGATTATACTGTTTCAAAATAACCTTAGTCAGAAAAGTCTATAGTCTCACTGTAGCAGCTATACTTCCACCACATTCCTGAGCTTCAGAAGAAAACTTCCCACAAGCAAAAGAAACAGCAAAGGCATTGCATTTCTTTCCTTCACTAAGATAACCACCAAACACATAGTTTAGCTTGTCGTGAGTTATTTGTAACAAACCCACATTACCTTCTCTTCATTGTCTTCTTTTCTTCTGTTAAGATTTCCCTCTAGTCGCAGTGACTGTAACACTTAAGGACATCAGTGGGTGAAAGATTTCTTTCTTCTCTCCAAGCCAACAAGAAGTGGGTTAATTAACCTGATGCAGTCTTTCTTGTTTTGATCTCTTTCACCACCTGGCTAGAAGGTGTAAAGCTACCTCCATACCCCTACACTGCACTCGAGTCTGGAACACACACAGAGAAGCTCTTCTTATCCTTAAATATGAATACAGAACAAAGAATAAATCAGACTTCTTGCAATCACTAATGGGCAACTGAGCATCCCATCATACTAGGGGGAAAAAAGCCATCCCCCTTTACATACCAAATATCCTACATGGGGAAAAATAAGATTACAATTAAACACAGCTCCTCTCTCCTCCCATTATCATCACCACCAAGTTAAAAGTCTCTGCAAAATGAGAAACGTTTGGAAAGGATTTATAACGTTTCATTCTGTATCTGCCAGCTGAGGGGTCCAGCAGAAGGCAAACTTCAGAGAGCAGCAGCTTCTGGACCACTTGTTGTTTTCATCAATTTTCATTTACTTCTGGCAGAGAAGGCTAACTATGAAACCACGGTTAAATAATGGAACAGTTCTGAATGTCACATAAAAATGAAACATGAGAGATGTCCACTTAGAGTGTAGAAAGAAGGCCAACTTATAGAAGAGTTTAAGGCTGATATAAACCTGAAGATCAACTTTTTCCTATAGACAAATGAAAAGGAGAAAGGATAACAAGTTGGGTCCATAACACAAACCACATTGTCACTAGGATAAAAATCAAAACCTCCAGGAGACAGATGACTGAAACTGTCGACAAGCAGCCCTTAACAAAGCAGTTATGATTTGCAATGTGAATGAAATCATCCACTCTGGAATGAGGTGGACATGGTTATTGTACAATAGACATGACAAACAATCAAAGACACTACAGCTGAACTGAGTCTGCACATCAAATTAGATGGGTATGCTTGGACTTTCCCATGATAGAAAACAAGATCACTAATAAGCAACACAGCATAACCAGGGTTTATGGTTTTCCATATCAGACAGGCATATGCTACTAAAGATTAGGCAATATGCTGCTCACATCTTCACAGAAAGCAAGCATCAAGACTCTTGTTTTATCCAAGAATGTCAGACAAGCAGAATATTGGCCAATTCAAACAGCAGACAGTTGCGGTAACGCAGGCACCAGCTACTTGCATACACATAAACTTCAAAACTGGTCTACTGGAAGGTCTTCCTGCCTATATCAGAGGGGTTGGAACTATATGATCTTTAAGGCCCTTCCAATCCAAATCATTCCATGATGAATCTAAGGCTGTTAGAGAACACTGTTTATAAAGGCCAGCAAGACTGAGAAAGACTGAATTTATCCAGTATAATGATCTGACAATGTCATCCAAGAGCTGTATCAAGATTAAATTTGCTATAAGAAATATGACAGTGGGACCAGAAATCAGTAACATAAAAGGAAAAACTGGAAGTAATTAATACTCAACTAATGAACCAAATTATGGACTATTCAAACCATGCCTCTTTAGAAAACTTGTAAAAGAGGAGTCTTTGGGATCAAAAATAATTCAGACTATGGCAGAACATATAATTTCCTCAAACATACTTCGAACAGTAAGAAGAGGGACCTCTGGGCATTACAGCTTGCATCAGTGTCAGGAGAACCCCAAATCCCACCCAAAACATGATTCTATATTTCTTGCTGCCACCTCTTCCCTGCCTACCCCTCTCCCCTGCCTACCCCTCTCTTGCCTACTGTCTCATTCAAATCTTGTTTCCCTTTTCTGTGTCTCCTTTTTTAGCCATTTGCCTCAGAACAAGTCTGATGTAGCCCACAGCCTGCCTTATTAAGCACTGGTGTGATCCAGTGGCTTCAGAGGAAACTAAAAGCAGTGTTCAGTAAACAGGCTGATGATACTCAGTTTGCCAAGTTCTACAGTGACTGTAGCTTTGTTTCTCTGGGAGTCAGAAACTTGAGACCATTTGCCTTTTTGTGTGTTTGGTTTTTGGGTTCTTTTTCTGCTATTTCTCCTGTTCTTTTCTGCATCCTTGGCCTGCTTATTTTGCTTTGCTTTCAGAAACAGAATCAGATTTTAACAACAGCCACAGAACCCAACTCATGGCTTCTTTTTCCCAAAATGGAAAGGTATTAACTGTTGCAGTTGAGAGACTATTGAACAGGAGCTTTCCTATGCCAAATTAAACCTTCCACAGTGTAACAAAAAAAGTATCTCACTGGAACAAAGTTTTATTTTACTTTCTAAATGATTTAGCCATCTCTGTTTTCTCTTTTATCTTTTAAAGTTAAAAAGGATTTTGAGAGGCTCTAAGCAAATTGAAAGCCTTCAGAATACTATATACAGTTCCAGATCAATCACATCTTCAAGTCAATTTGTTCCCTTAGAATTAACACAGGACACTGCAGTGACTAATTAAACAAGTAATTAACAGATTAAGTTCTTAGTTTGGTCTTAAGTACCTGCAATAGCCTTCTACTAATGAACTTGCTGAAGTGTGCAACCTATACTCAGGCCTGGACTTCATGGACTTTAGGCAACTCCACCCTCATCAATGAAAAACAGAACTAGTGTGCTGACCCACACTAGCATGGCCTGCAATGAGGTGTAGCACCAGCTACACAGGTTCAGTCCAGCCACCCCAGCATGATGCTGCTCCTAAGTGAACCGGCCCTGACTTTTGCAGTCCCACACAGACATGCCAGAGCCAGTTCCCATCAACCCGCTGGCTGTAGACCAGCAATTACCTCCATCTCCTTCTTCTCCAAGGCTGGCTCTTGGGTATCTGTAAGGCAGCATGAACAAGGCCTATTGAAGCTCTTGCCTATTACCTGGTATTACGCAGAGCCAACTTAAGCCATACTGAGAAAATAAATCTTATCCTTTGCAAACAGCATAAGAGGAGAAAATGTGGGCATTTACTGATTAAATCATCACTATTTCTACAAATAAGGCTCAGTTCTGCTATGCATCTTCTGTGAATAAGCTAGAACTTTTTGTAATCAGATGCTGATTCTCTGAGGCTGCTCTCATTTTAGACTACTCTTTAGTTCTGATTCTGTGTTCTTTTGTGCTAGTTTTACCCCTTGTAACAAAGGCTACTACTCAGAGAAGTAGAGTTCAGAATCCTTATCTCTTTTTTATTACAAAATTGCATTTCAGAGCATTCAGCTGTTTCTGACTATTACAACACAGAAATTTTTAATTTTACTGCCTTGACATCTTCTTTTGCCAGTATCATTACAAAAATAGAGCCAAAAGGCTTCTTTTCTACATACTCCAAAACCGACTGGAATTAGGACTCAGAATTAGTATCTCAAACCTACAGCACTTCTCAAGGACATGGCCATCAGTGTTCTGCAATACAAGTGACTTTTTACTGTATGCATACTTGCTCCATCTTAAAACTCTGCACTTTCTGATGAAAGGTAATACACAATAGCTTTTTTCTAAATGACTGTATTACTTTATTGCATATATCTTCTATAGAAATAAGGTATAATTGTTGTATTTGTAGCCAAGCTATCTCCTCAATTTCCCTCCAAAATGTCTCATCTGCTGCCACGGATCAGCAGTCCAGAGGTTGTTACTGATGGCTTTATGTTTGTCTCTAAAGACTGTAATGGATACAGATACTAACCAAAACCTCAATGAAATTAAAGAGATGCTTTAATTTTCTACCATATTTCTGGAGCAGCGTCCTTACTGAGGCTTTTATGCTAAGATTTCATCTTTATGCAATAAACCAACAAAAAATCTGCTGCAAGTACAATACTCATGTTTTTATATTAGCACCAAAGACTTAAAGCACTCCTTAACATCACAGTAACCACTGATTGTGTGGTGCTAGGGCATCAGTAAATACCTTTGTTGGTCAGGTTGAGTATCCACAAATTTGTGAGATCCACGTTTTCCAATCTTGTAAACGTTACATCCTTTAAAAACAAAAAATCAAGGAAAACTGCAGTTTAAGCAAAAACATTAGCAAAGTACTTCATGAAATGGTTTCTATTATACACTTCAACCTACTGAAGCAACATTTAGCTATCACTGTGTAACTTTAGAAAATAAATCTAAATGGTAACTCAATAAATACATTGCATTATGAGTCGTACTATAAGCTCTAAACTAGTGCAAGTTTTGGTTTTGAATGGAAAGCATTCCACTGATACTTTACACATGGATAAGTAAGGGCATTTCTAAATAAATAATCCTCCAGATGTTATATAAAGACTAACTGGTCTAACATGGGAGATGGATGAGTGAGTGAAGATTTCAGACACTGCACAGAACATGACAGAGACAAATACCCATGTTGTGCAACATAAAAAGTCAGACAAACATCTGTAAAATCCTTCAAAATGGCTGAAACCAAAATCATCCTTCTGTTCTCTATTTTCTGTCATCTGTGTTACAACTGTTGGACTCACTGTCCAGTTGAGACAGCAGAGACAGAACAAAAAGGAAAGATACATATACTAATTTTGGAAATCAACAGAATCATTTTAAGTTTTAGCCATAAGTCTTTATGTGGCTACTTTCTTGGTATGCTGACAGTGAGGAGAGGAGAACAGAAAGAAGATACCACCTTCACTTCTTGATCATCTTTGTTTTATGGTACATATTTATACTACATCATTCATTCAGGGTTTCTGCCAACTGCTTGGTGTGGTCAGGAAAGAACTAATTGCCCCTTTATTATAAAATTTAACATCCACCCTTCGTATTTCTGAATATTGGGGATTAGTCACATTAAAAAAATAATACAGGCCAAGCATTTGAATATACTAGTGGTATTGATGTTACTCTCTTGCCAGATCTAAATTCAGTACAGGGCGTGTGCTTTGTGGTCTCTGATAGATTGAGGCACATGGAGTAAAAGTTCTTCTAGACTAACCACCTTAAGATGTGGTTCCCCAACTCTGCTGAAGACAGAAACAAGTGACGCCACCAGTCTCTTTTGTTCACCCTGAATTCATATGTTCCTGTGTCTGAGGATAATGAAAGACCGTATTTTATCCTGACTTCATTATGGTCAAACAATGTCCAAGTAAAGAAAATCTCTAATTTCACAATTCCACTGAACAGGGGTGAGGCAGCACTGCAACAAAACACCTAAGGGTATATCCCTAAGAGCTATTTCTCCTCGTGAAGGAAGAGCATATGAGGTTGAGCCAGTTCACTCTTGTGAAGTACCTTCACCATTTGTCCTTCACAGACAGGCCCAGTCGCTGGGGAGAGCAAGTGTTGAGGGCACCTCAGAAGCAACCAGAGTAACCCAGCACTGAGTCAAGTCAACAAGCTTCTGGTCAAGGCGCACAAGCTCCACCCAAGGTCTTCCTAATACCTTTCTACAATTTGGTAAATGACTAAGAACATGGCTCCCTCTGTCAGTCCCCAACTTAATCATTAGCCTGAAGTCTGCTACAGAACAGCAGACAGAGAAGGAAACGGATTGTCAGAGAAGAGCAAAATCAAGGAAGATACTACCATTTTCTTCTATATTTGTTTCTTTTATGTCTTTGTCTAGGAAAGTAAAGAGATATAAGGTGCAAGGTAGTGAAAAGCAATCTCTACCCATTCTCCTTCTTAAAGGTTAATTAGTCACTGGATGGAATCTCTAATTTGGATTAAAAAACAGCTTACAGTCAGAGCACAAGGAGTGACAAAAACCAATTAAGAGAGGATAACCCATGAATTCAAACATTTTCAGAGGCATAAGTGGGTGCAGGATTTATTCTGAAAAGTTGCTCTGCATTCCTAACAGTGCAAGGATGTGAAACAAGACTCTTCTGGTCCAACAAGCCTGAGAAAGACTAGTAAGGCTTGCAGGGAAGCTGGCAACCAAACAAAAAAGTGCCAGGTGAAAACCAATAATGGTAATTGCATTATATTACAGATTAGGGGAAAGATTTAAATGTAGCTAAAGTAGTATCAAAAAAACCCAGTGGCTGTGGTGCAAAATAGAACCTGATAGTGCAAAACCCATTATGAATAATTAAACCTAATAAATAAGCAGAGTTTATTAGACTTATACAAATCCAATGCTGGTCCAGCTACACAGCTTTTTAGAAACCACGTCAGTCTGAGCACTTCTGCATGCCTATTGCATTTTACAGTGCAGCTATAATCTGAAAATCATTGTACTGAACTTCACAAACTGTATTCACCCAACTGAAGACAACCTTAGGAGACATAAAAAGAGGGATGGAAAATAATACCAAGTACATTGTAATGCTCTTACATTTTGGTATGACATGCTCCCACCTGGAATACTGTCTCACAGACTATCGCTTTGGCTCAAAAAGACACCCACGCCTTTTATAGCCCTGGACTGCAGCTAATGAGACCCAGGTGACCTGGCTAACAAACCAAGTCAGACAGTTCATTGCCCTCAAGTCTGACGTATCCTCACACACTCCTTCCTTGTTTGGGGTTGGAAGGTCTCAGACTAAACTCTTGTTCTATAATTCACATCTACAAGATATATAATTGATATAATTCACATCTACAAGACTTAAAAATGTTTCTAGAAAATGTTCATCCCAGTACTGTTTCAAAACATTTAAGTAAATACTGCTTTACATTAAGCATTGTGGTTCCATTTAGTCATTTTGTAACAACTTGAACTTAAAAATACATGCTTCAAGTTGACAGCGTTTCTCAGTTTGGAAGTAGAGATGATAATACCAGCATTTACATTTGACAAGTCAAATCTCTCGGTCAGAAAGTCTCTGTGTTCCCTACTGAAACAGCAGTGATGATCCTGTCTACCAAGTGTTCTTGGGAGCTGATTCCCTCTTTCATACCTGGAAAGCATAGGAAAGAGGGACTCCACCCCAAGAGTGCCAGAACTGCCTGATCCAACCTGGACAGGAGATTTTGCGTTAAACATGGCACAGTCAAGCAGGATGTACCTTTATCAGAAACACAAGAAGGGTCGAATGAGACAGGGGGAAAGCAGCCTGCAAGTGTCCCAAGATGTCCATCCATAGGACAACTCTACCACTTGACATGCGCTGTAGCCCCGACTAGCCCATGCCTGATCCAAGACAAACTCAGGTGCACCTCGCACAAAGCCCTGTGCATGGCCACATACTGGTGTGCCACGTTAGAGCTGAGCATCAGCCGGGTAGTTCACATGGGTCAGTGAAGGGAGGATAAAGGGAGGGTCAGGACAGCACTGTCCACCCTCTGTGTGCACCTTCTGTGCTCAACCGGAGATACTCTCTTGCAGGCTCTGCGTACCTCGGTGCGGGTCAGGCCTGCTGGCTCTGGCAAACCGACGGCAGCAAGGCAGACGGACCGCCGGCCCGGGACGGAGACGCCATTTCGGCGGTTGCCAAGCAACACCGGGGTCCCGGGCCCAACATGGCGCTCGCCGCCAAACTCCGCCGTGATTGGCTACAGTCGCTGGGCAGGCGGGCGGACGGTTGCTAAGCGACCTCGGGTCGCCTAGCAACCGAGGCCCAGGCTTGGCCTGCCGCCTGCAGGCGGAGGGCCCCGCAGAGTGGCCCCGAGAGGGGTCTCGGTTGGTGTGGCGGTGTCCCCAGGGCTCGCCACAGGGCCTGGTGAGGGACCTGGCGGTTCCTGCGTGGTGCAGGGTCGGCGGGATATTTTTTGATGCCTCCAGGTGTGTTAAAAAGCCACTACATGGCTGCTTGCCTTCCCGATGGGGACTTTGTCAGCATCCTTCACCTGCACGTGGGTTTCCTGCAGCAAAAGCTAGATCTTTTCCTCCCGACACTGGAGCATGAATTTTATTTCTGTTGGCTCTCAATCTTGGAAAAAGCCTCAGGCAGCACTTTTCTTTCAATTCAGTTAGCTTGGGATGAGGCTTACAGAAAACCCAGCATTAAAGGCCCTGATGGCAGGTTGAAAATAACACTGTGTCAAGTGCAGAAATTAGGAGCAATTTGACTGACTTTCACTTCTACAGTTGTCTCCACATGTAGGTGGATGAGCAGAAAGCTATGCGATGATGTGAAGTCTTTGCTGTTCTTTCCCTCCCTATTAGAGTCACATTCTGTCAGCGCAATCCCTCAGCTCTCGAGAGAAAGTCTCATTAATTTCATTTTCAGAATATAAAGGAGCAGATAATCACAACACGAAACTCATTAGCGAACTTTAAAAAAAGGAACTCATTTAAGCAGCATTTACTTCTCTGCTCTGCAACACAGTACTTACTCGATTCAAAATTAGAGTCAAGTGAAGAAAACATTTCCAGCGGGGAAGAGGAGGTTGCAGCACTCCATTGTATTTGCCCATGGCATTCCAGAGCAGAACCTTTCACTGGATGCATACAGCTTGCCGGAGGCTTATCGTTGGAAACCCCACGCGTGCCTGCACAAAGNGCACTGAATACCTGGCCTCCAAGCATCTGGCTCCTTCTGTGAAATTCAAAACCCAGAGCTGGGTGCTAAGCCTCCCCTCATTGAGCACATGCAAAGTTAGAACTCTCAGAAGGGCCATCCAAGAAAGCACATGTAGAGCGAGAGCCACTTGGAGCTGTAAATGCTAATTGCAGGAGCGTGGATGAATTCTTGTCCCCTCTCCAGAGCCATGGCATCTGCCCATGTCAGAGCTCCAAATAGAGCCTGACCCTGTTCCCGCCTGACGGCAGGCAGCCCTCATCAGGCTTCTGTTTTCTTTCTAAAACCCAGCCAGGATGCTCGAGTGGTGTCGGCATTCACATATACACCATGCCCTGATGCCAGTAGCGCCCGCCTGGGGAGAGAAACAGGGGTGTGTGGGCTCTTCCACTGACTGGTGGACTGTCTTCTGCCTCCCAGCAGAGCTGCATCACTGCAGGTGTCTTGGATGTTGTGAGTTGGATTTCCAGAGCTTTCCCTGGAAATCCTAAACCTAATGATGACTCTAACAGCAAGTCTCAGGGCTTTGAGTATGAACAATGAAAACAAGTGGAGTTATAGCACTTCACAAGAACTGACTTCCCATGACCACCCATAGGAATCCCTTTTTGTCACCCTAGACTACTATGAACTTTCATTTGTCTCTCGTGAACATCAGGTATACCATCCTAGCAAAGATCTGTCTACCTGTAACACAGGTTTCACCCACTAGGAACCAAGTGCACTCTCTCTGGATTTTGTCCTGTTGTGTAAAAGGATATATCTGTATCTATACCTATATATATATATATTTTATTTTTTTTAATATATATATGTATATATGTATTTGTGCATATGTATATTTGTTGATGATTTGGGACAAGCCACCCAAGTACACAGTGGGCTTTTTGAGTTGTCTTTTACTAATTTTACAGTTTTCTCTTTTGGCCACAACACACACCTGTACAATAACTGCCATTGCTTTTACACAGGAATATATTTTGTTATACAAAACAGGGTTAAGTAAAAGCTAACCTGTCATAAGCTCAAAGTTAAAAAGAAACACACATTTAGCAGTGATGTTTGATGTTAAACACATGTCCTTAAAACATATTACTTCCTGTGAGAAATATTTCTTTTAGCAATGAAGTTAATTTTGGTCAATATTGTCCCTGAACATGAAATAAGTACTAAAAGGACATGGTGATCTTTTTGAAAAATGTGAATTTCTTGTTTAACAGAATTGATGTCCATAGATATTAGTGGCAAAATACTGCTCTGAAATGTAACTCTTAACATGTATCTATGGTGACATCATATTTCTGGTTTTTTCCCTTTGCTTTGAACACCTGCAGTCAAATTCCCTATCGTAAAATCAGTTGAAGTGGGTATAATATAACAGATAATTATATTTAAGCTCAGAAGAAAAATACTGAGATTCAGATTACAGGACAGAAAATAAGAACTCCCATTAGGCCAGAATCATTCAAAATAAAAGTTATCTTTTGAAGTCTTAGGGCTTGGAACTGGATTACTGAGTGACCTTTTTTGCATCTGAAAATACTACTTTAAATTTGTAAGTGTTGCCTCATTGGGAAAAAATTCTGGAAAGTGAATTATGATTTGCACCCTGCAGCATTGCTATAAACGAGTAATTCAAGAAGCTCCACAGAAACCTCAAGCTCATAATTCCAAAATAAATTGCATTGAAATGGAATTTAGCAAAATATGTTCACTGACATGCGGCAGGAGAGTGCTGAGCACACACCTCCCAACTCCACACTGGTCACAAGTTAGGAGTCTTCCTTACCAGAGAGAGAGGGACTCTGTCCTCTGGCTATTAAAAAAAAAAAAAAAAAAAAAAAAAAAAAAGACAAAAGAAATTATAAAAAAA
>VZRU01002909.1:11648-27086 GCA_013398155.1 Pedionomus torquatus | reverse complement strand
ATATTAAATGAAAACCAGTAGCAGAATATGAAGAAGGAAGATGTTCAACTTGCAATACCAAGCCTGAAAGTAGAATGCTGGCAAATTTCTGAAAATTTGGGTGCATACTAAAAAAAAAAAGACTGCTTGTCAGCCTGTGGGGCACATACACAATAAGCTTCCAGGCAGACCTGCCCACTGACATGTGGCATGACAGTTGGGGAAAGAGACGATCTTTCCAGGAGACAAAGGTTTTGTATTTTTCCATAAAATGGCATGGATGTGAAAGAATGTCTTTCCAAAACAAGCTTACAATACTTGGGCACATGAAATGGTTACAATAAAGATCTCAGCTTCTATTCTGGGGTTAGAAGAGCCACTTCTGTCATTGTTCAATACTTATGCCACCATGAAAACATTTCCAAGTCTTCCTTTTTAAAGAAGCTTCCTGCTAAAGTATATCAGTTTAATGCTTTCCACTTTCCATATCTGCTAGGCTTTCCTTATCTGGAGGCCCCTCTGACTTAAGTGGAATGAAAGAAGAAAGCCAAGATAGGCACAGGATATTTCCATCTGAAAAAGTAGCAGCAGGTAGATAACTTTTATCACACGTCCAGGCGCTGAGCCAAATTTTCAGTGTGTGTAAACAAGCATAACTTCACTGAAGCCGGTGAAGGTTTGCCAGTAGAAAACTAAGAGTCTGTCATTCATTGTACTACAGTACCGAGCTGATATCCTAGGATAAAACCTGAATTTCTCAAAACAAACAAAAAGTAATAAAACCCCAAAAGTTCTGGATTAATAAGTGTCTGAAAGAAAAAAACAGAGCCCTGAAACTGTAAGCTCTCACTGTTAACTTGATATATTTAATTAATATTGCCTTTACCCCAAGAAGTTTTAGATGAGGTAACAGGGGATGTCTTCTGTGCACATGACTGTTACTGAAGCTGCAACACTTCTGAGGAAACTCAACAATTGATTCTTCAAAAGTAGGAATTAGTTTCTCTGTAGTAAACTAAAATCACTCTTGCACAGTTGTGACTCACTTCAGATAAATGAGGACTAGTCTTGTGTCAAAGTACTTTGATGCTGAATCTTATTTCCAGAAAATTTAGGTACTTATGTGACTCAAACTTAAATATCATGTCACACATTAATATATGTTGGCAGGATTGCTAAAGAGCAAATAGGCAAATATAAATATACCCATAATATAAAGGAAAACCATGATGAATGACCGTGAACATAAAAAGCTTAGAAAGAAAGGGAAGAATCCCTGACAATGTTTTATATATAAAACATGTAAGTACCATCATTTCAGACATTTGAGAGCTAAATCCATCAGGTCATGAACCTCAGTGAGGAATTTCTATGTGAGAATTAATGGTATGCATTATTTAGTAATTCACTGGGAATTGAGTGGGAAAGCTATTTTGACAGAACAATGAAAACAGCCCAAGAAATTAAAGGTGTGATGTCTGAGTCTGAATGGGCTTGTAAGAACTGCAACAGCTAAACCAAAATATATTTTATATTACTCTAAAATTTGGGGTTGCCCAAGGCCTGGTATGCTGAAGATGCCTCATCATCCAAAGTAACACTTCCTATAAAGTGTTACCGCTATTGCAATTGTAATAACTTAAAACAGAGCAAACCAGTGTGGGTAAACACAAGTTAACTTGTACTGCACTTAAATTGTTCTTTTCATGTACCATCATACTATCTGAGTAGCACCCATTAGCATTCCTTTCATCTATCTGATCTCTGCCTGTTGAAGATGCAGAAGTAGATGCCTGATGGTCTAGCTCACCAAGTCTCCCAATAACCTCCACTCTGGCCCAGAGGGGTTTATATTAGCAAGAACCTCATCTGCCTTCAGGTTTTGAATGCTTTCCCCCCCATACACATGGCTCATTGAGTCAGAATTCCAGTGTGTAGAAGATCTGGAGTGTGCAAGTTTGACAAACTTGTCCTAGTTTCTAGTCCTCTTGCAGTAGATTATTGTTATTATTTTCCGATTAGCGCACAAAGCTAATACCCTGTCCTGATTTGTAGAAACATAGTCATTAAAGTTCACACCTCTGCAGTCTCTCCTGTGCAAAATAATGACCAGACTCGGGAATAAAGCACTGAACCTTTCTCACTCTCCCTCCAATTCTGTTTATACAAGATTTTTCTCTATTAACATTTTTTCACAGGAAAAATACTTCTCTACTGAATAAAGATTTATATTGTGGTTTCCTAGAATAATCTTCAAGAAGGAAAAGGTATTTCCTCTCTCACAAATCCCCTCACTCCATGCACACACAACAGCATGCTCTGAATAGGACGAAGAAAAATTAGTGAGGGTAGGATTACTTTACTAGAGAAAGCCTGCTCTCCTCCTGCGCCAACAAGATATTATAGGTCAAGTCAAGTAAGGTCAAGTGAGTTCTTGTCGTGTCCAGGATCCCTGATTTATTCTGTCAGCTGTTCACTGTCATGCAGCACGATGGGGTGAGTGTCAAAACTGAGAGAGTGCAAAGCGACTGGGCACATTGATTTAAACTCGGGTGGCTCATATTCACTTGAAACACTGAGTCCTGCTGGGTGATTATGGATGTCATGGGGAGTGTGGGATGAACAGTGTATTAGAGCACGTGATTTATGTATGGGACTTTCTTTGCCTTTAAGAGTGTAGCTCCTGTGACATGGAAGTCCTATCACTTCTCCTGAGCTCTGTTATCCCCTAGCAGACAAGGAGATATGAAGGAAGCAAATGCAGAAGAACTGGTGCAGAAAATCCTGCTGCCTCTCTCTCAACAAACTACCCAAGGTCAGACAGCAAACCAGAAATCTAGCTAGGACCTGAAGCCATGAGTTCCTGTTTGGCACCTACCTGCCAGCTTGGTGGGGTGTATTGCTTCCTAGTCCAGCTGAAACTACATTTCCAAGGGTTGCACTTCAGCATTTCCATTGAAAAGGCAGAGTCTGTACGCAGATTTGTAGTGGTGGTGTTATACAAGCAAATGATGGCATCAAACCTGCAATATTTTTTTCTTTACTTTTATTGGTAGATTTTTATTTTTGGCTGTCCTTTTATTAGGAATTAGGCGTATTTGTTTATGCTGATCTTTTTCACTCCTTTTTTATAAATACACATTTTCTGTGGGCAGAATGCAAAGTGGAACAGTTGCTGAAAGGGATCTGATGACTATCAGAACACTCTGCACTTTCTTTTAAGCACTACTTTTTGGTAGCCTCAGATTTTTACAGGCACAGTTTTCAACAGCTCAGGTGTCAAGGGCCTCACTTCAAGTGGTAGCTGCAGTCATTCAGCAGATAAGGAGTAGGAGGTACTACAGTTACATGCAATAACTGTGTCATTGTCCAAAATTTCTATTTGTTATAGCATGTGTATATGAGAATTAGGGAGCTTTGTATGCCTGCATTCTTGTGCATCGACTTGTGCAAAACCAGAATATAGAGTTCTTTAATAAATCTGGTGCAAAATACCTGGAAACCTGATTGCTTAGAAGTCAGGTTACCAAGAAGTGTTCCATATTGTGGGCACATGAGTTCAGCGGCAAAACTTCCAGTGACACCAGCACATACAACATTTCTCACTGTGAATGTCATGAAGCAGGGTTTAAACAAGAGCAGAATGAAACAATAAACTTCTAGCTGTGACATACTATCCTTTTATCTCAATGGTACTGATCTGGGCCTGCCCAAACCCTATGATGTTTCTCCTTCCCCAGAGTGTAGTGGCTTTTGTGCCAAACGCTTCAATGTCAAAGTCTGCATTTCTGCACGGTCTACCGTGGGAGCTGCAGCAGAGCACAAGGCTGGGCTGACACTTTGATAAACACGCCGAACAAGCATCTGCTCTGTGGAGTAAAGGAAAGGGAGAAGATGTCAAAATAACAGGAAACAGTGCTAAAAATTACTTTTCTTTACAGACTTTGAGACCACTGGAGCCAAAGGAGCTGAATCCTGTCAGGTAAAGCAGATGGGACTCCATGGCTGTGCTGTGTCTCTGGAACCCTCCAAGTATTTTCACTGGTTTCTTGTGACAAAACTAAATTTCATTTTTGAATTTCACATTCAGGAAGAATTTCCAGTTTCCATTTCTATTTAGTTCCTGAAGTATCCCACAATTCGTTTATTTTGAACATCAAAACCATTAAATAGCACCACTGCAACTTGGAACTTTGGCCAAGGCAGATCAAAATGGCTGAGTCTTCATGCCAAGTACCAATGCTTCCAGGGCACAAAATGTCATTATTGTTCCAATTTTTAGCTTTGATAGACAAAACATTTGATGATCAATATTTAGTGACCTTCTGCATGGAAGT
The DNA here is from genome assembly GCA_013398155.1 of Pedionomus torquatus. Lineage (NCBI taxonomy): Eukaryota > Metazoa > Chordata > Aves > Charadriiformes > Pedionomidae > Pedionomus > Pedionomus torquatus. The sequence goes on along the minus strand of VZRU01002909.1, from coordinate 22,770 downwards.
CCCTGTCTCCAGACCTGCTTTTATTGGCTAGGTCTCCAAACAGCAAAATACTTGCACACACGCATAACTTCAAGCAACTGAGTAATCCCAGTGCTTTGGGCTGCACTGCTGAAGTGAGTGGGAGTCTTGCCATCGAATTTTATAGGAGCATTATCGGACCGTAAGTGCTTTGCTGGTTCAAGGCCAATATTTTCTAAGACTTCAGAGGAAGCCAGATTGGGCCCGATCTCTACAAAGCCTCTCCTAGAAAGACCAAAATAAAAACAAATGATACTAAGCAACAGGAATGCACATAGCATAGAGGAAAGGATCGTTGAACACAAGACAAGCCAAGGAAGCATTAGTCATTGAAATACTGGTATAAGAGAGAATGGTGGCAGGTTGTTTTCTTCACAATTTCCTTCACACTGAGTTTTACAGACAGGCAATTTGTCCATCTAGCGAACAAGCATCTGTCTGACTGAGATCCAGACAGAGAAATAGCCCACGGCAGAGCCAGGGCTACAGCCGTTCTCCAGCAAAAGGGGCTTATGCTGCACTGGATGGAGAGTGGGCTTTGGGAAATAGTGTGTGCACTAATCATCCATCCCACACCTGTAGCATTAGTGAGCAGGGTCAGCCTCAGCTACAGACAGAGTAGACAACTAACGGTGGCAGCCTCCAGCAGCAGCAGCAGAACAATCATGGCCTTTTTGTTCCTGTGGTCTGTACCTGCAGGCAGGGGGAAGGGAAAGGTGAGAGCAGGAAGGGCAGCCACTGCTGGGAGCTGAAGCTCTCCCCTCACTCCCACAGCAGCCCAGGCTGAAGTCAAGAAACATCCTCATCTTACTCTGGTGGGAACAACATTTCTGGAGCAGCAACAGCCAAGTCCCGAGCCACTCTTGCCCAACACCTCCACAACAGCATTTCAGGGAAGTCACTGGGTCCATATTACAGCGCTATTTGGCTTAATATAGCTCAAACTGTGTTTGGTGCTATGGTGCTCCCCTCATATTCTGAAACTTTTACCATGCTAGGGATTATGTAGACACCCTGTGTATCATTTATATGCACTCAAAGCTTGATATATTCTCTGTATGACCCACTGTAAGTTTTAAGGTGCCATATACCACATGGAGACGTAACAGCCAGTGATCAGTCTAGGTCCTCTAAACTAACTATATCCTGCAAGAGCACAGTCTCTCAGGTCCAAGACTGCTGACTGATATATCTTAAATTGATACGCAGCGTCTTTTTTACACTTTTTTCTAGTAAGCAGTGTGGGTTTTTTCCACTGTTGTGGCTGCTTTAGACAGTGCTTGTTAGGTAAAAACCAGCAAGTACACAGTTTGGGTCTCTTTCTGTTATTCTTTTAAATGTAATCCAGTCACATGTGTTGCTTTTCCCACTGAAGTCAGTATGATTGTTTTTCTGGGTAAGATTTACTCTTCTAAATCTGCAAAATCTGGACCCTTGGTTTTCTGATGTATTTCCTTCAGTGGGATAGCCCATGCTGGGAGAACGTTTATTTACTCCTCTCATTCCATTCAACCACAAAATTAGGCAACTCTTTCAGGCATGTGTATTTTTTATGAAATACAAACCAACTACCAAATGCTCTGCTGTTTCAGACCAATTAAAATCAATGCTCTATGGAGCGTATGAACAGCTCAGCTCCATGAAAGGCACATACCTTGAATTGCTAACCAGCTCTGGATAGACCAGAGAATGCGTTTTAAATGACAATGTCACATGCAGCTTGTGAGTGAGTAAGAAGCTATGCCACTATGATGTCTCTGGAAATAAGCGCTACTGTTTTCCCTAGGCACTTCATGACCTTGTGTGTTGATCTCAGTCCATTTTCCAGGACCGTAAATAAGAGCACTTGGAAAAGGTTTTCTGTTCACACATTTGTAGTTACGAGGGAGAAGTCCTGAATGCAAGCATGGCATCCATCAGCTAGGCACAGCAGGTGGTACAGGACAGGCTGCATTAAGCAGATCCTACAACTGGGACTTCTACAGCATTTTATTATGGCAACAACTGAATATATTTTTATCAAACATTAAATAGGAAAAAGTTGTTCCCATGCACAGTAGTAAGCTGGCAAGTTTCCAGTCAGCAGTTTTACTGTTGGCAACACAGGGAAGTCACTTGGTGAGGTCACCAAACTGCTGGGAATCAGAAATTACTTTTATCATATTATTGAGAAGCACATCATTGTCTCAGTAAGGAACTTTGTCTGTGCACCTATATACTCTGAGAAGAAGTCAGATTTATTCAAAAGAATCTTAGACTAGCTAAGCTGAACTGATTCAGTGATATGGGGATAAACATTTTGTAAAAGTTACTTTTTTCCCCTTTTTCTCTTTTACAAGTGGTGGTATTTTCTGCTTTTGGTTTCTATTTGTATTGTTCTGTTGAGGGTTACCCATGCTGGATGACTAAGAAGCAAGTAAAATTATAAAGTGTCTTTTATCTATTACAGGTTTTTTTTAATATTGTCCATGCTAGTGCGATAGAAAAAAGGCTGCCCACACAGTATCTGGGTGATGATCTGAACTAGCTGTAATCTGAAAGGCGGAAAAGAAGCTTCAAGAAACCACAGCCACTCTATCACTTTCACATAAGGAAAAGAACACCTTGACATGGAAAATGACATCTACAGGATAACATATGGGCTAAACATGCTGCCAAAATGAGGAAGCAGTAAGTCCTCGACACCTGTACCTTTTAAAAACACTAATGCAATTACAGTGAGTGCCTGACTATAAAGAAAAGCCTCCATCATCCCCACTGTTTCCTTGAATCACCTTTAGTAATTTCAGACAGATAGAAAAGAAGATAGAAGCAGAAATAAGTAAATGGGAGACAGCAGTGACTGTTGGCAAAACTTCTGCTGCTTCCTTCCTGTAATCTGTATACATCACATCACCTCCAGGTTGTTCTCTATATGATCAGCTGTAACTCTGTATATGTACTTGCAAGGCCAGACACTGTCTACCCCAGCTCACCTTGCTGCTCCCACCTAATTTTGAGAGGACAAATGAAACACAGTAGATGGGGCCTTTCTAATGACCCCATTTCAAACTGCCATAATTCATTGTTAAATTTTCAAACAACTACCTTCTTTTTTTCACTACATCGGTCTTTACACTTGGGAGCAGCTCCCCGCAAGCAATCACAAGGCTGCCTTGCTTTAGATTCCTCCTTAAAATTTACTTTTGTGGTGACTTTCACCAAGAGTGGGTAATGACAAAGCCCTGAGACTGTGGTTTAGGCACCTCTTCCCTGTCTAGCTGCAGCCTGATTTTCAATTGTGTACTTTTACACTAAGTCACTTAAGATGTGAGGGCTTGCCTGGATGGGCAGGAGAAATGAGAAAAGCTCTTCTTTTCACAATATCCATTAGCCTTCACACAATATTGAAAGGTTTAATTAAAATACATTATAGTCTGTCAATTGCTTCTATGTTCTCAGAAACCTCCCTGAGTACAAACTCCATGTTAGGGAGAAGACTTCTAATATAGAGATGAGGAGGATACAACCAAAACCCCATAGCTTTCAGATACGCTAAATAGAGTCCCAAAAAGTGGACAAACTAAACCTCTAGAGCTTCATATAACAAAAAAAGTCATTGGATTTAATACTAGGTGAGTATTTCTTCTCAAAAAAAAAAAAAAATAAGAAAAATTTAGTCGTTTCACCAGGAGTTACTCAACTTCTGAAGTTAAAGAAGAGAACCTTTGCCAGGAGGAGACAGACAAATTATAAAGGTAAGCCAGAGAAAAGTATAAAAATAATGCAAATGGACTGGTAAAGAGTGTTCAAAAAGATCCTTACATGCTACAGAACTAAGGATTTCTTTCCTGTGACCATCTTTCTCTTTACTGAAGTTCTTACTGGCTAGAAACAGATTCCAGCCCAGCAATGGAAAGTTGATGGCAAATTATAAAACAGAAAATTTACACTGAAGAAAATGCAGAATTTCAAGTAGAAGTCTCAATCAAAAGTGTTTGAATTTCCACTCTGATAGTTTTAAAATTTTATCATCCTGTGGTATTACTAACACTTCAGAAATGTGGCATTTTATCCCATACTCAGTAACAGGGCAGGAAGGAGGAGATTGCCAGTAACAACACTGAGGAAAGGACATGTCTTTTCCCAAATCATCTAGTGTTTGGAGTTTCTGTAGGACCTCCAGCCAAAGTCACTTGTGATACAGAGGGCTTGTTCATCAGTGTTGTTAGGTCTCTCCCTTCTTTTGTGGAAAGAGAAGCTGACAGTCATTTTTAATCCCTGCCAAAGACATGTTTTCCTATACAGTATTTTGAGCTGCCAAACCTTGAGCCAGACCTTTCTATAGCAACAAAGCACAGTAGGATTCATCTCTTCTGGACGCTTGGAAGGGCAGGAAGAGAGATATGCCAGTGTCTCTCTATTTATACACTTAAAGCCTATGAGGAGACTGGCGGGGCATGAGGACCATAGCCAACTAGGAATTCTTTGCAGAGCTTCTGTTGCTAGACACTCCGAACCTAGATTTCTGTGTCTAAGCTAACAGTGGAAATTACAACTCATGTGTTTTGCCAATATTTTGGGACAAATAAATTAAGATATACTGGAAGCTAAGATCATGAGTTTTGCTAATAAATACAGACCGCATGGTATTTTCAATTACTTAGTTAAGCCATACAAAATAATCCAATAATTGTGATATTTGAAAAAATCCAAACTTTCCACAGTGAAACTACCAGAAACCCAGGAAGAGGCTGTGAAGACTGCCCACAGATACGGGCAACTAGAGGAGGACCAGCTGCACACAATAAAGGCACATATTTTATACAAACAAAACCAATTTACTATACAAGGAAAAAATATTTATTTGATCAGGATCTGCATCACATGTAATAAATATTTCTTGATACACCAAGTTTTTCCCAAATGAGTCAAACACTTACATGGGATGCTAATAGCGCACTTAAATAAATAAATAAATAAATAAATATCAGATGTGTTTCTCAAAGCCAGGAGGGGAAGGAAAAGAGAAGGGGGGATCCTTTCTAAAGAGAAGAGTAACCTGTTTAAAACATAGCTCAATATGCAAGTAAGTGAAAATGTATTTCATAAAGATGAGACAAATCTGCTTGCATTTCATTACAATAAAATAAAATTTGCTTCTTACCTTACAAAATATGAATGTCTGTTAGGTAGATCACTAGAAACACTGAAAAGTGTTTTTAACTCTATTTTTACAGAACTTATTAATTGTTCCCATGGAAAAAATGCCCTTTCCAGTACAGATTCTGAGAAACTTTCAGCAGATTATTTCATTTCTCTTTCTCTTTTGAGCCAAGATTTTTGTCTCTTTTTTTTTCTTTTTTTTTTCTTTTTTTTTTCATTCTTTCTCTTCTTATGATGTTGTTTTTCTCTTTTTTCTTTAACTGAAAGAGCCACATCCTTCTCTGGCTTAACACCAGCCAATATACATCAGGAATTAAATTTTTTTGTTTGCCCCTTATCAGATAAAACTTTGCAGCTTTGACTGCAGCAATGCCCTTGTTCATTGATTTCAATGTTTAAAAATGTTGTGCAAGCCTATAGAATTTCCCTCACTTTAACTCTAACTTGACACTATTAGTTGATAATGATTGCTGGGTCTTTTTAATTCTTTCTTTGGTTTTAGCATCTCTCTGTTTTTCAGGATCACAGAAACTGAGGTTATTTTATACTTGCAGCTTAGCAGTATTCTTCCAGATTCAGTTGTATGTGCAATTTGATAATACAACCTGGAGTATTTAAATCAAATTTTACTTCCCCAATTCTGCATGCCTGGCTGAAAAGGCTGCCCTTAGTAACCACTGTATCTTCATGCCCAGGTCTGTACCCATGCCCTTATTCTAACCTGCCTCTGCAAAGAGGAAGGGCAGTGAAAAGCTAGTCAAAGATGGGTTTACATCTTTGTATTCAGAAACTTCAGAGGACTTTGAATCAAACCCTCAGCTGCAAAATATTTCTGATTATTCATTACCAATTTACATTCTTCCTTTATGTGCTCAGTTTTTAGATATTCTCTGGTAGGGACTTGATATCTCTCCTTTGTTGATTCATAAAGTTCATTTTGATCCTAGTATTTCAAACCTGTTCAGGTCTGCAGAAGTTTATGCAGTAACAAAACATCACTCTAGAAAGAGGACTTTGAAAAGCTGCAATGGATGACAAGCTTGTCTCAGCCCTATAAACAGTCATTATCTTCATAAATAACAACACAGGAGGGAAACTGCTCTTGAAGTTTGGTTCTAATCATCCAACTGTTCCATTATCTGCCTTTAACAAGTCCAGAACTACTTGCTGCAAATGGAAGGGGAGTAACCCAGCAGTAGACAGATGGAGGTATGATCTACTCCTTATGAGAGGTCTCATTCCAGTCCATAATTGTTAGCAGAAATAATAAATAAGTTGCTATTTATTGCACGATACAGCATTTTGTCAACCTAAAGCTTTTTTCTTTACTTTTTTTCCTGTTTCCTTTTAATTAGTACCTGGCCTTTACCATCTGCTGAAGAGACATATGACAGCAAACACCAGATTATCTTCACCAGTATCTGATACAGCTAACTGTTTCATGTCAGAATTGCCTAAAATGTTTTTTCTCTGAAAGAAATGATAAATCACAGCCCTCCTTTTTCAGTACATGTTCCAAGGCAATGGTTTCCAAACTGTTTTGGACCTTGCCCCAATGTCAACTCTCAGCATTACTTACACGCTATCAATCACCATTACTGTCAAACATTTAGCCGAACTCATAGGAAAGCATGGCTGTGTGTGCCAGCTGTACGCCATGCCCTCACAGGCCACCATTTGGGACACTCTCCTGCTAAGAAACAGGCTTATACATACAGGGCATAGTACAGTCAGAACCGAGTCTCCTCTCACTACATAAGAGGGAGATCTAAGACACAAGAAAATTTCCTTCTCCCTGTGAGTCCTATGGGAAGGCCAGGGGTAAATAACAGTCCAATGTTCAGATGAGCTTAATGATCCTCTTTTTCTCTGCATGCTGGAAGATTAATTACAAAAGGCTTTTGTTTCTCCAGAGCACAGTTCAAAATATTGGAAAACATCTGGTAGAAAGAATCCACCAAGACAGCAATACAAGGGTTGAGATGCATGGAAGACATATGAAGGGTATGTGTTTGTATACCTTCCTCATATCTCCCTGTGTGCATGCAGAGGAGCTCATGCAACATGTGTACTTGTATTACTCAGCAGGAAGCTCCTGAGGGTGCTGGTTTCTTCTTGTCACCTTGCTGAAGCCTCTTCCCCATTACAGCGCTGGCACTAATAGCTCTGTGCGGCTGCACCCTCTCCCGTGCAGGGCTGTTCTTTACACGTGGTGATGCCAGCAGCTCCAAGGACCTGAACAAGAAGGCCTCTGATTCACTTGATTCAGTGACTGTGAGGCTCCTCGTCCCCATCAAGTGTCCAGGCCAGACCCTGCTGTCACTGAGGTCCAGGAATTTGTGTTTGAATTCTGTGAAAGCAGTGCTGAAGCCTGCTGCTGCTCAAGAGACTCTCATTCTCTTGACCAGACTGGTGGAAAGAGGGAGGTTTTGTGTTATGTGCCTGCTTCATCACTAAATCTCAAGTTTTAGTGATTTCAAGCTTTTCCTCAGCAAGTCATTCTCCAAAAACGATAATTATGAAAATACCTGAAGACAGGAGACACAGTTAGTTTCTTTCCAGATAACTAGCTGAGGACTTCAACTTTCTGGCCTTTACAGTCAGCAGGGCATCTACAAGTTCAGGGCATCTACAAGTTCATGTGAAGCTGTAAGTGTGTCATCAGAAAACCACATGCTTTGATAATTACTCCAGTGGGTATTAAAGTTAATCCCATGCTGTATAGATCACTTACAAAACACAATAACTGAATCAGAAATCCTTATGTGAGACAGTCGTAAAATCAGCGGCTGAAAGTGCCAGCACGTCTCTGACATGTCCGGCGTAAACTGGAACCCAAAATTCCTGCCCAGTGCAGCCGGTCAGGAATCCAACCATCCTGTGATTATGAAATCTGAGGCATGGCAGAGCAGCTTATGTCAGATCTACTGTGTATCCATGAGTCTTAAACCAAGACTTGTGAATATAACCCATGCCCTTCCTGGCTTGCGAGAAGGGTCATGAGCAACTGGTGAAATTTCAGACCAAAATAGCCAATGCATCATTCAAAGGACCTAGCTCTTCTTCCTTTAAAGACCAGACAACCATCCCAGATGCACTCGGCCTACCCAGCTATATTCCCAACATGAAATTTCCCATTCTGCAGAAAGTGTACTGGGGGTACTGGTGGATAAAAAGCTGGAAATGAGCCAGCAGTGCGCACTTGCAGCCCAGAAAGCCAATCTCATCCTGGGCTACATCAAAAGAAGCATGGCAAGCAGGTTGAGGGAGGTGATTCTGCCCCTCTACTCTGCTCTGGTGAGACCCCACCTGGAGTACAGAGTCCAGCTCTGGAGCCCTAAGCACAAGAAAGACATGGACCTGTTGGAGCTGGTTCAGAGGAGTGCCACAAAGATGATCTAAGGGCTAGAGCACCTCTCCTACAAAGACAGGCTGAGAGAGCTGAGATTGCTCAGCCTGGAGAAGAGAAGGCTCTGGGAGACCTTATTGTGGCCTTTCAGTACTTAAAGGGGGCTTATAAGAAAGATGGGGATAAACTTTTTAGCAGGTCCTGTTGCGGTAGGACAAGAGATAATGGTTTTAAACTCAAAGAGGCTAGATGTGAGGAAGAATTTTTTTACAATGAGGGTCATAAAATACTGGAACAAGTTGCCTAGAGAGGTGTTAGATGCCTCATCCCTGGAAACATTCAAAGTCACGTTGGATGGGGCTTGGAGCAACCAGATCTTGGTGAAGATGTCCCTGTTCATTGCAGATGGGGTAGTCTCCATGACCTTTAAAGGTCCCTTACTATTCAAACTATTCTATGATTCTACAAAAAGGCTTTCTCAACCTTGGCTCAAGGCAGGACACTGAGCTAAAGTCACCTTTACAAGCATGATGGAAAGGGAAAGACATCCACCCTCTTCACCCTAGTGTTCTTTGTTATGTCCCTGCAGCAGCTGACACATTACTCTGTTTTCACAATCAGTTTTCACAATACTTTCACTGCGTAGGTGGTGAAAGTCCTGAGAACTGTGCTAGAATAGCTTTAGTCTTTCCCAATAAGAAATATTCAGTGAACTAAATAATAATGGTACACAGCATGTCCTCATAACACTTCCCTTGGGTTTGCATTTCTTCTTTTTTTTTTTTCCTATATCTTTGTACAATACTGCATTGAATAATAAATGCAATACAGAAGCTGGACTCTAACACTAGATGAGAGTCAGCACCAAGTATCAAAAAATAGCACGTATCACTACCTTCTGCCTCCACACCTGTCTGGTGCTTGGGCAATACTGGCTTAAAAGTGTGGAAGGTTGTAACCCAGCAACAGTGCTTCAAGGTAGCTTTATCCATCCTGACTCATTTGCAGGCATAAAATTATTATCTTTGCCTGAAGATTTCCAGGTAGCTGCCTCTACTGTGCTGAATTCACCATGTGCTCTGAAAGCAATATTCATTTATGTATATGTAATGTATTTATTTCTGTATCCCTGGCTACACACAAGACCCTTCCCTTACTTTCAGACAGGAACTTCGGCTTTTAAAAGACTTCAAACAGTCCAAACACCAAAGTAACTAAAGCAATTTGGAGGATATCAAGCCTACCTATGCTATAAATTGGCTCAAATCAACTCCAAGGTCTGGATCATTATCATCAAGGCATTCTTTTTGCCTAAACCCAGGATATAGAAAAGGGTATCAGCTAAGGGTAGGTAGGAAAAACTTCCTCAAAGACCAGGAGTAAAACACTGGGTACCTCAATACTCACTGTTATACACAAAAGGCTCTTTCTCTGGTCCTATTCTCCCCTTACACACACAAAAATATCCACAGCTTAAAAAAAAAATAAATTCAATAAAATAGGATAATTTACAGAAATTATTTCTCATCAAACAAACAATGGAGAAAACATAACACAACCTAAGAGTCCAGACACATTACGAGATCCATTAGATACCACAAGGTCTAACAGACTTTGCCTTACAATAAACTTCCTTAGAGCCACAGAAGGCAAAGGACAAACCCAGACTGTGGAGAAGGCAAGAAGATAGAGAGCCCACAGCTGGACTGGCAGTAGCTATGGTAGATAAAGGATGGCCTTTGGGAGCAGACAGAGGAGGTGTATTATCACACTGGTGCAGCCTGCCTTGAAGTGGATTAAGCTAACCTTTTGACAAGCTCATGTTCATCTAGAAGCTAGTAAGGAATTATAATTTCCAGCCTGGGTTATATGCAAAGGCTCCTCATGTACATCCAACCTTACCCAACAAGGAAAAGATGTGTTCTTCCAAAGAGACCATAGAATCATAGAATTATCTAGGGTGGAGGGGACCTTTAATATCATCTAGTCCAACCAACAACCTAATTCTGATAAAAAAACTCATCACCAAACCATGTCACTAAGCACTATCTCAACCCATCTTTTGAACACCTCAATGGATGGTGCCTCAACCACCTCCATGGGCAGCCCATTCCAATGCTTGATAACTCTTTCACTGTAAAAAGTGTTACTGATATCCAATCTGAACCTCCCCTGGCACAACCTGAGGTCATTTCCTCTTGTGCTATTGCCTGTGACATGGGAGATCAACCTTTGCCTCTCTACAACCTCCTTTCAGATCCACACAGTATGATCTAAAGGAGATAGACCTCCATTCTTAATATCACAAAAGGGTTGCAGTTCGTAGAATCATAGAATGTTTAAAGTTGGAAGGGACCTCAGAGACCAACCCACCTGCCATGGGCAGGGACAACTCCCACTAGACCAGGTTGCTCAAAGCCCCATCCAGCCTGGTCTTAAACACTTTCAGGGATGGGGCAGCCACAACTTCCCTGGGCAACTGTTCCAGGGTGTCACCACCCTCACAGGAAAGAATGTTTTCCTAATATCCAATCTAAATCTCCCCTCTTCCAGTTTAAAACCATTACCCCTTGTCCTGTCACTATGCTTCCTGACAAAGAGTCCCTCTCC
>VZRU01002909.1:271-11176 GCA_013398155.1 Pedionomus torquatus | reverse complement strand
TGACTTTTCAATTTGTAGACTAGGATGTCATGAGGTGCAGTGTCGAATGCTTTGCATAAGTCCAGGTAGATGACATCCATTGCCCTGGCTTTGTGCACCAAGTTAGTGGCAGTATCATAGAAGGCCATCAGATTTTTCAGGCAGGATTTGCCCTTGGTGAAGCCATGTTGGCTGTCTCCCATCACCTCCCTATTTTCCATGTGCCTTAGCAGAGACTCCAGCAGGATCTGCTCCATGATTTCCTAAGTTTATATGTGGCTTGAAGTATTTGGAGGGTTTGGGTTTTTTTCTTCTACTTCACATGCAAAAAGGGGTTGGAACAGGGCAGAATTTTCTATTAACCTTCGTTTTCACCTAGCAGTCTTTTTAGCCATGTTCCCTACCAGTGTTATTTCCACTAACCTTAATTATTGCAATCAGACTCATTATCCTATTCATCAGATTTGAAGTAGAGTAATTCTCAGTGAGCTCTGTGTTTCAGTGCCACCAAGACTAAATAGCTATTAATATTATTAAGCTAAATGAGCTCTAAAAGCCAGTCAAACCAAGGTTAAAACCACAGCAAATAGACAAATTAACAGGAACATTGAAATTAAATGGCCATTTTGATTAGATTGTCAAACTGTGATGGCAGGGAATAAATCTTCATAAATCCTTACACAGGAAGTTAAAGAGGTAGTTATTTGGATAGTTACAAATCATATGAGCAAATTTTTGCCTGCAGCAATAAAATCAAATTTCAACTGAGTGTATGTTTTAGTGCTGGAACCAAATTACTGTTTATGTCTAGATCACAATCTCAAGGCCAGCAAAGTCTTCCTCTCTACATTTGTGTTGTATGAAGGCTAATCTGTTTCCTTCTGCCTCCCCACAGGAATTATAGACTTCGACAGGGCAATCTTTGAGGGAAATGTCTATCAGCTTCCTTTCTCAGATGTACATGTATATATATTTATACCCACATACACGAAGATACATATGTATATATGACAGCTTAAATTCTCTGGAACCCTTCACAAAATGGGATACAGAGATTTCAGTCTGAGATTTAGGCTATAGAAATTTAAGAGATTAACCTTGGTGCCCGGGTAAAGTTTTTGCAGAAATCTATAGGTACAGTTAACTTATCAGCCTTCCCAAGCAAGTTTGCAGTCCCAAAAGATCAGGCCTTTACCCCATACTTTGGCCCTTGGCTAGCCTCCCCACAGCTGGCCTCCTCTCCGCTGAAGTCTTCAGGCAGTGTGAAGCATGCCTTGGATTCGGACAAGAAGTGTACAATCCAGGCAGTTCAGTACATGCTGCTGAGCCAAAAGTGTCCTTAAAATAGGACCTGTGATTACAAGAAACATAATCTTAGGAATAGAAAGGCCATCTTTGTAAGACCATCTCTGAATGTTCCTCTCTGGAATGGGTCATCGGAGCATACCTTTGGTATTATCAACTGGTCGCGTTTCTAAAAAGCCATAAAGAGCCAAAAAGACGTCTGAAGGTGACCAGAGCACAGAGGAGAAGCAGCCAGAATGGATCAGAACAAAACTGGGGTTCTCGCAATCTGGCATTGCCTGCCTGGTTCCCCTGCCGCCACAGCACAACTGGAAATGAACAACGGCTCCCATTCCCTGCTCCCAAGCTTCTAAGGAGAAATTCTCATCTTCAGCATTTTACTGTTTCTATTCCATGGAGGATACCTGGAAAACCATCTGTATTATCATCAGAAGACATTGTGTGTGAAGGTGACAAAATATCTTCATATCAAACCTCACATTTAGTTCTTTAGTTTATTTCCTAACCAGTCTGAAAAATATGTCCCAGAAAACAAAACAAAAAAAAAAAAGTTAATGCCCAGGAAAGAAGATGAGAAAGAATATAGGGGAGTTTTCAGTGATAGCTTGGTGGAACTGTATAGAATCATAATATGGTTTGGGTTGGAAGGCACCTTTGAAGACCATCTAGTCCAGCCCCCTGCCATGGGCAGTGACATCTTTGGGTTATTCAAAGGCCCCATCCAGTCTGATTTTGACCACTTCCAGGGATGGGGCATCTACAATGTCCCCAGGCAATCTGTTCCAGTGTCTCACCATCTTCATTGTAAAAAAAAAGTTCTTCTCTGGAATCACAGAATAATTTAGGTTGCAAAAGACATTCAAGATCATCAAGTCCAACTGTTAATGTATCACTGTCAAATCCACCATTAAACCATGTACCTAAGCACCACATGTAAACATTTTTTAAATACCTCTAGGGGTGGTGACTCAGCCACTTCTCTCAAAAGCTGCCTTTTTTCAGTTTAAAGCTGCCAGCCCTTGTCCTGTCACTACAGGCCCTGGTAAAAAGTCTCTGTCTTGATCATGAGCTGCCTGTACTGGCTGAGGAGCAATTCAGCTGCTCCAGTTTTATCCCTGCTTATGTGGCCCTTAGATTATATTGAGGAACTTATTCTCCTCCAAGCTACAACTCCTCTCCTGCGTAGGTATGACTACGTATATCCTGTCCCACTCATGCACTACCCCAAAAGCCATCCAAACTGTGATTCATATCCTTTCCCACAGGCTCCTTTAAAAATTCCTGGCTATGCTTACCATGGGAAGCCTGTTTGTCTTTGGGCCATGAAAAAAGCTTCTGTCATCCGGTGTGTTTTCAAGTGGTATTCCTACCCGACTTTCAGAAATAATAGCAATTGTGGGAGAGTTTTTAAGGCTGAATGACATTCCCTTCATCAGGGCTGTTTCATAGGAAAAATAGTTTGGCCAAAATAAGCACTACATGGAAAACAGATGCTAAAATTTGTTGGTCGGTTCCTCAACCATCTATGACTCCATTCAAAAGATCACACAGGTGTTATGGTCAGCCACCTGCCTTCTAACACTGGGTTTCAGTATCAGTCCCACGTAGCTAGCTCACCAGGATTTTCTATCACTCGTCAGATCAGAGAGCAAATTTATCATTCTCAAGGTAAACCAGACAGTCTCCTGAATCAGTCACACAGCAAATCTGCTGGTGACTGAGACCTCCAGCTTGTTGAAAAGCTGCAAGTTGTGAAGATTCAACAAGCTTTACTCATTTTAAGTGTACTGCTCTGCACACACACATTTCAGTGGGCCACTGTGATTTTCAGAAGAATTTTTGTGTAGGCTGAGAATTTCGTGACTGTATGCAGATTATTTCAGAAAAATGAAATCACTCATGAAAGGTAGTACAGCCTGCTAGCGTCCCTCTTCTCCAACTCTTTTTCAATTGAGTTGCATTATGCGTACAGAGGGAAGTGATTCAGAAAAGAATAATTTTCTGTGGTAATTGGTGCTGGAAAAGCATCAATGGAATTACTGCCACGCTCAACCTCCCCAAAGCAGATGCAGGCACAGGCAAAGCACTCCACTCTGGGGGAGTTCCTGGTACAGGAATTCACGAGAAGGCTGCAGTATTGATCCCACAATGTGAAGCTGAAGGAGACAGGGAAATACCCCAAGGACCTGTCAGTAAGCCAGAGAGGTGCCTGCTAACCCATGCAGGAAGAACTCTTTCATGAAACCATTAGCACGTATCCTTTTAGAAACACTGCTTTACTTATGTCCTCCTGCATAAATTAAATAAAATGCTACGCAAATACTTCCTACACTACCACATATATAACTAAAATATAACTTACTATTTGAAGATTTAATTTTAGGCCTTGTACTCAGCATATATTAGAACATACAGTTCTGTATATTTATATCATTTTCTTGATTCACAAATGACTGACAAACTTCAGAAATCCTATTTTTAGTGAAAAGAGAAGCAGACAGAGAATTTCATATTGATCTGTAGAATACAACAAGGCTTTCAGAGCTATTTAGAGAATTATTAAAGAGTTACATTTGTCACATACCCATAGTTAAGAGTTTAGGGACAGCACTGCTGTCACCACTGGCTTCCCAGTAACTGGGGTGACCGCACTGTTTATGTTAGTAGAAGTTATCATGCATCTTTAGGACCAGATATAAGGAAGGAGTGAGTGAAGGCCCACCCTGGCAGATCTCTGTAGACATCCAGTCCTACAAAATGATGCAGTCAGGACCCAGAGCAGACACGGTAATAAAATCTTCAGTAGTGCCATACTTGCAAACACAAGGGTGCCCAGAGTGGTGACACCATGAAAGAAGGACTTTACTCAGCTCACACAGGTCTTACATAGATACAGATCTTTGCTTCCCAAGCTATACTTGGCTGTGGTCTGAAGGAATTTATTTATGTCATTGTAGATTTCATGGAGTTGTCATTTGTCTTCCAGCTCAGTTCTTTCATTACCCTTGTTTGTTATCTACCATCTGTCTCTCCTCCTTTTTCTTCCTGGTCTGACTGGTGTGGTTATTACTAGAAAACTTATTCGTTCCATGTTGGGAATTTGCACAATTGTCCACATTATTTACTTAGGGAATACCAGTAGCCAAGAATAAAAGGATCGGACTCTGATATTGGCTAAGTTTATGTAAGCCTGGAATAACTCCACTGATTTCAGGAGAATTTGCCTGGATTTACATTGGTATGAGTAAGATAAAAATCTGGCTCAGGGTTTCTATTTCTTCCCTCACATTAGACTTCACCAGTCACACAACCATGGATGCTGATAGTTCAACTAAAACTGGAGACGGGCTTTTTCACAGAGGCAGGCACTCCGTGGTCTTTTCTAGCTATGGAACGTCAGCTGTCTGTCCCAGGAAACTTCTGCTGACTGAAGCAATTTAAAGACCTCCAGCCTAAATTCTAAATAGTAGCAATTTAAAGCTTCTAGTAAAGTGTTGTCAGATTTTTTTAACAAATTCTAAATGCATCAGAAACTTCAAAATCAGCAAACTACTAGTTGTTTGGGCTCCAATTCTCATTTGTAAACTAATACAGCTATACACTGGCTGTAAATTCCTGTATTACCTCCCCTTTGAGGACTACTTACACCCTCCAGAGGGATATAAAGTGGCTTTGCTGTAAATAAGAAGAGGGCGTTTTATGTTTAACATTTCTTTTGCTGTTTGTTGTGAATAATTCTCTGCAGTGCAGCTATTTCTTCTTGCGGATAAGATGCATATGTTTGTTGACAGGCTTCTGCTACTAAGACTTTTCTCCTCTGTTGACTCTGCCTGTCTCGGGGCATGGTCCTCTGGTGGCGGCACCAGGGGGGGACACACCACCAGCCTTGCGGTTTGTTTTCACACACAATTTACCCCAAGGCAGCAGCAAAATTGTCCTGCAGTGATGACCACAGACATCAAGCACTTTTGTGTAACAGATGACTCTTTGCAGCAGATTCAGTACCACTGCACAATTGAATGCCACTGAAGCCAGTGGGAGCACCACGGGGCTTTAGGTCAGTAGGGTCTGGGCAGCAGCTCATTTGTCCCACTGCCTTGTGTAAGGCATCGTGGCTGTGCATCACTGCACGCTGGATGATAGTCCCTGTAAGAAAATAATTTTTCTCCCTGGTGATTTATTCAAAGCACTTTAAAGTCAGTGGAAAACCAGTGACACCCTGCAATTTTTAATTTATCTGACTGGCACAGCCATCTTCAGAGTTTAAATCAAGACGCCTACTGCAGCTGAAACTATCTAAACCCAGATCCATCAACAGGGTAATATCATTTTTAGCCTGCTGCCTGAGGGCACATAACTGACATTTTGTATATATAAAGTATTGGCATTCCTCATATGCCAAAGTTTAAACCACAGAAGGAATCTTCTGGCAGATTATAACAGAAGCTCCCCAGAGGCAGCTGAAACAGTCTATTATCTGTGCATGTTTGCGTTGACTAAAAGTTACACGTCGGCTGCACTCCACCATCCAGCAAGCAGGGCCACAATGCTGGCCTTATCCCTGCACTGCTTCACAGCAGGAGCTCCCACCAGCATCAGGGCTGCCTTCTCACATGTGTCAAGGGGAGGGCTGTGCTCTGGAAAACCCATCAGGAGCCTCATGAGGAGCACCCTGAATTTCTCACTGCAGCTCTGGAGGGTTAATACACCTCTCCAGCCACTCAATCAAAAGAACTGAGAGTGTACAGAGATGGAAGGATACCATGTTGGGTCACCTGAGACTTTATTTTAAAGTGTTAGGGATGAGCAAAGGGTGGAAAGTCTGTGAAGCATCTTGCACAGAGAATACCAAGAATTCTGTTCCTAAACTTTTATACTGTTGGGGTTTTTTCACCCCACGACAGCCCAAGACCTAGGAGGGGGGTATTTTTTTCATTTATACTGCTTCCATAGGGCTGCTTGAATGAGCTCTCTTGGGTCTGTAATGTTTGTTTCTCAAATCCTCACTTTACAAGTACAGATAGGATGCAAATAATAAAAGCTACCAGAGAGAGCAGTGTTTATCTTTGTGTTGGTTTTTATAGCAAGAGCTTTAGTGTCTGTTTGCGGTAGTAAGCTTTGTGATTTTAATTATGAGAAAGCTAGTCAACATAGTGAGTGATTTTAGCTCTTCCATTTAAAATGAATGATGAAAGTGGAGTTGATAAGGAGTAAAAATTGGCTGTTTACCTAAGCTTTCTCCCAAATTACAATGGCAACATTTTAGAATGGGTGGATTTGTGTTACTGAGACAAGAGATTTTATGAAGTTTTTCCTGTATAGCTAGTAAGTTATACCATGGCCCTCCATACCATTCTTGTGGCATAAAAAATAGAAGTCTTGAATTCATGGCTATTGTAATTTAGATCCATTGCAAGCTTTATCTGCTTTGTCAGTCAGGCTTATTGAGAAGGAAGGTTTGCCACCACTCTTCTGTCACAATCAGCCACTGCAGGTAAAGCTTTTAAACATGAGCAAAGCTAACTCATGTTCAATGAGCCAAAAATTACACTTATTTACAGCTGCGTTTTGCTCCCTTTCTGTAGTATTTACTACATTCATACCTCTTTGGAGAGATCTTGTTCCCAGTTTTATGAGAAACTGGCACTAAGAGATTCCTGACTCACCTACCACATTTCCATACTCTGGTCAAACACTGCAGGACAATGTGGTAACATTTTCTATAGGTGTATATACTCAGATGCAATAACATACCTAGTTAAGACAGACAGCATTTTTCCTATTGTTCAAAGCTATGATTCTGTTTTCTGCCTGTTCCGGTATTACATATCTCCTGCCCTTCCTCCACAAACATTAAGTTCATCTTGAGGGTAGGCTCAAGTGGTTGACCTATAACAAAGTAAACACATGTAGCTCAATCACATGAGCCCAAAGCATGCTTGTGTGAGGTTGCTTGACAGCCCCGGGTCTGTGAAAGCAAATGTGTAGCTGCAGCAGTGCAGACTGCTCCAGACAAGAACAGTTTACATGAAGGGAAAGCAGAGTTTAGATTAATATCCTCTGGTACAGAGATGTTGCAACCTTGGCCAAGATTGCTCACTTCACAGAGCTTCATTTCACAGCCTCCAGGGTGGTGAAAAAAACACTGCTCACCATAGGACACCCCCTAGCCGTCACCAGTCAACCCTGAGACTTCCTACTTTAGGAATTGTCCTGGGCTGGTTTACGGGCTCTCAACAGCTCTGAGGCCTGGGTATGTCAGAAGAGGGAGAAAGGAAAGTTTGAGTGGCTGATCAGAGCAACACATCCCTTCTCCCACAGTGATGGAAGGGACATCTCGCAGGGCCCAGTAGGAAGCATTCAAGTGTAATTTTATCTTTCCCTCCAAATACTCAGGAGCAAAACCACTGACAAATATCAGAAACTGCAGTAGAAAGGATCCATGAGCTCGAGTAACATTTGTGTAACTAGGCTGGACGTGCTCTCTCCAGTACATCCCACTCCTGTGCTCCAGTCCCACTCCATATCCATTCCAGCTGCTCTGCCCATGTGTCCCTTTACCCTTCTGCACCACGCACCCCTTCTCAGCCATCTCCCCTTTCCCCTTCCAGCTAAGCTGCTCCCAGACCAACTCTGCCAGAAGACCAAACTTTAATGAACATGGGATTTGCAGCCACAGTGCATTTCTCTCTGCCAGCTTGTCCCCTCCTTCTTCTCTTTGTGTCCATCCACAGTATTTAAGCCACATTTCAAAACTCGTTTTGTGCTTTTAGTTTATAAAAGTATCTTTCCACCCCACCACTGGAATAGTTTGAAAAGACAAATTTACAATTATGCCTGCATTTAATTTTCAGGCACTAGTTACCCTGTAACCCCCTTAGCACACAAGCCACTCTGCACACAGGCAGCACGGTGTCTAAGCACCCCAGCCTTTGGCTGCAGGTAAGATTTTCGTCCAAAATAGTTGCAAGTGAAGACGAAAATTGCTGCAGAAGTAACTCCAAATTTTTGTCAGGCAGAAAGGCCACACCTGATCAAATCAGACTAAAAGTTTGGTCTCGGTAATTCAGCATCTGCTACTAAGTGAAGACTGGACCTTTGGTAAACTCGGAGGAGGAAAAGGTTAGTCATTTATGTGAAATAATTACTCTCTGCATGCAGAAAACAGATCTTTTCAGTATCTAGAGTCATTAATACACATCACTGGTTGTCAGCAGAAGGGTTCTTTCTAGTATATAGAGTTGATCAAAATGCAGATGTGAACACTGCTCATATCTAAACAGAGCTTCTTTTTACTTTTGATTTCTCCTTCCCTTCTGCTCATTTTCACCACAATGTAAAATGACTTATCACAATATTATGATTGGTGGTGGGGTAATATTTCAAACCCATCAGAAGCTGAGATTTCTGGTCCAAAACAGAATCTTAGT
Source organism: Pedionomus torquatus (assembly GCA_013398155.1). Taxonomy (NCBI): domain Eukaryota; kingdom Metazoa; phylum Chordata; class Aves; order Charadriiformes; family Pedionomidae; genus Pedionomus; species Pedionomus torquatus. The sequence goes on along the minus strand of VZRU01002909.1, from coordinate 2,462 downwards.
TACTGTATTTTTAAAACAGAGGGGTTTTGGCAGGAGTATGAACCAATGGTTAACCACCACCATCACCAAAATGAAGTACTCCAGTTTCTCCAGTGTACTTTCCAGGGCCAGCACTCAAGATCTGACTCGTAACTCCTAAAAGCCAATGAGTTCTCTCTTAAAACACACAAGCAAATAATTTTACACTAAATACATACAAGTAGACAACATCCTAATAGCAGCTGGACTGTCTAGTCCATCTTTTTCTTCTCTTCATATAATCCTAGTGTAAAAGATGAGGCTAATGATGAGGTCTCCTGTGCTTACCCTGCGTAGAGAACAGAGGTGATCCTGCCTCCCATGGCAGCAGGGCATGGCAGCCCCTCTCATGCCCTTCAGATGGTGTTTATCCCTGCTGTCAACAGCAGCAGTGGTGTGCTAACAACATTACTAAAACTGTTTTGATCTTGTTGCAGAATGAATAAACAAACTCACTGGATTGGGATCAACCTTGTACCTCATCCCCCCCAAAAAATCCATCTTCAGCTTCCATGGCATTAGCCAGGCTCCCATGGGTGCTACTCTATAGTTCTGGGGTGGGGGGTACACATGGAAGTGTGTGTGTTATTCTGGCACGTAAATATGGAACATTCAGCAATTCATATTGTCACTGGAGATGTAACTGTTGAATTTCTAATAGTTTGGACTCAATTGAGAGCTAAAGGTCAGTTTGCAGCGGGTTTTGTATTTAACGAGTAAAACTTAAGTGCTCAAAAATATGTCTCATCCAAATGAACGTACTTAGTCCAGTGGGTTTATTTCAGAGTAGTAATGCTTTGAAAGCCTATAAGCATGATAGTTACTGTCCTATAATCAAGAAAACCAAAATCCAAGTGCTATCCTGAGAGGTTTCCAGGATTTTATCACCCACATAAGAGAAGCCAAACATTCTTTTAAAGGAATTGCCCTTAAAAATGGAAAAGCTATTTTAATCAAGCTGCTGGACTGCTTTATCTTGTCACCTGCACCCAGCAATGGAACACTTTTTTCCTTTAATAGATATGTTTCTTAAAACATCCTGATCACAAGTGACCTTTGGTTTTTAAGCAGAACACAATGGAACAGTTTAGTCCTGCTTCTCTTCAGGTCAGTGGGAAACCTGCCACCTCTTCCAGCACAGGGTGCCTCAGCCTGCGACGTGCACAGGGCTCTACCCTGCAAACCCATTTCAGCTCTCACCAAAGTTCATGAAGGAGGAGAGCTCTCAGCCTCTCTGAGGACCATGGCTGAGACGCTTTCTAAATGATCTACAACAGAAGAGCTCAGCATCTAACAACCAGCTGACAGATGAGAGAACTGTGGGAAAAAAAAGCTTTCTCTTTTGATTTAAAGAGTGAAAGAGCAGCAGTATCTCTGGCATTTTGGGGCAGGGACTTCCGTCGATGAAGTAGCAGCTGCCCAGTCTGCATAAATTTATGAACTGGTAAGCCAAGCAGGCTGCTATCTGCTGACCTTTTGGAGGAGGGAAGGTGTGACCAGATTGCACAGAGAGAGAGAAAGAGCTCAGGTTCAAACCCTGAAGGGTTTCATAGAGTCAGTGGAAAGCAAATTACCTTAACGGGAACACTGAAACTGAATATAAGTAAAAAAAAGTAGGACAGTATTCACTAGTGGCTGGTAAAGCCCTGACAGCATGTGCAAAACAAATTACAGTCATTTTTTTGTGTGCAGGAAACCAGCATGAGAGGCACCACAGTTAAAAGTGGCTAGAAACTGTAGTCAGAGAAAGGTGCACCAGCAAAATAAACATAGGATCATAGAATTGTCATTGTTGGAAGAGACCTTAAAGGTCATCACGTTCCAACCCCCCTGCCATGGGCAGGGACACCTCCCACTAGCTCAAAGCCCTATCCATCCTGACCTTGAACACTTACAGGGATGGGGCAGCCACAACTTCTCTGGGTAACCCATTCCAGTGTCTCACCACCCTCACAGAAAATTTATTTCTAGTATCTAACGTAATATACTCTTTCAATTTAAAATAGTTAGCCTTGTCCTATCACTATGGCCCACAACAAAGAGTCCCTCTCCTGCTCTCCCGTAGACTCCCTTCAGATACTGGAAGGCTGCATAAGGTGTCCCAGGAGCCTTCTCTTCTCCAGGCTGAACAACCCCAGATGTCTCAGCCTGTCCTTATAGGAGAGGTGCTCCA
>VZRU01002907.1:50911-64051 GCA_013398155.1 Pedionomus torquatus | reverse complement strand
AATACTAAAAAGAAGACTTCTTTTTTTTTTTTTTTTTAATGACAACACAATGATATTTTTAGAAATTTGAGTGGGTAATACTGACAACTTCTAAAACACAATGGGTTTGTTCTTTTATTAGGGAGAAATATATATCAATCTTTGCCATTAGACCTGTAACTAGAAGTTTAATAGGATAAGACAGACTTCAAAAATAGAAGTTCTTGTTGGTAAATCACTTGCACAACTGGTGGGAATTCTGTTACTCATAATGAATTTGCTCATTGTCACCTGATGACAGATCTGACCACTCTGTGTAGACAATTTCAGAAGGAAAGCACCAAACTTGTGTAGCCTCACAACTTGTGTGTGAGTTGGGAGGGAAAATGAAAAAAAAACAAACAAACAAAACAACACCTGAGTGTTGGAGGTCACTGTAAACATCCCACTGTTGTAGAAGTCAGAATTACTTTGTAAGAAAAAGTGCTCATTGGAAAAGTTGAATTTGTGCAGTTATGACTAAAAAGGCTGTGAGAGACATTTAACATAAAATCCATGCTGTTGGAGAATACAAACTTTGCAAAAATATTTTGCACATCCAACAAAATGAGGTTTTAGTGGGTAGGTTCTGTGTAATGTAAATTGTATGTCAACACGCAGATGTCAGAAGTAATGAAAAAACTCTGGATACATGTGTGTTGTAGTTATAATAAATAAAAGTGATAAAGTTTTGTTACTGCATGCCAAACTCCTATTCTAGTATAAGTTTCCAAGAAAAAGTGTGTGGAAATAATCAAACCGTAAGAACATTTAATTTTTACAATAACTTTAGTTCAATAAAAGGCTTACAAGTGCTCTGCAGAAGAACTGATATTTACTACATATTGGTGCTGAATAAATATTTAATACAGATCTCCTCACACATTCATGAAAATGGCTTCCATCCTTGCTTAGACCTTTTGCTATTATTTAATTAGGACATGTTGCCTTGCAGTCTTTACAGGAAAACCCCTTTGGTACTTTTTAAAAAAAATTGTATCAGAGCAGGTGGGTGGAACTGAGATTTAGATCTCTGTTTCAATAAGGTTTCCATTAGTTTTTATTAGAATTACAGCCACATGCTGCTATGATGGCAAAAACTGGAATTCTGTTATCCAGCCCTGGCCATACAAGACCACAAAGTGCAATCCTTACCTCCAAGAGCACATGGGCTATGGGGGAAAGATGGGTCATCCTAGATCCTGAATTAAACATTTTTTGCCTTTTACCCCTCTACCTAGCTGTAGAGGTTGAAGAATGACCTCAAGGTCTCATCCTTTTTGGGGAACAGCCCATGGAACTCATCCTCATCCCCGCATTCATGATGCAGCTGGCACCAATTTAAATTCTGAGAGAGCACACAGCAACCACTCTTCAGGAGTGGCATCATCCCATTGGTCTGCAAATATCACTAATGTAACTTCATCATAAATAAATGTAACTTCATCAGAATAAGACCACAATGCTATTTTTTTTTTCAATGTGAGGTAGCAGATTTCTTCATGATAATTAAAAAAAAAATTATGACCAATGTCTTTATGTCAAAGCATTTACAATGACAGCAATTATGACACTTCAAATCTTAAGTTTAGCTGAATGTTCATCTCTATTGCAGTAATTTCTGTGAACAGATAACTCAGTCACAACAAATATTCACTATATAATGGGAAGTATCTTAAAGGGAGGTAAAGTGTGGGGCAGAAAAATGCAGGTGTCACAAGCAGTCTTCATCATAAAAACAACTCCCAAGGCTTGTACTCTTACAGAGAACGCTGAATCTCTGTAATGCTGCTAAAGTCACTTCTATATTTTGTAGGAAGGGAGTCAGAGCCATGTTACAGTAAAATCTGATGATGTCTTCCCTTTGAAAACTGTTCCAGAAATGCCTCCCTCTGGTTCATGTGCAGCGTTGTAATGTCATCCACTGCCTCTGCTGGAAAGGTTGAAGACAAGACTGCAGCCAGCCCTCTATTCTGAGGGTCAGCCGGTAAATAATGAAGTCAGGTTTTGGCTTGCTAACTAACTGAATCACTCCAAGGGGAAAGGCTTAGTTACATTTTAAAAAGAAAGCAAATATTTCTTTGGTGAGGCAGGGTTGGATCTCCTGACTCTCTAAAATTGCTTCCTCCCTCGACTGCCACATTTGTAACTCACTATATCCTCTTCCATTCTTAATCTAAACATAGTAGCCCATCTTTTAACCACAAATAATAATCCAAAAAACACATCAGCCTCCCCTCATCCACGAGCCTGGGATGGGAGGCAGCAATCTAAGGGAATAAATAGTGACTTTCTCTTCTCCTACCCATCCCGTGCCATTATCATTGTCAGTATCATTGTCAGAAGAAAATTCTGACTATAATTATAAACTTGATACAATTCAAATCTGAAAGCTGTCAGCTAAACCCCAAATTAATAATCTTCTGAAGTTCATTCACACTGCAAATCCTATGCACAACCCAGTCTTACTGGACTTAGCACAAGACTTTAACCTACTCCCTGGGATAACATTTGATTGCCATCATCCGAGGCTATAATTTCACAAGGGTGTCTCAAAATTTCAGCACAGTAACCCAAAACTCTTAACCTTAATTCAGCCTTGAACCTGATCCCCAACCTAAACCTAATCCAGAGCAGCAATTCAGGATAGTCTCTTTGACCTACCACTGGTACAGGCATTTCTGACAGGAGTGTCTCTGCTCCCTCTTTAACAAACTCACAGGCGCACTCTCACTCCCTCTCTCACCCTTTACCATTAACAGAAAAAAAGTTAAAGGCAGTTGGGGAAAGGATTCAACTCTGTAAAATTTCTCTTCAACTAGGACTAAAGAAGGGGATTTTATTCTTTCTCTGGAAAGAGAACATGTTACAGTAAAAAATATGCTGCAAGGAAAGAATACATTGTAGGGGGCAAAAATGTTGGATTTCATTGGTTTCCTTCTCTTTTTTGGACTAGTTTAAACCGATATTTTTGGAGGTTTTTAAAACTGTATTTTTCTTGAATGCCTACAGAAACTTCCTTTACCTTATATACGCTCCTGACTTTATCCTTCTGTATGTTAATAAGATTGAGTTAACACCCTGAAAATAAATCAAAAAATGAGGTCTTTTTTCTTTTACAGAACTCCCAGAGGTTGTTAATGGGAACTTCATGTGTCAGACAACTTCTGAACTTGACTGTAAATTATTTATCAATTTGGATCTGGATCCTGAGAGGTACTTTGTACTTCAGTCCTGCTGAAGTTTAAATATAGTGCATATAATAGTTTTGGAACTACCTCCCAAAATGTGAGGTAAAATTTATGGAAGGAAATGAAAGTAGAAAGTATTCAACCTCTCTGTCAGTCTTATACTTTTGCTGAAAAATATCTGAAGCCAATGAGGTGCTTTCTTAATTTAAAATCTTAGTATCTAATTTCTGGAAAAAAATCCTAATTTAAAAATACCATGGCTTTAAAAAAAAAAGATACACATATGTAAATATAAGCTGGTTTACTGCTTGAAGAGTTGCAATTACAGTACAAAGAAGGAAAAAACATTGAAAATGTAGTAACATGATACACCAAAAAGAAAAAAAATTCAGACTTGAAGGCATTAGAGGTTTATATAAGACTGATACAGTAGGTACAGTAATGAACCTCGTACAACAGCATACAGCATTGCCTTGGCAGTTGGTATTAGCTTAAATAACTTGCTTCAAGGAAGATCAAAGTTATTTCTTTACTGGATGTTTCCATCAAAAATGAATGAACTGGAAACCCCTTCAGCCCCCGTTACAGGCATGAGAGGTAAATCATGTAAGAAGACAGGGAATCATCTATCCACACTCTTTTTCAGATAAGCCATCTTGAATTCTGGGTAGGGCAGCTGACTGCCTGATAGGGCACATAGTTGTCAGCCAGCAGACCTGACTGACCCAGGAGTGGACGCAATTAATATGACCCAGTTTTCAAAGATCAGTGACCCCTTTTTAAAATCACACACACCTCTGTTTTAATCAAATAGAAATTAGCATTCTCACATCCTAATTTCTGTATGAATAAGATCCCCCTCTTCAATAAGTCCTGGCTCTTTATGATGTGCTGCATTTGGCTCCTCACTGCTGCTGTAAAGATACTTTGAGTTGAGGTTTAATTTAGTGCACAATGACTTTCATTAAAGGAAGTTGGCTTACACTTGGCATTGCTACAGTACAAGAACTCATAAATATAGCACCAGTTCTACCTTTCAAGTCGCATTTTCTGCATACCCCTGTTAGGGTATTAAGTGCAGGGAGCAGAATTTAGGGGTTGTGTTACAGTAAAAAAAAAAAAATTAATTAGTAGAAAACATGCCTAACTATTAAAAATTAATTTTAAAATGATGTTAATCTTTTGCATATTGAACAGTGATCAGACTAAGCAGTAGAGAGCTATGTGACACATACTCACCATGTAATAAACAGGAATCTGTGATGCTGTACAGCATATCTGTATGATAATAATAGTTCATATCAATAGTATGAACTATCATAGTTAAAGTGATACCAGGTAACATCCACCATGATAAGAATTCTTCACTAGGGACTGGTGGAGAACTCCAGTCCTGATAAGGAGTTATCAGATAGTAACTACTCTCAGCTTTGTTAATTCAAAAGCCTTATGGAAATCTAGCAGATTTGGTGGATTCTCCCAGAATCACAACAAGGATGATGAGTAACTTAGTATTTTGGCTGTTCCAAGGTAAAAAATACTATTTATCTGAGCCTAGACTCAGGTGGATTCAAACCATATGAAGCCAATGCAAGCATTGCCTCAGCTGGTCCTGCTTTCCAACAGTTTAACCCTGAAATCTAAGCCCAGCAGCACTGTGGGGAGTGAGTACAGGATCCCTGGCTCTTAGATTGTTGTCACATTCCCTCTGGTTTTCTCTCCCTGAACTCCTGCTTTCTTTTTCACAGGGCTACCAGGTTTCCCAGGGGAAGAGGACCAGAAAAGGGATGCTGCAACCCTCCAGATCCCTCAAAGAGAGCCAGATGCCTCAGGCATAACAAATCAATTCCCAAGGCATGTGTTCTGAAGAGTGTTCAGCAGCTTATCACCAGAGCTACATCTTATTAAGGAAGAGGAGTTTGTGCTACCAAGAGCTTGCTGTGCTACCAGTGAGCGTTACAGGTGTTTGGAGCATGCCTAACATGTCAGGTGTTCCATAAAAACAGAGGTCAGGGGCCACTCTGGCCTACCTAAGACACAGAGTAGTCAAACAGGTACGAAACACACAATGTCCCATGGAAAGCAGGTTTGCAGAGGCTAGTGCTCATTTTTCAGGGGGCTTTGAAGCCCAGTATAAAGACACTCAAGTGAAAGCATGCTGCAGCTGAAGGAACAGGTATGTTCTCTGTTAGCATTTTCATCTCTAGTGCCACTTAATTACCATTTTTACCACATCAGTTCAGTCTCTGTGGATGTCAACCTGATGGGCATTTTAACATTTCTTCTTTTTGCTTTTTCTGCTCTGTTAATGCATTTATATGTGTCCCCCTCCCCTACTTCCTTATTATTTAAAATGTATACAGTTTACATAAAAATTAAGCTTAATGTTTACTCCCACTGCGGTTAGAGCATACAGAAACACTGAGAATCATAAAACTCAAGGCACAGAAAAAGTGAAGTAAAATAAAAACACTCAAGAGATGGTTAAAAAACCCAAGCTATTTCTGGACCTGGTAAGCTCTTGTGTTGAAGCCAGTTGCAGAACCATCAGAGCACAGGTGCATGCCACATGACCAGGTGATAATAAAACAACCCTAGAATGAAATCTTGAGGAGTCTGATGATGGTTTTTCTCTGTAATACATCCATCCCAAAGTGCACTTTTACATCTGTTCCATATTTAGGCTTCTTTTATTTATTTATTTATTTTATTTTTACTAGTAGCTTTAAAGGCAGTCAAGCAGATGAATATCTACATTTAGACAACCATATGTTAACAAGGGGCTGTGAGGTGACATGACAAGGTTGCTGAAGCACGGTCACCATACGCAGGAGTGCTGACCAGCACAAGAAGTTTATAAATGGATGTGGACCCTTAATATTCTGCATAAAGAAAAGCTCCCTCACAGATTACACTATGGCCAGACCTAAGGGGTTGGATTTGTGAGGCAACTTTGCCAGTCACAGAAGTACCTGAGCCAGGTACAGTCACTGCAACACTAGTAAAAATCAGCAACATATTTTTCACTGTGGAAGAGAACACTGATCAAAAGGGACACCTGTTTACTGCTGTCTTACTGCCCCCACTTGACAGAAGTCATGCAGGAAGGAAGAGGAGTCGGGAGTGCAATAATTTCCCTTGCTAGGAAATGTCTTCTGTATCCAAAGAGAAAAGACAAGTAGTGGAGAAGAACAGCCTTTTGGCAGCCTCAGTTGTCAAATAAGTTAGAGATAGGAATGTGTGATTTCTCACGGAAACTAAATCTCTCTTGGGAGCATTGGTTTGAACTCAACTCTATAGACTAATACATGGTAGACCATCAGAAATGTGAAAACTAAGGCTATTTCCATAAGCTTTCCAGAACCCATGTATTCCAAAAAGCAGCTTCTGTCCATGTTCTGAACAATAAAAATGTGTGTAACAACTTCCATTTGGTGGGCCATCTCAACTTGATGTTAACTGCTTCTCCATCAAGTTGATATGCACCCTGTATTGTGTACGTCTGGCTTGACTCATTGCAGAGTCAACCGGAGTGCAAAACACTAACTTTGCTTAAAGTTACATGGCAGAATAGGCTATACACAGACCACCACAGAAAAATGCTGGTATTGTGATCTACTACATGAACACAACAGTGTTTCCACAACAGCAGCTTGTTAAATACAGAACTTCACGGACTAAGATATTGGTTTATTTAAGGTTTTTTGTTTCTATTTTATTTTCTTTTCCTCTATTTTTTGCAGGTGTTGTGGAAAGACTTTAAAGACAGCTCTGGGGTTACCTTAGATGTTTGGCTGGGAAAATACTTTTTCCTTTTGCATATTAGTCAGATGACATATTTCTACAAATGATATCTCAGGTCTTCTGAAAGGCAAGCAAGAATTTCACACTGACCATTCATGAGTCTCCCAGTGGGACTCAAGAATCCTCAACCATTCATCTTTTGCCCTGCATTGAGGAAATCTGGTTTGTTGAATTTAGAGATCCTTCAAGTTACGATGAAAATAATCCAGTTTAAAGATCTGTTTATAATCTGATGCCAAAGAAAAATTTCAAGCACATTACAGTAATAATGAAATTGCATTTGTGATGATGCTAAAACAAACAAGGAACTAATAAAAAACTGCCTGCTTATAGATGGTTGAAAGAGGTGATTATGACTTGAGTCCTTCATAAAAACATTAAGATTATCAAAATTATATCGTCTTTTGAAAATGAGAACCTCACAAGCAACTGTGTAGGTGGAAAGAGCTGTTAATTTCTCACATTCCCACTTGAGAAAGAAATAAAATTAAAAAATCAGATGCAAAGGAAAAATTATGAAATCTGTGTTATTTACATGCCCAACTGGAGTTTGAGCGAACAAATCCTGTTTTATGTCCCAGTCTTTTACTCAGATTATGCAGTGATGGACCACACAATGTTGCTTTTTTGGGTAATTTTATAGGGAAAACATTAGAATGGATAGGAAATTTTGTGGCAAAATAATTTAAAATTTTTATGGTTAAAAGCTGTGACTTTGAGCTGAGACGTTTCACTGGAACTTTTGCTTTTGATAAAACTTCTGTGATAAAGTGTTTCTTGGGAAAACAGGAAAGAATCTTTCTCAGGAAAGAATGTCTAATGAAGATGGCTCAAAAAGAATGATCCATCCTACAGTCTTACAGTAGTATGACAAAAATCCTTTTCCCTCCCATCCATGGACTGTGCTAACAACCAGGTTATTGATTAATTTAGGTTGAATATAAGAATGTTGATAAGGAAAGAGTCAACTATAACATAAGATCCAGTCCTCCACAGTGATGAACAACTGCACAATACACATCAAGTTTAGAAAATCCAAGGTCTCATTCACAATGCCATTATCTACCATGATGCACAAACACTATTTCTAATACATTGCAATGAAATGAAAAGTTGTACTAGCTGATGAAAACCACAACTAATGATCCACAGAAAGAAAGCAGGAAGGATCACAAACTGAAGTCATACTTCTCTGTATCTGTCCCATTTTTCATAAATAAGTAATCCTTGGGTTGAAGGAAGCTTGGCCTCAGTTTTACATAAGTTCAACATTCAAATCTAGAATGCCACCTTTTCTTGGGCTTCAGAAGGAACATGATTCTGTAACACTACTAAGCAACACTAACTTCATTTTTTTGCTATGGGATATACTGCAAACATGGTGCCATGTTACTTTGCATTTTTAAGTGTGCCCACACCTTGATTTATTTCTCTTTTTTATGCATCACCTAAAAAGTGCCAATTTTTATGCTTCTTATCTGGATGTGACTCTGCTATCTGTCTCAAGGATGTAGATTTTTTTGAAAATAACTACTACTTTTCAATGCAAAGAGCAAAATTTCCAGTTGGTGATAAGACCTTGTCTGAAAAATGTATGTGACAACAGGTCCATGCAATCAAGCTAGATTTCACTTTAGCCTTTAAGCACATTGCCAAACTCTGGGATAAAATTTACAGAAATGATTAAGCTAGTTTTGATAATGGGATTTCTGAGTCACTGTGGTGCATCTAAAAAATGGCATCTTAACTCTAGCTCATTTTGATGCACCTTTGTTTCTCAAATTCCTGTTTCAATATGAGACCATAAATCTGCCAAGTTGAGTCATAAGTGCACCCAGATTATTTCAAAGGCTTTGAAAACCCTAGCAAACCTTCAGACAAAATTGTGTTGAGTTTTGATTCTGTAATGAAACTCAAAACCAGCCGAGTTTCTCTTGGTTTTGAGTTTCATTGCAAGAAACTCTAATTCTTAGATGAGTACAGCCCAGAGTGTGTACATTTGTGATCAGCAGTAAATGTGCAGAGACAGAAACGGTAGAACAGACATCAGACTTTTCGCTGCAGTCGGTAATGCCTGGAAAGCCGCCCTACTTCATTGCAATGCAGATTTGCAGACTTTGGCCCAAAAAAGACCTGTTGGCGAAGTTTGATACTGAAAAGTAATCTTCTTCAGGAAATGAGTACGAAAGAATTGTTATACCATGTAATAAGAAAGAAACAATAAAGATCCCTGGCGAGAAAGTGGTTTTGGATTGATGGACAACAGTCATTATAAAGTGAGCTTTCAAATAAAAATACCTTCAACGTTTTAAAAGGGTTTCTGTATTTTAAATATGGACGTTCGCATTTCAGACTGGAGAGCTTCCAAGTGACCTACTGACTTTAAAGGTTAAGCACAATGAGAGAACAATTGCAGACACTCAGAATGAGAAGGAAAATATGATTTTATAGCTGGAACAGACTATAGTGTATCTCTTCTAACATTTCAAATTTGAATTAAAGAGGAAACTATTGGGAATAGTTCAAAAACAGCTGAGGCTGAAGAAATGAATGAATTTTCTCTTTCTATTGCTCCACAGATGGCACTGGCCCAGTTACTCCATTTAAAGACAATGAGTAAGAGCTTGTCTATGTTAAGTGCCTGAAGTCACCTGATGCTGGTGACAAGGTTGCAAGTACATAAATGGCTGATAGTTAATTAGCCAGATACAAGAAGATAGGTGTCCTCCAAATCAATTAAGACAGAAGAGCATGAATTTCAGGAAAAATAAGGCATGCAGTCATTACTTCTCCTTTCTTGAGCCACTGAATGTTGTCCATCATTTAAACTTTTAAAGCCTTAAACTGTTAAAGCCTTGGCTTCTCCATTGTTGCTGCATTGGTTTAAAGTAGAAAAGTGCACTCTGTCTGCAGGCTAGTGGTTGTCACACTTACAAGAGATGTGGAGAAGAATCACACAAATTTGTACTGTGCTGCAAAGTGTCTGAACAGAGCTGAAAATAGTGATCTCCTATGGTCCATCAAAATTCAGCAGGAAAGAACACAAGAACATTATTATCTGGTCCTTTCTTATCTCTCAAATACATCAAAATATACCCCTTTTCAAGTGCTGCTGATATCGCTAGGTGATCATCTGCTCTGCACTGGGAAAAAGGTCAACCTTTTTTCCCAATGGGCTATTTTGCCTGAAACTTCACACACATGAAGTTTTTTTCAGAAAGGCTTGCTGATGGGAAATGATATGGAAAGGAAACATTAGAAATCCATGACTATGGAAATTACAGTAATCTAAATATGAATGACTATATTCTTTTTAAATAGTTCACACATTGTGTTAAAATATTCAGTGTTACTAAAAAATGGTCTGGGCTTAAAATGAATGGTGGAAATCCTTCTTGGCACCAGAGCACCAGGAAAGGAAATAAGTTGATCTCATTTGAAGTTGATGAGGGTAGACTTTGCCAATAACATAGGTGGACCAAAAGCAAAGAGTGAAGTCCTACCGCACTTGCTGAGGCCATATTGAGAATCTGGAAATTGTTGTTAATCTGATTTAAAAACTCAAACTGAAGTAGAAAAGGATGGCTGCTTTACCTGACAGAGTTTATGCTATAAACACTCACTGAGTAGCTTTGGTCCCTCAAACAGAGTTGACAGTCTGTGTGTGTGTCTGTGCTTGTGTGTGAGTGTGCACAGTAGGGGGAAAAGTACTGCAACTTTCCCTGTATCCTCAGTAGCACCATTTGATGGGGAGTTTAGCCTTCCAACTTGTGGACAACTGGAGGCGATGGATCTGGATGTAGGGCTGCTGGTTCCTTCAGTGACCAGGCTTGCACTGCTGTTGCAATACCAGACCAGCTTCCTGTCTTGTCCCTGCTTTCACCCTTGCACCACTCTTCAGAGGTGCCAGAGGGAAAAAGACCCGCTGGCAATATCCCCTGCTTGGGTGGATACACAAGGATCAGGATCCTGGGAATACCTGAGAAATTAACTCCACCTTATATTGGCACACACTTCAATGGCGAGGGTGTAATTTAAGTTTAGAGGAAGTCTAGAGGCCTTAGTCCCTGCTTCTTTAAGAGGAACCTTCAAGACAGGTGGGTCCTTCTGCAGGGTGACATGGGACACAGTAGGATGGGTGAAGGAGAACAAGCTCTTTACAGGCGCTGCCTCCTCTATAACCGGCTGAAATGCACTGTCCTGTTGCTGTTTTGATCTGTGTCATGAGTTGTCTTCAGCTTTCTGTAGCTTTTCTTAAAACACAGAAATAGTGTCATGTCTTCAAAGTGGCATTTCTTACTGTTGTCACAGTTCTTCACTCAGCATATATGGTTATTCCACGTGTGTTTTCCTGTACAGAAATAGGTCTTTCTGCAGAATGAATACCTCATCAGTCAAACCCCTCTGTGCTAGTACTGTAAATGAAAAATTTACACCTCATGTGGGGCTGGGGAAAGAATGAAATAGAATCCTGCTGCCTCAACGTGGAAATACAGGAGATAAAACTTCTTGTTCTTGTGAAGGTTTTTAGGCCTCTGATGTACTTTTATTTAGAGCTGTGAGTACATTTATATTAAATTTTCTGTTCTAATACTTTTCATAAAACTTGCTTTTGAAAGGGTACTATATTCTAGTTTAATTTAGGATTTATTCAGAATTTACTTTAATGAACAAAATGATCGTGAGTATTTTCTACAAGGTGATGCACTACACTGAATCCCCACTGAAGAAACACAGGCCAAATTTGCTAAATTTGGTTCTGAATTACAAAACAAACCTTATTATCACTATCACTTGTATGAAAAACATAAGCAGTGTTTTTCACTACTACTGCACTACTTCACTACTAGACCTCAAGGGGGAATGAATACATTAGATCCTTATGTGATGAAACAGTGCCTTGTGTTGGTGGAGGTGTGTAAGTCAGAAGCTGGGATTCTCAGGCAAGGCTTGTAGTAGCAGACAATTTTCCTTTGCTTTTGCTTTAAAGTGAATTTCAGATCCATCAATTGATGATTCTGTAGTCAAAGAAGCATGGAAACCAATCTTCTAATGCTGAGTGATGACTAGAAAAAGAAGTGACCAGACAAAATTGTGTTAAAATAATAAAAAAGACAATATCTTTTTATTGCACAATGACACATATTTTCTGCTCTATTTGCCAAATGATTTTTTTTGTCATGTAAGAAATGTGGTCTTCAGTGGTCATCCCTGCCATAACATAATTAGAGTGTTTATAAAACCCTTATAATTTGTAGGTAAGTTAGTTATCATCATGTAACTAGAGCAGAAGGCTGTCCAGATATATTAGTGATTACTTAAGTATGCTATAGGGAGAGTGGAAAGGATTCATAATACATAAAGATTAGAAACATAATTGAGTGTTTATAGAAATGGACACAAGTACTGTAAATCATAAAATGTCTTATTAAACTCTTTTTTGTGCATGTGCTGACCTAAAACCAGCGCAGTCACTAACATAGCCAAATCACACCTGGTATATGAGATTATCCAGTGAATAACAAACATTTGGAGAGAAATATTTAGACCATTTGCTGTTTTAGGAGAGTTGAACATACTACAAAGGACACCACCTGAGTATGTGGCCCAGAGAGTCCAACCTCCCTTTTTGGTGCCTGTGTTCTTCTGGACAACAGAATTGTGTAAGGTTTGACAGAGAAGTCCACAGATGCAGGCATGTATTATCATAAAATATACTCATAGTTTCCATCTTTCCATTGCCTGATCCATCGGAAATGACTGAAAGATATGAACCAGTTCACTGACCATAGCTTCAACTCAAGTCTCCAAAAAAGGCTTGCACTTGAATATGTGCAGATGTTATCCACTGCTCTTACTCTTATACTTATCTCCAAGTCTTGTACTTGACTCCACTTGTCTTACATCTCTGCTAAATACTTTTTTTTTTTCTCTTGTTAGTGACACAGCGCAAGAGAAGTAAAGAAATATTTTCTGTAAAGTGTCAGTCCATCAGGATTATGACTTTAACTGATTAGAGAAACTGACATTATGAACACGTGATCCTTGGAAACATTTCATTATTCAATAATTCTTGGTAAACATGAGCACAAAATGGGGTGGAAAGACAGGAATTTCAGAAACAGCC
>VZRU01002907.1:16267-43738 GCA_013398155.1 Pedionomus torquatus | reverse complement strand
CTCAAAAGGGGAAGAGAGGAGTTAGCAGGCCTCATCAAATGGTCTTTAAACTAATCCATCAACAGAGACACAAGGCTTATTGATGGATTAAGAGCTAGGGCTGAGCCTGGGAATGGTCAGGCAGAAGTTAGGCCTTCCTACACCAAAAAGGTGGAGGGACCAGTAGCCCATTTGAAGTGCTTTTATACTAATGGGTGACAAACAGAAGGAGCTGGAAACCCTTGTGCAGCAGGGAAAGTTATGATGTAGTCGCCATCACAGAAACATGGTGGGATGACTCACATGACTGGAGTGCTGCAATGGATGGCTACAAGCTCTTCAGAAGGGACAGACAAGGAAGAAGAGGAGGAGGGGTCAACCTCTATGTTAGGGAGGGTTATGAATGTCAAGAATTAAATCAAGATAATAGTTGACTTGAGTGCCTATGGGTAAGAATCAGGGGGAGGGCCAGCAGGCCAATATTGTGGTGGGAGTCTGTTACAGGCCACCCAACCAAGATGTGAGGTAGATGAAATATTCTATAAGCACTGGGAGAGATCTCAAGATCACTTGCCCTTGTCATGGTGGAACATTTCAACCTAATAGATATCATCAGGGCACATAATACGTCTGAGAGGAAACAGCCTAGGAGGTTCCTGGAGTGTGTTGGGAATAACTTACTGACAGCTGGTTAGGGAGCTGACTAGGGAAGGAGCATTGCTGGATCTGTTGTGTGTGAATAGAGAAGGACTTGAGGGTGATGTGACAGTTGGAGCCTGTCTTGGGCACAGTGATCATGAATTAATAGAGTTCTCAGTTCAGTTCCCAAAGAAGAAAGGAGGAGAGCCAGCAAGAGCTGGGGAAGTTCTCAGTGAGCCACTTTCCATCACTTATCAGCAGTCATGGCAAACTGAGGAAGTCCCAGCTGACTGATGTCTAGTAAATGTGATGCCCACCCACAAGAATGGTTGGAAGGATGATCCAGGTAACTACATGCCTGTCAGTCTGACCTCAGTGTCTGGGATCAAGTTTGGATCTGGTTGGCAGTTGATCATGAGTGGTGTCCTCCAGAGCTCAGTATTGGGTCCAGTTCTCTTTAACATCTGGACAGGAGGATCATGCACCCTCAGAAAGTTTGCAGATGACACCAGGTTGGGTAGGAATGTTGACCTGCTTGAGCATAGAAAGGCTTTGAAGAAGGATCTGAACAGGCTGGATCAATGGGCTGAAGCAAATGGGATGAGTTTCAATAAAGCTAAGTGCCAGGTCCTGCACTTGGATCACAACCCCATACAGCACTTGTAGAAGGGGAAGAGTGGTTGGAGAGCTGCCTGGCAGAAAAAGACCTGGGGGTGTTGATTGATTGTTGGCTGAACATGAGCCAGCAGTGTGCCCAGGTGGCCAAGAAGGCAAACAGACCCCTGTATCAGGAATAGCATGGTGAGTAGGACTTGGGAAGTGATTTTCCCCCTCTACTAAGCACTGGTGAGGCCCCACCTTAAGTCCTGTGTCCAGTTTTGGACCTCCTACCACAAGAAAGATATTGAGATGCTAGATTGGGTCCAGAGAAGGGCAACAAAGCTGATGAGGAGTCTGCACAGTAAATCTTATGAGGAGAGGCTGAGGGAGGTGGGGTTGTTCTGCCTGGAGAAAAGGAGGCTGAGGGGAGGCCTTATTGCTCTTCACAGCTACCTGAAAGGAGGTTGTAAGGAGGCAAGAGTTGGTCTCTTCTCCCAAGTCACAGGCAATAGGACAAGAGGAAATAGCCTCAAGTTGCGCCAGGGGAGGTTCTGATTTGATATCAGAAAAAAATTTTACACTGAAAGGTTTATCAAGCATTGGAGTGAGCTGCCCAGGGAAGTGGTTGAGGCAGCATCCATGGACGTATTCAAAAGATGGGTTGACATAGTACTTAGTGACATGGTTTAGTGATGAGTCATTGCTTTTTATCAGAGTTAGGTTGATGATTAGATTAGATAATCTTAAAGGTCACTTCAACCTAGACAATTCTATAATTCTATGAATCTATGCCTTACTGAGGAGTAACACTCATTTCATAGGCTGGGACTATGCTTAGCATTTTGCATTCAAGTATGGTAGCCTTGCAAAATGGCAGTGAGATTGATCTATGTGGCTAAATGGAACAAGCAACAGGCAAACAACTATGAAAATCTGTGGTTTTTTTCACCAGATGTTGCTGTCTGATTGCATGTATTACTAAGAATCTTACTAAATCTTGTCAGTTCCTGTGCTTGGACACCTGAATGTGAGTATGAAGTGTTTGTAAGTCAGGCAGTGGGTGAGCTTAGAGACGTCTGCAGAAATAGTACTGGAAGCTGAAGAACGAGCACAGTTCACCCTGTGTTTTCTGAAATAAAAGAATATACCACCTTCCAGCACCTGGTAAATGAAATTAGCCCTATATAGGCAGGGTCCCTGTGTTGTTCTGTTCTGGTCAGCAGCAGTATGAAATTTCCTTGTTACCAGCTGAACAAGGTTTTAAATATAATAATAATAATGATAAGAAACTGAAAAGAAGAATCAGTTTATATCCACTGTGAACCTTCTTGCAAAACTCTTCTTCTCAGCTTATAGATTTCACTAAGTCATCCCTCTTTTATCTCCCTCCACTGCGTTCCCTTCCTCTGTAGTGTTTAACATAAAAATACTTTATTTATATGAGCCCTGTGTCACATATGCATTTATTTATACAGAGCCCTTTCCACTCTCTGCACAGTTTTTTTCTTATTCTCTTATATCTCAGCCTTCACCTCCACATCCACCACCCACTTGTTAATTTTCAAATGTCTTTGTGTTCTTTTTCATGCTGACTCTCATAACTGAGAGTTGCATCCTGCCAATATTAAGAAATTGTGAACATCTCATCCTCTTTCAAATCTCTCCTTAAAACTCACTAATATCTACAAGACCTTGACTGTGGCCTACATACTGTTGTGGGTCAAACCCAGTAGGCAGCTAGGCATCACGCAGCCTCTTGCTCACTGTCTCCCCTTACCCTAGTGGAATGGGGAAAGTGGAAAGGAAGAGTAAAAGCAGGAAAAGTTGTGCAAAAAGATAAAATTTGTTTATAAGTGAAGGAAAGTGAAAAAAGAGAAAAAGAAAAGAAAGGAAAACGAGTGATACAAAGACAATCTTGCCACCATCCATGGATAGACAAATGCCATGAAAGCTTCTGAGAAAGAAAAGCTAACTCTCCTAAAACCCTCTTTTCCCTTTGTATGGCTGAGCTTGATGTAGTATGGGGTGGAGCCAGCCTTTGATAGGTTCAAGTCATCTGCCTGGTTGCACTGCCTCCCAGCCTCTTGCGCACTCCTAATCTATTCTGAGGAGGCAGAGTGAGAAACAGAGAAGGCTTTGACTCTGTGCAAAAGCTGCTCAGCAACACCTAAAACATTAGTGTGTCATCAGCTCGGTCTTGGTCCAAGATCTAAACTACAGCAGCTCTGTGAACTGCTGTGAAAAAAATTAACTCCATCCCAGCCAGAATCAGTTCACATACTGACCATTGCTGTCCACAAGAAATCACTATCTTAACAGAGTTTCAAAAGGGTTTAGAAGGCATATCTGATTTTTACCTACAGTTTTTTTGCACACCATCTTTGAGACAGGTACTATATCACACAGCAGGGTCTGAAAAAATCATTGAAGAAATGAGTAAGGTTATATATATTTTCCTCCTGAAAAACAGCCTCATCTGAAAGATGTATCCAGTCATTACAAGAAATTAAGCTTCTGTTTAATGGAAAACAACTTGTCAAAGGCACTTCAAGGAAAATAGTCATTGATCACCATGTGGTTAGTTTGTTGCTCAAGACCCCACCTGGAGAGGTCTGAGAAAACAAACTTAAGGTAAAAGAAGCAGTTTTAAAGTCTGTATTTCCTTCTACTAGCTTATTGTATACTTATGCATGTGAGACTAACACCCTATTGAGTAGGTGCAGAAATCAGTGTTTAAACTCCATCCAGTGCTGTCTGTAGCCTCCTTTTTGTAAAAAAAATAAAAATAAAAAAAAATAAAAATCTTGTGCTTTTTTTGCAACTCAAACATTAAAAGAGCTTTAGTTACCTTTTGTACCTATTTTCTGCTGACAAAGCAGGTATTTTTAATGTGTCATTTAATTTGAAACTTTTAAACCCATTCAGTGAACTAAACTGTAAATCCCCATTAATTTATTTTCATTATATTTCATTTAATTTGAATTTATCAAGCCTTGCTTTCCTGGCAAAAGGGATATCCTGTGTATTGTATTTGCACAGTAAAATAGAAATACATTTTATGAAAACACATGTGCTACTGGTATGTTTTAAAAACTTATTTCTGGTAAAAAAATCTAACTTCAAACACCAGCAAAAAATAAAAGTAGCTATAAATATTTGTATTAATTTACCTCAAATCCATTCTATCTAAATTGCATAGATGGTATGCAAAACCACTATTCTGGCTTTAGACACTCTTCAAATAATATTCCAATCAATTTATTAATAAAAAAAAAAATAGCTAAACCAATTTAGGACCATGTATTGTAATGTGCACTAAAAAGAGTACATCAGCATGTCCTTCAACATTCATTTCTATGGTACCTAACTGCACTGAGCGGGTGGTAATTTTTATTTTTCCATCTGAACATTCTTCACCACAAATTATTCTAACTAGAAATAGAAAAAGAAATAGGGTAAGCGAGGTAAAGAGATACCAAAACTTCTTCCTAAAACTGAAATGGAAAAAAACCACTTCCATGCAAGTTTATAAAAAATTTGCAACCTGTTTCTGTATAGCCTGACTTTTTTAACATTTCTTTAGTTTGATTAAGAATAACAATATCACAAAATGAGTGGCCCAGTGCACCTCTCTACAGCCAAATATAAAATAATGTTAACAGTGTAAAAATATCACAGATTAAATATTTACTGACATCTCTAGGTAGAATACAACCAATGAACTCTATTTCCAAACTGTGAGCTGCTTAGGGGACATTCACCTTTGTGAACAGATGGAATGACCTTGTAGCATTTTCTGGTTTCAAACACACCAAAGAGATACAAATATGTGTTCAGACTCTTCTTTCTTTAGATAGAAGAAATCTAGAAAAGAAAGACCTACACTAAGAGTTAAAACTGTAAGGTTATTTAGTTTTTCATTTCTCTCTAGAAAGAAATCATTTTTCATGAGATTTCCCATTAACAATGTTGAAAAAGAAACAAAAATATTATCAGCTACTGTCTGTACAGAGTTTTAAGTCTTTGCTCTATTAGGCACAAACCTTGGTGTATAGCCATGTGTCAATATACCCATACAAACACTTTGGGTAATAATTGATCATTCAAAAAGAAAGAATATCCATTTTCAGACACTCTTCTATAAAGGAGAGATGAAATTTAAGAAACACACAACACAAATATTTTCTTAGCAGAACATAGAGTCCAATAATTGACAAAATAAATGATTTTCCTGTAAGTAGGATACTTTTCATGGTAAGAAAAACTCACATGCTTACTCTTCTTTCTCCTTCCTTTATTTAGCTTTCCTGTGGTTGTTCTTGCTGCCTGTCAAAGAAAATGTAAGTTCAAATGACTATTTTTCACGGATCCCTTCAGAGCTGAAGTTGTGGGATCTTTCATTTCAAGGGTGAAAGAATATGGTAGCAAGAGGAGTACACAACTGCAAATTCATTTCAAATATAAACCTACCAAAAAACTCAGCTTAAACTGAACTGTAAGGTTGAGTAACTTTGCTCAGAGCAAGAGGAAGGGAGGTCTGAAGGCTGGTAATTTATACATTAACCCAGAACCTGTGGCTTGAACATCTTTCGAAGAGAAGCTGGGTGGCAAGAAAGAAATGGCAGATTTGAGTAGCAGTGAGGGCACCTTTTTCCATGTTTTCTCTCTCAGAACTCTCTCTCAAATGTGAAAATGCAGATCTTGATAACGCTTCATTTTCATTTTTATTACTGTAAGTGTTCTGTACTTAGATAAGAAGGAGAGCTCATAGATTATTTTTTTTTTCCCTCACTCATTTAAATAGGTCATTGTCTGCAAACCTGGCTGGGACTATTCTTACTCCAGGATGCAGATGGCACCATCTGTCCCCAGCAGCTATGTGCCAGACAATTCTGGCTTTGCTTTGTATGTGAATTTTTTTCCTGCATAAAATTGCCATGTGCAAACCATGTGAAATTGACTCTGCCCAAAATACAGAATTGCAAGTGTGAAAGTGTACAAAATAACAAAGACTTCAAGGATTTCTTTAATTTCAACAACATATAAAATGCAAATTTCTACTTGAAGTTTTCCTTAGAGGTATCTCAATCAGAGTTAAAAATTACTTCCTAAATCCCTAAGGTAGTATGTGGTCTGTTTTGTTTTCCTGAAGAACACAGAGATTGCCTGCCTTGTATCTGTTTCTATGTAGCCTTGGAATAAAACCTCTCTCCTGTGGCCACAGGACTGGTGAGACGCAACAATGTGGAGTTCCTCTTCTGTACCTGAACCGTCAGTTCTCTGGGATGAGCATCCTACTTGACCCAGATGTTCAGACTGGGGCTATTCCAGAGCATGAAACTTATCCTATTATAATAAATAAGCTTAATTTGGGTGCCAGTAGATGATGAATCTAGTATCCAACAGAAAGGCAATCTGACAACTGCCTGAAAGTAGTAGGGCCCTGATGGCTTCTGAGGTCCTGTTCCCAGATGTCTTTCCCGTTAACTGTAGCTTCTGAACTGGTCTTCCCCTGTGCCTCCACTCTTGCCCTGGGACTTGGAGTGAAAGATTCACGGAACTCTACCTTTTCACAAGAAAACAACAGAAACCTGACTGTAACTTTTATCTTAAAGTCAGCATACCAAGCTGGAGATGTCCAGTTGCAAAGAATACCTATTTTTATGGAAAGCTTTCCAGGCAGGGTATCCGACTGGTAAAAAGATTTACTGCTAAAGGTGTTTACTGATAAATAGAGTGGGTCTTATCTCAGTTATGTCCTGTGACTCCACTGAAGTCCACTGAACTTAGTCACTGGGCAAAACAACAGAGCTCCACTGGGATTAAACTCTCAGTTACAGCCATGCAACCCCAGTGGATTCAGTGGAGATGAAAAGACATATATGATGGCAAAACTTGGCTTGTTTCTATATATCAAGATGCAGGTGGCACCATATGCAATGGGTTTCCAGTCACTTGACAGATGTTCACAGCTGTCTGAAAGCAGAGAAAAAACTCACATAGTTAATTCACATTTGGGCAGTGGTCTACTTGAGAAAAAATTACATTTGTTTGCTTTTTCAGTTTGCTGATGTTCCTCGTCACTTTGAAGTTTGCTGCTATTGCTGGAGAGAAAAAAGGGGGAAACACACTCTCGATGATGCCAGTTATTGATTCCAGGGTAAAAATGAAGGGACAGACATTTATCCATATTTTATATAGTGTGTATAAACATTTTCAACAGGTTGGCTAAATGTTACTCATTGTCTGTTTTTCCACTCAACATCCTTGTTTTTGTTGCAAGAGTCCTTTAATCTAATCTATTTATCTATGCAGGTTTAAAAGCTTACACTCAGCATGTATTTTGGAACGTCAGAAATGTATATCATTGTTTCATAGGAAACTTAAATAGCTTTGTTGTGATAAAGGACATGGGAGAGAGAAGTCCTTAAATGTAAACAATTGTCATTTCATCCTTTGAACAATGCAAGGGAAGCTATGAATGTTGACTACAAAGTTCATTACTCTGAATAGCTCGGACAATTTTCTGACCTCCACTGATCTGCCCAATTGATTTTATTTTTTCCCTCCCTTGCTCTGCCTTCTCCCACCAGATGTATGTTCAGGCGGCTATAGATAAGGAAATGACTAGCAGTTCTGCAACATACTCCCATTTGAAGCATAGCCTTTTCCACAACACTGTCACAGTTTGACAAAATGGATTTGAATGAATTTTTGGGCAGATCTTGCTCATTCTGACCAGCATACAAGCTCTTTCCAGTCATATAGACTGTGTTACAACATTTGCAGGGAGGACTGAAAAGCACCACCAGCTCTCAGCTAAGTAGCTTGCAGAAAGCCATACCTGAGTACTTCAATCAGCACTTCAGAGGGAGCGGGGCCGTTATGCCTTTGCCCACAGACACCTCCAAGGCTCAGAAGAAATTTTGGTGTTTTTCTTTCCTGAACAGTGAAGGCTCACTGCCACCTGTGGGCAGCGAGCAGCATCAGCACATAGTGCTATCCTGCAAAATTCAGAGCCAGGAAAAGGTCACCAACTGCGACGGTGCTACTGATTAAACACTGTCACTAAAACAGCTGTAGAGACATCCATCTACAAAAAGCAGTGGACTGCAAGTGCCCGAGCTCCAGATCACTGTCTTCAAACTCTCTAGCTTCCAAGGGGCTGGTCTCCTGGGGGCTGCATCAAGCTAAGCCTGGGTAAGAGATCTGATCCGTGGTCTCTTCTGGTGGATGAAGAGCTTGTGATGGCTCTGTCCAGTTTGAGTCTTTTAGTGCCCCATCAGGGATCACCATATGTGTCCTTTCTCTCTGCCTGGATGCTATTTTCTCTGGACTTAGAAAGATTTGGTCATACCGGAGACCTAACCTTCTCTGTTAGATTGGATTGAAATTGTTAATGGTTGCAAGACTATTAGTGGTGAACTGGATGGACAAATAGAAAAACAGCAGTTCTAGTCTCACAAGCCTTGTTTTAAGAAACTTGGGCTAAAACTCATAGTTTACAATTTAAAGTCATCCCTAAAATCAGTCCTCTGGATTCAATCCAGAATTTGATTGATAGACAAGTCTTCTTTTCAATTATATGTTTCTGGAATGTTTTGTAGGGGATAAATTAGTCTATATAATTATCATAGAATCATAGAATATGTCAAGTTGGAAGGGACCCATAAGGATCATCGAGTCCAATCTCCTGCTCCTCACAGGACTATCCAGAACTAAAGCCTGTGACTGAATACTCTAAGGAAGCAATTCGATGGAATTATAAATTATTAACTTGAACCTAACTAATTTTTAATATAAGGTGACACCAGGGAAATCCAAACAAAATTAAAACTATGTAAAAATGAAGCATGCATCTAAGAAATAATGTCCATTTTTAAAATTTATAAACTTTTTGCAACATGAGAAGTAGGTGAAACAAGCAACAGTAAGCATATATAGCCGAGGTCAGGTTGGTTCTGTAAATTCCATTTTATAACCATATCCTGTGAGAATTCACATTCATTCAAAAACTCAGGTGTAAATTTCTCTACTCCTAAACTGGTAAAGGCAGAGCAGAATACTTGAGCGGAATCCAGCCACAGACAAACAGACATGCTGAAGTCTGTATGCCCACAATGGAGTGTAGTTCTCTCCACTATGCCTCCACTGAATGGGAATGGGAATTTGCATAGAAGGAAACTTATTCCACTTAAAATACTCATTAATAGCTCACTGCACTAGGGGCTTACTTGCTCTCCTTTTCATGAACCCCAGTTCATAGTACTTGTCACCAGAGGCAGGCAGGAGTGTAGGGGTTTGGATCTGCACCTTCAGAAAGCCCTTCAGCGAGACGCGCTGTGCAGTGGCACATTGCACAACACTGATCGGTTAAGAGTTAGGAGCCAACTGCAGTGGAGTTCGGCCAGACTTCTTGGCTCTGAGGGAGTTGCCAAACATCACAATAGGTATGTGATCTTATCTTCTTAATAGTGTGTAAAAAACTTAGCACAATTTGGACACAGTATAAATATTGTTGACAGTTTTCTTTAACAAAGCTATTCATAGCAGCTTAGTTCCAGCTGCACAGCTCCTGCTGTGTCTCTTTCTTAAAAATACTCCCATAATAAATATTTACAATGCAGTACTTGGTTTCCAAAAAGGTAAAAAGATTTGTTTATGAGTACTTATTTAAATAAAAAAAAAGAAAACATATTTGTATATATATCCAAACATCATAATTTATTATGGTTTTAGCAACATCTGAGATGGCTGTACACAAAAAGATTTAGGACATCTGCTAATGCTAGGATATTTAATTAAATATTACTGTATAAACATAACATCTTACGTGTTGAATAATGTGGAAATAGGAAATTTCATTTATTACCTAGTCTTGTGAAAACTAATATTTTTATCAGTGTTCATGAAACTGAGAAACAGTTAAATACTTTTCAGCTTTTCCTACAGCAAATACAGGATGAAGCATAAGAATAGCAGACTTTTCTAATCTAGAGAAAAATACACATGTACGCTTCTGTGCCATATGCATGTCTGTTTAAAGGGAGTTAGGTAAGTTAATGGAATAAGCATTATCAAGGCTTATCTAACATGGAAATTCTACCTTTGGCTCCGAAGCCATCTGAGCTGCAGATGTGAGAAAGCTGGAAGATCATGCTTGATGTTACCACTGTATGACTGTGATTTTTCCCTAGGCCTCCAATATTGATCTCCATGAGACAAAAAACATGGCTAAATTGACCTTTTTCCTGCCAGCCTACAACTATTACAGAATCACAGAATGACATGGAGTTGGAAGGGACTTCTGGAGATCATCTAGTCCAACTCCCCTGCTAAAGCAGGTCAATCTAGGGTAGGTTGCACTGGAACGTGTCAAGGCAAGTTTTGAATATTTCCAGAGATGTAGACTCCAACACCTTTCTGAGTAGCCTGTTCCAGTGCTCTGCTACCTTCAAAGTAAAGAAGATCCTCCTCATGTTTACATGGAACTTCTTATGTTCAAGTTTGCACCCATATTCTTAAGCTTGTAGGAGAGAGCATAATGTGATCTGAGAGAAATTTATTCTTCATATGGGGCGACAGTTTTCTTTGACTATCTGTGTCTGCCATTTTTGAGGCTGGGAAGGAGCTTGTGTAGCAGCAGCAGTGTGGAAAGACATGCAGTTTTGAAGGAGAAAAGAACTTGCAGGGTGAATCCTGAAGTGCAGCAGATGAACCACAGCACAATATCGATATGCTCATACAGTCCCAGCTTGAACCTACCTAATCATATTGCTGTTTCCTTGTCAGTGTAATCATTATATATGTCTTCTAGCAACCAATGGAGAGAACGACCTATAGGAAAGCAAGCTGAATCCCTTCATATTCAGCAAATATTTCAGTTCTGCCTACAGGGGTTTTTACACACCTCTGAATGCTGAAATACACAAGCAAAGCTGTGTTGTACCACTTATGCCAAAGAGAGCACAGCAAAGAAGAGGAGTCCCTACAGTGGACCTCTGAAGTTTTCTCTGGCCTGCTATAACTTTCCAAACAAATACAGAAGCTCTGCAGCTGCATTTCATGCCATTTCCATTTCATGCCAATTTCCATTTCTCCTCTTCCCTGAATATTTAGCAAACACGTATCTGCATTTATGTATTTGCTTTTCCTCTAGTACTGTTGTGTGTGAGGCTTGGGAAGATAACAAATGCAAATATAAGGCTCATACCAACTACTTCCTCCTCATGCACCTGCAAACAGGGATAGCACTACCCCTTTTAGAGGATGCAAGGTTCTCATACTGCTCCTGCTGGAAGCAAAGGGATATTCCAGTATCACCAGCACTTCATTTAACTTTAGACTTCAGGGCTTTTAGCAATACATCACTGTGTAGGTACAGAACAGCATACTCCCTATACTCTTTATGCTTATTAGCTTATGATTATGCTTGCGCTCCTTGTCCTTACCCTTGTCCTTATCCTTATTCTTATCATTATGATTATCCTTATCCTTTTTCTCCTATGCTTATACTCCAGGTAGGTTTCCTTTGCCTTCTTCAGTTTGGAGTAACTGTACTCTGAAATGGCCAGAATGGCCCTTTGCTGCCCTGAAAAGTAATGCAGAAAATACATTTGGGAGCTTGGATCTAAGTTTAATAACTGATGGATACTGAAGATCATGGGGCAAAGGGAGACACTCATATCTTTTCTCCAAACTCAATGCATCATTTGCTTTAGGCCTGAAGGAGAAAGTGTAAAGCAGGCAATGAGAGCTATAAAGAAGAGAGCTAAAGGGAAACAGAAAGTCTTTTATCTACCTTATATGCTTTCTTTTATGATTAAAGCTATCAAAAGGGGTTCCTATCTACTGCTTGTGCTGAGAAACTTAGATACAAAAAAAGACTGGCTCTGATATTAAGACGGATGATGAGGAGCTCTATTATTCTGCTGCACAGTGGGCTTGGTAACATGGTAAGACATGATGATGGTGAGGTGGTGAGGGTGGACAGCTCAGGCAGTGGAAAAAACATGTCACTACACATGATTTGCGCAGGCAAAATCATTGCTACCATGTCTCTGAAGGTGTTTTCTGCAAGAGGTTAATGTAGACTAAATGTAATATATTTCAAAATGGGTCGGTTTGTCTCCCAGACATTGACAGTCACAGGTTCCCCAGTTTCGGCTTGAGTCAGTACAGCACATGTACTTTTCCTACTCATGTTGCTCCTAAACAGGAAAGAAAGATATCTCAAAATTTTCATGGCCATAGACACCTCTACTATCATTCTGTTGACTACTGCCAACTTGCCTTGGGAAAACATTGTGCCCATGGAAATTACCTACCTCTGTGATATAAAGTAGCTTCAGATGATGCACCTCCAACAGGAACAGTGCTGTCCCAGGGTTACCTATAGGCCCAAACTGCTTTGTCAACCCACTATGCCCCTCCCATCACCAGTGCAAGCTGGTCTTTTTCTGTTCTTCAGGCTTCTGTTTTTCTGCCAGGCAAATGTAATAAAACATTGAAAATGTCAGAAAAAAAAGTCACATAAGCACATGGATGCCCTTACAATTTCCATTCAATATTGGTCACTTCTGCATTTTTGATTTATCTTAATCTTTCTTCTAGTGAACTTTAACCATCCCTTTCTTTTCTGTCTCCCTCTCTGTCAATAACGGATTGCATTTTTGCATTCAAAAAAGAAAAAAATTTTGGTTGTCCTGTCAGTCATTTAGCTTCAAGTGATCACATAGCAGCACCATTTTAAATTAACCAACAAATCAGTTAACTCCAGCAATGCTGAAATTTAAATTGCAACTACTTAAGCTACCAAACAGCAAACAGCAAAAGAAAATAAACAACCCCACAAATCAACACACAGAAGAGTCTCTTTTGCTAAATTGCCTTTGGAGCTTCCTTCCAAAATACAGTTGCAGTCGCTCTCCAGTGCTGTCCTCTCCTCATGATCAGTTCTTGCTGCCCTGTTGCCCACTCTTTGAAAAAGACCTGGTCTCTTTTAAACCTCCTAGCACTGTCTTTCCTATGTTGCTGCTTAGCTAAAGGCAGAGGCCTGTTCTGCTATTTCCTTGCGCTGTGTATTGGCATTGGGGCCTAACTTTTGCCTACATTTTAATGGCAGGGTGGCAACATGCGCGAGATGCTCAGATGCCAAGTAAAGCAGGGATGCAATCCAGTTCTACAATGNGTATTTTATAACATGTTAAACATTTCCACCTGGGTTCATATTCACTGTATGTGTGATTTATTCAGTCATCTTTGGGTTGGAACACGATGATCTTCGAGGTCCTTTCCAACTCTAACCATTCTATGATTCTATGATCTTTAACTTAACTTTGTTTATTTCTACTTTTTTAAAAAAAAAAACACAAACACAACACTTTTACATGAGTGTGTGCGGTGGAAGAAAGACATTGCTGGTGTGTGTTGTTTCTTTGCAGCATTTAATCTGGCCATGAGATTGCAGAGGTGAACATGGCCAAGATCTGTCAAACATGATGAATAGTTTATTTTGCTGGATTTTTTCAGGAGATGGCAGGAATTCCGCGGGAGCCTGACCTGAAGGACTTTAAAAAGGTGACTGATTTTCAGAAAGTTACAATAGTTTTCCCTTTGAAAACAGACATCTTGACTGGGCAGTCATCCTGCTGCCACTGTTCACAGGTATATGAAAAAGCCAAAAAAGTGGCAAGGGGGCAGTAAGTCACTGAGAGGGTGACGGCTTTTTCTTGTCCTCCAGATTTCCTTTACTTCCGCAGAATGGCTCAGGATCCAGAAACATTAGCATTATCAGAGACAATAAAATTGTTCTTCCTGGAAATCTGGTGTTAGTCTCCAATGTTGTGGATAACCTAATATTACTATTCTATGATTCTGTGATAATATCTCAGAGCAAGGGAAATGCAGACATATAGAAGGACAGAGGCATACTTTGATCCTGAGACTTGGACTGCAGCAGTAAGATGGCAAGGTATTACAGTTTCTGGTTAAAGAGGAAAGCCTGACCCCAGAGGAGTTAAGGAGTAGGCCTCCATCATGCCAAGGATGTGAGTTACTAGAAAATTTACCCTTGTTTCCATGTAACAATTATAAGACTGCGTGTTTGCTGTCATCACTTGTGCTTGCCCTCTTTGCCTGGGGAAGAACCTACTCCTGGTTGGGATAGTTATCCCTGCTGGTAGAGAAATACAATTCAGAGAGCTCAACCACACCCCAGAATTAGCTCTGCTTTTCCTCTTGTGACATGCAAGTTGATTTTTTCCCATTTCTAGCTTTTGCAGGGTAGTTTAATGTGACTTTTCACTCTTCGGTTTTTAAGTACTTTGTTGAGGACAAGGCCCTAAAAGATGCCCAAAATATTTTGCTGCAGAAATACAAGTACACGGATTGAATCCCAGCCTGTTACTAGAAGGGAAGCTTACACTGTCAGCTTCGCTGCAGTACAGGTAGTGCCAATGTTATCCTGAAGGTTCCTGTGGTTCCATGCAAAATCTACTGCCCATCTATCAGCAGAATACAGGCCTTTTAATTTAGCCATGGTGATATATGTGTAACAGAGCCCAAGAAAAAAACACAAGGAAAAATGCAGTTCCCCACTCCCAACCTCCTCCTCAGGCCCTGACCTCCCTCCTTCATTCTGCAGTTGGAAAGTGAAAACAGAACTTCAGCTCTGTTTTCTCTCTTCTGGTAATCCTCTGTCAAGAGGCCATCTGTCACTCTTTCCACCTCAATGAAAACATCATCAGCTTTTTCATTTTAAGTGTTGACTTGAGAGACAAACCAGCCCTCATTTGTACCTTAATGTTCGTCTAGAAAGTCTTTCAAGATTTCAGGTTACACTCAGCAAACCAATGCCCAGTGGGTCTATGGGCTTAGATGGAGTTGGCCTCTCAGCTAGGAATTTATTGATTTGATACAGTTTCTTTTGTTACTTCTGAAACACAAGGCATGGGATGGGGAAGGGGGGAAGACCTTGATTAATAAAAGCATGAAATAAAATGCATATGTAAAGGGAGGTAAACAGTGGGCCAGGAGCTGATAAGATGTAGGAATTGAGTTTGTTAAGAAAATGCAGTCTCATATTGTTGAGAAAGAAAGATTAAACAAAATAAAAATAAAAATCCAAGCTTTTCATTTCATGCTTGTTGTGGTCCCAAACAGAGCTGTGTGTGCCAGTCCTTCTCAGAAGGTCTGTTCCATGCTGCAACTGTGGCTTGATTAGGATACTCTACAGGTCTCTCTCTGTTTTGGTTTACTACCCTGCACTGGACTTTACTATGCAAGGAGGAGTAACAGTTTATTAATTCAAATCAAAGAGAAAATTGATGGAGTTAAACTGGTTTACCACAAGCTATATAGAAGTCACTATTTACAAGCTGTTGTCATTTAGTGGTGTCCAACAGACTGCAGGTAGGAGAAGAGGTGGGTACTTGCTGGTTAGTGCAGAGCATTTTACACAGGCTGTGCTCATGGTAATCCTTTATTTCTGTCTCAACCACCCACGATTTTACTCCTGAAATACAAGCATTTTATTTCCATACTTAGTGACTTGGTCTCAAAAAAATAGAGGAGCATAGAGATGCTGTATATGTTGGCATGCTGGAAAGGATATCAGGGGGACAACCTTCACAAGCCTGTAAGAGCAGGTAAGGTGGCAGACAATTTGATTTAAACCACTGACTGAGAGCATTCCCATGGGGTGTTTATGTTGGTAATGATTATTGATATAATAACTCGCATGTCTGTGAAAGAACCAGGCAGAAGAGGGGGCATAAAAGGTTATTTAGAAGAAAGTCAGACCCTATAAACATTTTCTATGCTGATGTGTCACACCACCTGTACCTTTATTGACTTGTTCTTGATTTGGACCACAGTAGACAAGGGTAAGATCACTTTCATAGTCTAATACAGTGGCTACAAAATGATGCTAAGTACCCAACATTGCTTCTGAAAAAAAATAGAAATTACAAAAACAATAGAAAAACAGAGGATGAGAACAAAAAGCTGAGTGCTGAATGACTTAAAAAGCTTGAGTAATCATTCTTATGGGACTACTTAAAAGCTGTAAAAAGTTGGAAGTTTTTAAGCAACAATTGTTGAATTGGAGCAGCACTGCTGACAACTGACTCTAAATGTAATAGTTGGGTACAAAGCTTGCTTGTGCTGCCACATTATTTATTAGTTTCATCTATGGTGGATACCTAGGGGAGTTAAAATAATTTGAGTTTTAGGGTTTGTATGTTTATACCTGTATTTTTTATGTTCTATATCAATTTTTTGTTCTATATCAATTTTTAAGGAGAAAGAATGTAACAAACTGACTTGAGTAGTTATGTGAAGGTCTGTGTGCAGGTCTGGAGCCCTCAGTATAGGAAAGATATGGACCCTGATGGAGTGGGTCCAGAGGAGGGCCACGAAAATGATCAGGGGGCTGGCGCACCTCTGTTACGAGGACAGGCTGAGGGAGCTGGGGTTGTTCAGCCTGGAGAAGAGGAGGCTCTGAGGAGACCTAACTGCAGCCTTCCAGTACCTGAAGGGGGCCTACAGGAAGGCTGGGGAGGGTCTGTTTACAAAGGCCTGCAGTGATAGGACAAGGGGCAATGGCTTTAAGTTGGAGAAGAACAGATTTAGATTGGATATTAGAAACAAGTTCTTTACTCTGAGGGTGGTGGAGCACTGGAACATGTTGCCCAGGGAGGTGGTTAGGCCCCTTTCCTCAAGGTGAGGCTCTACGAGGCTCTGGACAACCTGGTCTAGTTGGGGATGTGCCTGTGACTGCAGGGAGTTCAGACTAGGTGACCTTTGGAGGTCCCTTCCAGCCTGGACAATTCTATGATTCTATCAAAAGATTGCAAAGAGTCTAATGCACAGTTATAGGTGGGTTTAGTCTTTCTCAGAGTAAGACAAGAGGGGTTTCAAAATATGTAATTTGTAACATGAATTCTTTTGTGTCAACAAAATGAAGTTTCTCAAAAGAAAAAGTAATGGTTCCCCTTATCTTGCTTATAACAATGAAATGACATACTTGATTCACCATTGCTTTTTTCCCATGAATGAAACCTCATGGAAAGTATACTAATTTTTTTTTTAAACTAAGGATACACTTATAAATGAGTTTAACATGACTGATATTTTAATCCGTGGTTAATTTACTTCTCTAGATCTTTAAAAGGTCCAACAGTTCAATAGATAGTTTATAACCATCTAGAATACATTAATCTCTGTAACATGGCTATAACATCTGTTAATCATTTGTTACTCACTTGCATGCCATTTATAAATGCAACCTTTACATAAAGCTTGAGTGAAATATTTTGTGTTTGTACAACATGTTCCTTTCAAGGAATGCAAAGCACTTTGTAAGCATCATTTAGTTGAGGATTATTACTCCCACATGTTATAGGTAAACTGTATCCTCAATCTCCCAATAGACAGACTAAGAAATAGGGTTACATCCATACTGGAAGAAGAAAGCAGCACTTGTGAGCTACATCAAATCAACAGTCTTCTGTATCCCACAGACTTCCTGTATGAATTCTGCCTGTAACTAGTAGCACACAGTATCCAAATTGTGCTTCTGAAGCCTCATGTCTAGGCATTAGACTTGCAATCCCTTCCTAAAGTGGGTATGTATAGATACAAGATTCCAAGGAATGGTCAGCATTCCCCCAGGAAGATTTGCTTTAAACCCTGGGTGCATAGGCATGTGTCTCCCTGTACTTAGCGTTCTCAGTTTGCAGACAGAGGTGAAACTGGCTTAGCCCATGGACCTTTAAAGTATGAGTGAGCTCTGAAGCTTAGGTTACAGCCTTGTCCCAGCAGGAACTTGTATGTTCAAGAATGGATGTTTACACATGTGGTGGATGGTGGGTGTTCCTTGTCTTCGGAGTAGACTTGGGCACATGCTTGGCTTTAATTTCTTGAATACCCCAAGTTCCATTTCTTTTGTGACATAGTGGAGAAAGGTGTGGTACAGATGAAAAGAGAGGTTGGGCTTTCTTGCTCCATCTCAGTGACAAATCAGTCCTCTTTCCCTGAGCAGCCATCAAGTTGTACAAATAGGATTATACCATGAGTTCCTTCACACCTGTTTCTTCAGAGCTGAAGTCATGCCCATGCCATTTTCTGGGCTGAGTGAGGCAGTGCTGTCTTTGTAGGTCCTTCTTGCTGTTGCCATTAACAATGACCTCCAATTTGCAAACCACCATTTGGTGAGTCCGTTCCATCCATCATACTTCATCTTCCCCTTGCCTGGACACCATGCATTACTGCACTTCTTGTTGAGCCTACAGTCTTCAACAACTGTAAGAACCTCTACTTATGGACATTTTCTGTATGCTCCAAACCAGGCCAGACACCAAGCTGGTGTCAGGAGATGTGTTAAAGTTCAAAATAGAGCACAAGAGCTAAGCTATTCAGGAGGCAAGGAATTCAAATACGAGCAATTGTACTGATTGCCAAGCTCTACTCAGCTCTATTCCAGTTTCTTTGATGTATTCATATATCTGCTTTTTCAGTTGTGATGGAATATTTTACTGACTGTCTTACACATAAGCCTCCTACTCTTCTGAAACCGGGACATTTTTTTCATTCTATTTTCTGCCTAAAAAAAATAATAACCAATGCTTTCTTTGGATCTTCTTTTTGTATTTAGACTAAGTTGAAAAGCCATACCAGAATAAATTTAAAAAGAGTTCATTTCATAAATATACCTGGCCTGAAAACTTCCCCCAGCCATGAAATCAGTAGCAGCGACATAAAGCTTACTCCAACGTATCATGAGTACCTTGTGGTCACTACTTTACCTTGGTGACCCCTTAATAAGGCAGCATTTTCAATTTGTGGAGTTAGAAGGAGAAGCTGTTCAAGCACAAGATGCAGGGAGCACACACCCTCTTTCTATGAGATCCTCTGCTGCAGCCTCAGAAGAAATAACCCAGTAGGTCCCTACTAGTGCTTGGCCAGCCTGCAGCAGCCTTTCTCTGCTCACACCATGAAACTGCCTGTAAAGGTTCCCACTCAGGAAGGCTCAGCTCCAGGAGGCAAAGCCAATACTGATCTCACCCATCACAACCCTGTGCACATATCAGCAGCACAGTATCACTCTCTAACCCACATCCAGTGGGACTGTGCAGGTTTGCTCACTGAAACAAACATGTGGTGTATCTGCCTTGCAAACTGGTACATGTTATGGGCAGGTCTAGGTGAGCTGTAATCAAAGCTAGACAGTCCTGAAAACAATCTAGCCATGATAGCACAATGCTTAGCAACAACTCTGTATTAGAGGCTATTCCGCAGCATTTAGCCTTTTTCCCATTACTTTTTATCTGTCGAGGCAAGCATTTGCTGAAGGCTTACCTCATTCTCTGATATCTGATATATCATGCTGCTACTCTGTCATACCATGATGACCTCTTAGACTATGATGTGTCTTAACCACAACCATTTTCCTGACTTTGTGATTCCAAGTTTAAACCTTGGTTCACCAGCATGATCTCTTTCTGCAGAAAAGGGAAACAGGCCTCCACTTAACTTTATTTACTATTTAATTTCTTATTAGACTGAAGCATTGCTTCTGTAGACATTTCATATGAATTCAGAGACTACCCACTTTGTCATCAAAACCCTTTGGATACTGAGGGCTACTCAAAGGGAGGTTGGAGTAAANTGATGTCTGTCTTCTCTCCTAGCATTTCTCCTATAATTCCTATTAATAGGAAATATTTGTCCATCTCCTCTGGGTCTTCCAATGTAACAACCAGAGCTACAGAAGGATAACACATATCTCTCACTTCTTTTTGTTTCTCTGTGAGAAAGGCAGAAATCTCCTAAGGCAGTAAGGAGTAGGACAGTCAGATCTCTTCAGCACAGGTCTGTGCTCTATTGACAGCTGTCTTATCTTCTGTACAGTTACTAGGATCCTCTTCTCTCCCACAGAAACTTCATGACTTAAAAAAATGTAGATATAATTGTGGGTACTTAGTTTCCATACTACAACAAATGTCACAGTCTCTCAGTTTTTAACAGGCGTATCCAGTTCAAACACTCCTTGAATAACAAACACATCACTGTACAGCCTAAAATTTACTGTTTACTGTATACTGTCTGCAGTTTGTTTCAGAGCTTACAGGCTTGCTTACCAGTGCCTGAATTTAACTTGAATGGATCATCCTATTTCAGGCTGACAGTCCATTCTCTCCCTATGCAATGTTCCCTGTTTCTCCAGTGAAGAATTCCCCTGAGAGAATGATGCTCTCACACAGTCATAGAAGATGGCCTTGCAAGGCATCAAAAAGCCATCTACTCCATCCTTCTGCTGTAGCAAGAGCTAACTGCCTTAGGCTATTGCTGAAACATCCTCATTGATCACTAACATTAGCAACCTCTTGCAAAGAGCTGTGATGCACAGAAGTTTGTGTGCCTTCCTCTGTTGTTGGTTGTTGTTGGAGATTGCCAATATAAGCATAGCCCCGGGGATGTTTTCTGGGGACTTTGTGCACTGACCACCTTGATAAACCTGCAGTCCAGACTAAGAAGCTTTCCCCGTGCTTTTGCTTTATCAGTGGCCAGTTCTGGGCCTTGTGTGAATTTGTTTATGAGTGTTTTATAGCATTTGATTCTTTTGTCAAGAGCTCTCCAAAATGAGAGGGTTGGCTTTTCAGCCTTGAATTGGTCATATGTGTTTCACTATTCTGCTTCTTTCTGAACTCCTTATCTGAAAACAGATTATCTCATTTTCCTTGGAGAGTAGCTTTCCACAAATGTCTATACCACCATATCATATTTAGCATCCTTTGTTCAGGTCACTTGAAACCATTTAAAACATGAAGTTCCTCAGGGGTGGCTATTGTCAGAAAGAAAGCTTTCATCAGGTTTCTTTCTTTTTGCTTGCAGATACATACAGGACAATCAGCTGCATAAACCTTGTCCACTTTCCCTCCACACTTCTACACTCAGGTGTGGTGATGACATTCATTGTTCCATGCTGTTACAGTAGACATTTTTTAGTTCCTTGAAGTCTTGCTACTCCAGGTTGCTAGGAAGTCTGGCAGAGATACCCTTCCATCAGTACTGGGGTCTCTGTTGGCCAGCAGCTCGTAATATGAGTCCTGGAATAACATGAGCTGTTCTAAATTTGTCTCACAAGGTACATTTAAAAGTTACAGTTTTGTACATTATCTTCTTCAAGAGATGGAAATCACTTGTCCCTTTATGACTGCCTGAGAATCATTTAAATCTTCATGCTTCAGATAAATGTCCCTGCCTGAAATCTGACCATGCTGTAGAGAATATCATGCTAACAACAGGGCAATGAACCCCTCACTTGCTTTAATATCCAGACTATCACAGACTGAACAGTCAACTTTGCATTGCAGCTGACACAGCTGAGGAGAGCAAGGGGAAAGGACTCAGTGCTTGTTGGTACACAGAAAAGTCTCTGACTGTCTTGGAGAGAACAAGGAGTTGTATGGACACAGTAGGTTACCAGATTCCTTACCTGAAAGGAAGATTAGGTTGTTGTAACTGTCCAGCTGTCTTCTAACACTTCCTTTCAGGTGTGGCTACCTCCACACAGCCTGCCTGGTCAGCTTGGCAAGCTCCTTATCCACCTGGCAGAGTCTAGTGGCCTAAACCTGCCCAATGTGAAACACTGTCTGGCTCACTGTCACTCAGGAAAAGTAAGACACCTCAGGAGTTTGAATGGTTTATTTTGTCTAAAGGAGATCTACATAACTCCATTGGGAAACTCATTCCAGAGAACATATGAATTCATCTTGTCCTGAAAGCCCTTTCTAAATGATATGCAAAATGTCAAACAGACACAGTACGCACTTGGCCTTCTCACAATGCCTATTATTACCAATTATTGCTGAACAAAACCAGTGAAAGACCTCTGGAGGGCAGCCATACATTTTCATCTTGTTCTTGAAGGTCTTGCAGCATTCTAACTCCTCTTTGATCTTTATGGAGCCTGGAAGAGCCAAGTGTGCAGACCTTATGTACGTATTCAACACGTACATAAACTGTAGGCTCTATAAAGAAAGCTATAAATTCTTACTTTTGGAAAGAGGTCTTTGCCTTCAGTCTCATTGACTTTTTATAATCACCTTATTTTTACATTTTTTTTTTCTGTTTTGCCCTTCTTGTTGTCTACGTCATGCTAAAATTTGTATGTAATAAATGGTGCTTGATCCCACCCTAGAAAAACTGAAGACCCAGTTGCATGTACCTTCTATAGGTTCTTAGCCTCTTTTAATTTGCTGCACATGCCCATGACAGCTCCTTTTTCTCAGTTAAAGTCACTTGGAAGTTTGCTTAATAAAAACCATTCATAACATAAATCTTAAAAACTTCTGAAATTGTGCTGGCCACAAGGTACCTTTTTATAATGTTTTTCAGGCACAACTTTTTCTTACAATCAGCTTTATGTTTCTCATATCAGTACATATCAGTGGTGGCAGTCCTGAGTTTTTGGAGCCAGCTTTCCAGCAGAAGAGAATCAGTGGCACAACTGATGTAAGGGAAAGTTCAATTCAGAACCGATGGTGTACACCTCCAGTATGACAACACAGAGTAAACAGCTGTTCCACAAGATGAAATTGTCTTCAATGCTTGGACAAAGTACATGGAAGTCTTAATCTTAAAGACATTACAGTAGGTATGGCATTAACACGTTTGAAGTAAATACAAGGTAGAAAGAAGTCTTTTGGTTACTGTTCAAGTTAGTGTTCAACATCAAGCAGTACAGGTGAGTCAACTTGCTTTAAAGAGAAAGTAAGTAGCTGAAGTTATGGCCTAGTCAGTAAAATTATAATTAAACCCTTTCTCTAAAATTATTAGTTTTCCAGCACAGGCCACATCTTCCTATACTCACCTCATGTCAGATATCAAAACCCTCTGTTAATTGATATTCAAATATATGGCAGCCTGTCCT
This sequence comes from Pedionomus torquatus, assembly GCA_013398155.1. Lineage (NCBI taxonomy): Eukaryota > Metazoa > Chordata > Aves > Charadriiformes > Pedionomidae > Pedionomus > Pedionomus torquatus. The sequence goes on along the minus strand of VZRU01002907.1, from coordinate 20,583 downwards.
ACAGTTTTAGACAACAAGTTGCCTTGTAGCAAGGACTTGAGGAAAGAACTATTTGGAAAATCAAAGACTAGCTTCAATTTAGGGAGCTGATTTTGTTAAATACAAAGGTAAACTGCAGTCTCCAATTTGCATGTATAATTTATTTTGCATAATAGATATGGCAACAGCAACTGGAAACCAGCTGCAAAATTAAAATATTCCATAAATGCTTTTAAAAGTATATAAATATCTGCAAAATTATTGGCTCTTATTCCTGATTCTACGAGTGTCACATCACTGTCTCACACACTGTATGTCCAGTTAAAGCATATAAAAAACTGTTTAGACCATCATTGCTGATAGAATTCTCCCACCTTATACTTTCCTAGTAATTACATAGACAGTGATCTGTCTTTAAAATATACCTCATGGGATGCACAAGTAATGAAGTCGCCTGACTGACAACTCTCTATGGTACTTTATGTCATGATGCAAACTTTGTCTTAAGGTAATGGTGAAGTTTCATGCTTGCAGTTTGACTTCCAACAGGGCACATTCCACCTTGAGTTAGTTTTCAACCACTTGCCAAAAAAGAAAAATAAGCTGCTGCATTTGGATATGGAGTGTGAAATCACCCGGATGGGAGTAATGTGAGTGCACATAATTGTACACCTGTTAGTTATTTCTGAGAAGCTAACCTGTTCATGCTACAATTAGGTACAGTGTAAATCACGAAGACAGAAAACACATTCAATCAGTTGGACATGGTGACAGAAAAAAAATCAGATTTCATGGCTTGATAGAAAAATCACATTAGGGTCTAAATGAATTATTTCTACGACTCAAATAAATTATCATCCAGGCTTACATTCCTCTATTAACAAGATGAACATTTTGGGGAGAGAGACTTATATACTCCAGGGGAAGGTGGGTGTAAATCACTGCAGTCAAGGATACAGGGGTTTAGCTAGAGTATGCACTGAGAGTTGCTTTTAAGCAGGGAAATGCAGTTTTAGGGGGGAGGCCAATGAGAAATTTCCTTGATGTGAATGGTACCGTATCTGGTGCATTTTCCAGACACAAGCCCACAAAACTTCCATTTGCAGTGTCAAAAGATGATTTGCTGCCATCATGTCAGCAACCATGTGCTTTGAAGATAAATGTAAGCCAAGGCTGTGGCAGCAGCCTTCAACACCATGTCAGTAACACAGAAAGAATTTGCACTGCAGTGTTTAGGTGCAATAGAGAAATGAACCAGCCTTAAGGGCTGCCGTGGAGTTTAAAACTTTATCATTTGTTACTGGCAAACCCAAACACAAGTGGCCTAGTGACGCTCTGATGTTGACAACTTGACCTGGTGCCATTCCCTTTCTTAGTGGCTGCTGTCTCACAGAATTCAATGGTGTGTGATGGATTGTGTCAGGGCAAAGCATCTGCATGCACCCATTTCCAAAACATACAGTACCTCCACAAGTTGTTTCACTTGCTCAACACTTTTGCTCAAAGAAGAATACATACAGTATGGAAAGCAACTTTTGCAGGTTTTGCAGGTTTTACAGGTTTCTGCAGCCTTGAAAAAAATAATTATTGCATTTTGCTCACATACTTTTAATACTCCAACAAAAAGAAATCTACATAGCCTCAAAATTTTTACTTGAGAGTAGTAAAAAAGCTTGTATATACAAATACATCACTATTACGTGAAATACTCATTTTGTGTTGTTGTGTGTCATGAGATAATGACCTGCATCAACATCAAGAGTTATGTTATGACAAACATTACTAAGTAATATTTTTACATGCAACCTTTAGCTCAGAAAGCCCTTGGCATTATTTTGACCACACAGGCCTTTATTCAAAGCTCCCTGAAGGCAACTTAATTTTCTGCAATAGGTCTTGTGTGGAGCACATAACTTTCTGAGCATGCATACAATCTCTTTTCTGTAATAATGAGGTGCAAGGCCAGTGAAGCCCATGTTAGCGCAGCTATGCAAACTGAATAGGAGATGAGCAAAGGAGCCAAGGACATGCAGCAGCTCTTGTGAAATCATCAGCCACTTAATTTCTTCTAACATATGTAAATTTGCTTTGTTTTGGAACTGTTCCAAGCCTAAATACAACGGCTATTAGCAAACAACTGAAGTATCACTTAAGGCCATAAATATGATTCTCAGTCTTTGCATTCATCCACTATTAGTGTCAACTCCACTTAGACATGCCTTCTGAAGAAGTAGTAGATGGTCAAATAAATATTATCCTCTGTTACTTCTTCAAAATAACAGCATTTGGATGGCTGTGGAAACAGGTCTTTCTTTGATATAATAGATGGATGTTTATGTTTCAGCAAGGGTCAGCTTTAGCAATTATAAATCTTACATAATCATTTCCTGATATGGGCAGTACTGGGTGGCACCTTTGTCATGATAAATGAGAATAAACCAGCGAATGCAAAAGAGATTATCACAGCAGAACTGGTGGCTGGGTGACTTTGGAGCTTTATTATGTCATGCTTACTAAGCAGTTCTATATATTCAAGGCATGAAGCAAGCTAGATTTAATGATGGTTTATCAGAATACTGAAAATTAATTGACTTATTTATTAAATTAAGGCTTTTAAAATGACATCTTAATGTGTTGTAAGCAAGACAGAGGATGGTCAGCATTAATTCCACTACAGTTGAGAAGGAAAGGAAAGGGAGAGCCAGATCAAAGCACCTTTGGAGCATGTTCTGCTACTTCTCTAACAAGAGGAACTGTCTCTCTTCCAAAGGAAAGAGGTGGAATCATGAATTAGGATGGTTGAGCTGGGTTTTTTAGAGTTTATCTAGAAGAAAAACTAACAAAGCAAGTGAGTCTGCTTAACGAGAGAGCGTGTACACCCTGTGTACACTGGGGATAGCTTTGTGGTGCCAGTCTGTCTCTTCAGTGCAATATGTCCCAGCATTGGACACCCTTTATTTGAGGGGCAGCAGGAACCTGGCCACCTCAGTGCAGCTGGGGTTATGTTTTTTTCTGTGTCTCTAGAGTAACCACTGTGCTTCAAGCAGTCTACTACAATAATAAACACTGAGGTGGATGGTGGGAGTGGTGAAGCAATCAGCTGCAATTTCTGCTAACTTCATTCTGAGAGGTTCTGCAGACTGAATATTTCTGATTTCATCTTAATGCTGAAATCACAACTCCAGCAAAGTCAATCTGGGAATTGTGAGCCAGATGAAATAAGTGCTAATTTGATAAATTCTTGTACAAGTTCGTCTTTCATGATTAGTAAAGGAGGTGTGGACACCGGGCCTGCTTTAAGGAGTGCGTCTGTCACCATTAACAAGATTAGAGCACATGGGCTTTGAAACAGAGGAAAACTGATCTCCTAGTGTAGCTTGATGCCTTCAACACAATTTCCAGGGAATCAGCTCATCTGCAAGCAAAATACAGCAAGGACATGGCAGCTGAAACAGCGTGCAAAACAGGAGAACAGTCAAGGCTGTAAGTGTCTTCCCACCCTGCAGTGATGATCCCCTGGTTAGTGGGGAGGGATGGAGCAGAGGGAAAAATAGGCAGGTAAGGCTTTCCCACTGGGAAAAAATCCTTATGTCCAGCAAAGACATGAGCAGCCCAGAGCCTGGAAAAGAAAGTGGGGACTTCATTATAATCTTTGCCTTCAGAATCTGCACTAGTCATAGTACGATCTGGTGGACTAAACCACACAGCTCAGGTTATTGTGTAAGGTGAAATGCTTCCTCTTCATTTCCAAGAAAGAGATAGAAGAGGAGATTTCACTCTGGGAAAAAAAAAAAAAAAAAAAAAAAAAAAAAAAAGCTCCTAGTAACAGAAGCTAGTAATAAATTCTGCTCCAGAGTGTTAAAAAATGGTAATTATTCCACAGAAAATCTGAAGGACATATGGTTGCATTTCACCTATGGGAGAGACTGCTGTCTGCTTGGCAAACCCAGGCAGAGACATAGGTGCAGGCCTTGCTGCCAAAGGCAGCAGAGACAGCAAAAGAGATGCGTTGGTACTGAGAACCTGAGGAAAACCTTTTGATAGGGCTGATTTGGATCTGGGCAGCTTCTTCCATCTGAATTGGATGTTTGCAAGTTGTTCCTACACTGTCAGTGTCTACAGTAAATATAAGATGTCAGAAGCAAAAAAAACCAAAAAACCAAACCAACAAAACCCCCCAAAAAACAGAACAAAAGAGTAAACTGTACATGGTGGAGGCAGAAAAAAAGTGAATGCAGTAGGATAGGATGAAGAGCGGACACTTACATCCTGAATGATTCAGTCCTGAAGGAGCAAAGTGATTTATAATCTCTTTTTTTTTCTTTTTTTTTTTTTTT
>VZRU01002907.1:0-11700 GCA_013398155.1 Pedionomus torquatus | reverse complement strand
ACTGTGGGCTCATGTGGAGCTTCTCATCCATGAGCACTCCCAAGTCCTTCTCCTCAGGGCTGCTCTCCAGCCATTCTCTGCCCAACCTGTATTTGTGCCTGGGATTGCCACATCCCGTGTGCAGCCCCCTGCACTTGGCTTGGTTGAACTTCATGCTATCTGCATTAGCCCACCTCTCAAGCCTGTCCAGGTCCCTCTGAATGGCATCCCTTCCCTCCAGCATGTCGACTGTGCCAGCAAGCTTGGTGTCATCAGCAAACTCGCTGAGGGTGCATTCAATCCCACTGTCCATGTCTCTGTCAAAGATGTTAAATAGTATTGATCACAGTACTGGTCCTTGTGGGACACGACTCGTCACCATTCACCACTTGGACATTGAGCCATTGACAACAACCCTTTGAGTGCAGCCATCCAGTCAGTTCCTTATCCACTGAGTGGTCCATCCATTGAACTTATGACTTTCCAATTTGGAGACTAAGATGTCATGTGGGACAATGTCAAATGCTTTGCATAATTCCAGGTAGATGACATCCATTGCTCTGCCTTTGTCCACCAATTTTGTGGCAGTATCATAGAAGGCCATCAGATTTGTCAGGCAGGGTTTGCCCTTGATGAAGCCGTGCTGGCTGTTTCCAATCACCTCCTTATTTTCCATGTGCCTTAGCAGAGATTCCAGAGAAATGAGCTGTATCCTGTGAAAGAAGCAGCCTGCCCAGTTGCATACATGAGGACATAGGTTGCTGACTCCATCATTGTTGTTTGGGCTCTGCAGATTCTTGACCTGTATTGCTACACCCATGCCAGGGACTGCTCTTCTGGGTGTGGGTCACCTGGAAAGAATTTTCAGGCAGGATGAATGATGTAGGTAGATTTCTTAGCAGGTTTACAGCCAGTGCTTTGGCTGCCCAGAAGAGGCATGCCAGCATGTGAAATCAGCCTAAGCAGAGGACTACTGAAAACTGAAAACCAAGCCATACTTTTTACCTTGATCATCCTTTTGGTTTCTGATGCCACATTCAGCAACTGCTAAGGAGACCCAGGCATGATTTCTGGTAGCACAGTATAGTCTTTGGTGTACAGATAAACATCAAAAAATGTGAGAGGATATCAGAAGGATATCAGAAAAGAGTGTCAAAGATCTATTATCCCAAGACTGAAAAGACTGTCTTTATTCTCAGATGACAGGAATCTTTTTGCTTTTTTCTATATATTTGCTTAAAATGAAGACACTAACTATACTTTAGGTGTTCATATAACAAAAGCAAACCCACACTGTTAGTGAAGAGAATTATGATCTTCCATATTCAAAGAATGAAACCAAACATACCTCTTGTCAAATCTGACAGACCTTTGCTGAAGTGAAATTCCTCTGCAGCAGCAAAGATGTTCTGCTCTGAAAGGCTGAGATTTCTGTCAGAAAGAACACCGCCAGTCTAACAAAGAAAATTAAAGGTAGGATCTGATTTCTGCACCTAAGCCCTTTCTCCTGTAACTAGAGCTGGGACGTTGCTGTGAGCTTTGTGGAAATGATTGAAAATGTGTGAAATGGAACTAGACCAGCCTAGTTTCCATGAGTGGTCAGAAATGTCTATCTGTATGAGATGTATGCAGGCATCACATTACAAAAGAGTTAAGGAGCAATGACTCTGTGGTGACAGCCTAGTTTTAGTGTGGAAAGATCTAGTCATCCTATGGATTATCATGAAGGACTGAAGCAGTCCCTTGTGTTCCTTTTGGGGATAAAGCTTGAAATTTGGTGATTTACAGACTCATGAAATCAGTTCAATAGGGGACATTTTACAGAGACCTCCAAATCCATGAACATATAGTATATTTGATTCTTACCTTGGGAAAAAAATGCTGGCTATCAAATTAGAGCAACAGATCCAATCAGATGGCAATGGCAAACTGTAATGTTTTTCTTTTGATAACCATTGTATGAAGACTCATAGCTGCCCTAACTCCTGTGCATTTACATCTGGACAGGCACATGGAAATAGCAATCTCCAATCAAATCGAAATATCCCACCCATCACTGCATCTGATAGTGAACAAACACAGATTCCGAGCAAGGAATAAGTTACAAGACCAAGCATGTACTGGTATTTCACTAGAATGATTATTCAGCCTCCAATGAATCATTCAAGTAATTTCTGACTCAGAGGTGGTACCTTTGTATTTTACATACCTTGATGGATTTCTCATCCACATGTTTGTCCAGTTGTTTTTTGAACTTGTTTAAATTTTTAACACCTGTATTGTCCCATAACAACCCGTTTCACAGAGTATTCCTGGGTTGCACAGAAACCAGCCTCTTTTTTTTTTTTTTTTTGAACCTAACATATGTTAACTTGATTTCATACCCAAAGCTTATGTGTACAGACAGTATTATTTCAGACCTGTTAGAAAGTTAAGAAGGGAAATTGTTTTACACTTAACAAATAGCTTGAATTATTTGAAGCCAACTTTAGAATATGTTTAGATTTTTTTCCTGTCAGTTTAACAGTTTTCTGAGCTTTTATCACTGAATATTAATCTCTACGTAACAGCAACAAAGAGGAAAAGGTAACAAAAGGAGCGTGTGCCATATTTTAAATACTTAAGCTGCAAGAGAGCAAGCCTTTAAAAGTAATCCATTAAAAGAACTCCAGTTTTGCAGAAAAAAAAATTACTACTTTCTTCTTGCCCTATTCCAAAAGATATAATCCTGTGAAATTAATGGGGAGAAAGATGAAGACACATAGAAGGCAGAAATATTATTGTACATAGCAGACTATCAGTCTGTGAAATTCAGCATTCCGTTAAATCAACAAGGTAGCTTGTTTTTATGGGGTGGATAACTTTACAAGCAAAACAGCACATATTGCTATAGTAATGATGACAACAAAGAAGAGTGAGACTGCTCCCAAGGACCAGAAGGGAAAAAGCTCTTGAACACCATAGCTATTGTCCTCTCCTGCTTCTTTTCCCCTTATGTCTTCCTATCATCATGAGAAAATAGCAACTTCTGTGGATCACATTGAAAACATGACAACAGTTGCTGTTCAGTAAAACAAGATTCTCATAGAAAGCATGAGAAATGTGCCAGAGGGAGAAGTACAAACTGCTAGTTAGAGTGGAGCAGGACCTAGACACTTAGATATTCCCTATAATTTATAAGCACCAGTGACAGAATTAAATTTGGCCAGGGACATCAAGGGCAACAAGAAAAGCTTCTACAGATGTGCCAGTGATAAAAGGAAGACTAGGGAAAATATAGTCCCTTTCTGGAAGGAATTGGGAGATCTGGTCACCCAGGATATAGAGAGTACTGGGGCAATTAATGACTTTTTTTTACCTTGATCTTCATCACCAAGGGCTCTAACCACACCTCCCAAGTCATAGACAGCAAAGGCCTGGGAGAATGACTGGGAGAATGATAAAACACGCACTGAAGATGACCAGGTTCAAGACCACCTGAGGTACCTGAAGGTGCACAAGTCCATGGTACCTGATGAGATGTATCCACAGGTCCTGAGGAACCGGCAGATGAAGTTGCTAACCCATGATCCATCATATTTGAGAAGTCACGGCACTCTAGTGAAGTTGCCACTGACTGGAAAAGGAGAAACCTAAATGTAATTTCTAAAAAGCAAAAAGAAAAGACCCCTATGGAACTATTGGCTGGTCAGTCTCTCCTCTGTACCTAGCAAGATCATGGAGCAGATCTTCCTGGAAACTAACCAGGCATATAGAAAATAAGGAGGTGATTGGTCTCAGTCAACAAGGCTTCACCAAGGGTGAGTCCTGCCTGAAAAACTGGTGGTCTTCTACAGTGGGGTTACAGCATTGGTAAAAAAAGGAAGAGCAATTGATACCATCTACCTGGACTTGTGCAAAGCATTTGACACCAACACACGACACAGTCATGTCTCTAAATTGGAGAGAAATGGATTTGATGGATGGACCACACAGCTGGATAACGAATTGTCTGAATGGCCACAGTCAAAGACGAAGTCAATGACTCAATGTTGAAGGGGAAACCAGTGACCAATGACATTCCTCAGGGTTTAGTACTGAAACTGATGTTGTTTAACATCTTTGTTGGAAACACAGCAGGATTGGGTGCACCCTCAACAAGTTTGCTAACAACACAGAGCCCTGTGACACAGTCAACACACTGTAGGGAAAGGAAGCCTTCCAGAGAGACCTGAACAGGCTGAAGAGCTGGGCCCATATGAACCTCATGTTGTTCAAAAAGGCCAAGTTCAAGGTCTGCATTTTGGTTGGGGCAATCCCAATCACAAATACAGGCTGGGTGGAGAATGGATTGGAAGCAGCCCTGAGGAGAAGGACTTGGGGGTGTTAGTGGATGAGAAGCTCAAAATGGTCCAGCAATGCGCACTAGAAGCCCAGAAAGCAGGACATTTGGAACCAGATGAACTCTAAGATGCCTTCCAACCCAAACTATTCTATGATTCTATGACTGGTGAGGCAAAAGCACTCAAATCCAAGAGGATGGGTATTAACAGCAAACATTCTGGAAGCTAATGCTGATTAGGAAACAAGTAATTTCTATGCTGATCACCTAGGGTAGGCTGCTTCAAACATTGCTGTTGCTCTCAGATTCTGAACACTGAGATTATGATTTAGAAAGTGCCAAAACTGAACTGCAAACTAAAAGGTTGCCTATGGTTTACTGGTGCACGTATTCCCCTGACTTCTTAAAATGAGGTCTTGCTTAAACCCACATGCAGCAGAAACCTCTCTTCCATACTCTCAACATGCATCAAAGCTCTGAAACAGTTAAGCAGACCAACTGACACGTGGGTGTTTGCTTCTGTTTTGAAGTTTAAAGGAAGGAAAAAATCCTCCATCAAGTGCAAATCCTATGCGAGTTCCTGCAGGCATAGCATACGGGTGAAAAAGCCCTTCCACATCTGTGTTTATTATAACAAATACCATTTAATCTCCCACCCTGCATTGCAACTGCTGGTTATTTTTAACAATATGAGAACAAAGGGGGGGGAAATGGAAGGTGTGTCTCACCCTCCACCCCTGTGCCATTATCTGAAGAGGTACTTTGTACAAATTACTATTCTGGATTATCTGTCAGCTCTCCACTCTCAGTGTCAAGCCAAAAAGAAAGGCAGGAGAGTAGCCCCGTGTCCTTTAGATCTGAATAAGTTAATGCTTTTCCAGTGACATCAGCACAGGGATGAGAGAAGTCAACTGTTAATAGACAAACCCAGTCATAGAGAAGGAACAAAGTAGAAGGCAGATCAACTTAAGCCTCAATTAACTGATTCTACTTATTAAATTTCCTCACCTCAGAAATGCAGAAGAAGAGGGAAAACTAAAGTGGAAAAGGAAAACTCAAAATTTTTCCACTTTTCTCTGAGTCCTCATGCATAATTTATGGGTAAAATAGGCAGCTCTAGCCAAAAGAATCAAGTGGCAGACACGGTATAAACCTCTGCATAGTGTGAATGTCTGTATATTGGGATCGTTTAAGTGGAAATTTAGGGCAAAAGGAATTACTGAGTGAAAAACTTTTAGTTTCCATGGTGTATTGTGCTGTATTGTTTCTATAGAATCTGCTATGAACGGACCAAGTATTTTCTTCTGTCCTGTTGTAAAATATCAGAATTACTGTTTCTTGGGTATCACTAAAGTCTGCACTCCTGCTGGTTCAACAGCCATCTGCTCTAGTTGACCTCAAAAGGCTCACTCCAAGACAAGATTAATGTCCCCAAGACAAGGAGATAAGCAGGAGATACCTGCACTTCCTGATGCTTGGACTGAAGCCACAACAACCTGACTGACACAAAACAGTATCTGTCCATATATAGTTCTAACTGAAGGAACCTTCCAGTTAGAAATAATGAGTTTATATCATGCCTCCTTCAGAAAGGAAACTACTGCTATTGCTTTTGAAAGTCTATTGAAAAAAATCTCATAAATATGTTACCTTGATTGGCTGATAGTTCTCTCCAAACGTGTAATTGCTCTTTTATTAAAGTCACTAAACAAATTAGATAATTTAATTGCTTTCTTCATTGCAATTTAGTGAATTATCATATCTGTTTATATTTTTAGAGTCAGTGGCTATCTATTGTTCCTTCCTTTGTTTTAGAGGTGTGATATTTCAAAATTAAAGCTTCTTCTGCCCATAACAATGTCTAGTTTGCTTGGAAAGTAGGAAGTGAAAGTTGTCTTTTCAAATTCCTATTTAAATTACTTTATACTTAAAGTTTTATATATACTTAAGTTTTCTGGCAGTTTGGCAGGAGCAATTTTGGGCACCCAGAGCAGTCTGGTCTATAATCAATTTTGTGGAAGAACACTGAACTAGAAAGAAATTAAAGCAGAATAATTTATTCACACTACACCACTGAAGACTTAAGCTTTTCAGTAACTGTTTTTTTTTTTTTTTTTTTTTGTAGGTTCTAGGTACACTGGTAACTTCAGACAGTAAACTACCCAAATTACATGACAGAAACTCTTTCCTTCTTTTGTCTACTCTTGAGTTTAGACAAATAACATTGGATGTTTCTTCAGTTTCTATAAAACAGAAAACACTTTTGTTTTTTCCTTTCCCTTTCCCTTGTCCTTGCCCTTGCCCTTTCCCATTCCCTTGCCCTTGCCCTATCTCCTTTTATTTTTATTTTTATTTTTCTCTTTTTCTTTCCAGTCTTATGATACAATTGTATTTGCTGCATTAAACAAAATGCAAGGCTGTTCTAAGATGAAACATAGAAAATCCTTTATCAAAAGAGAGAACAAAACTCTTCAGCTATGAAGTAAGCTGGACTTTTAAATGCTCAGAGTTACACAGGTGTAGAGCAGCAAGCCGAGTGAAGCAGTAAAATGTTGCAGGGCAGAGTAGGTGATAACACTGAAAAGTGTTTTGTGCTCTTAAGCTGAGCTGGGCTTTCTCTTTTTTATAACACCTCCACAAAAGCCTTCTCTGAAGGTGGGTTACCTTTACTTTAAGTGCTGTGGGTTCTTGTGCTAATGTTGTTTACAAAGGTAAAATTATTTTATCCATAAAATGATTCATATAATCAGCTTATTTTAGCCTGATCATGGCTGAGTGGCTGTCTAGACTGCTACATCAAGTGCCTGACCATAATAAAATTACTAGAACAAGTCCCACTGATTTCATCATGGCTCATGTTTTATCAACAGGTTTTCAAGTTTAAAAATTTTACCAGATCAAAAGGGAGACAAGAAGTAGTAACCTTTAAGAAATTCTGATGAATACCCTATGCCTTCTAGTGATATACAAGTGTCACTAAGAGGCAAATATTTATGAAAAATGGAGGTATTTTTCCCTGGACTTGGTTATTTGTCTCTGGCTTAGAAAGATCTGTCAATATCAATGTAAAAAGTACCTTAATACCATTGCAGACATGGATAGTGGAAGGAAATGCTCTGAAGGCTGCTTTGTGAACCAGCACAGTGAGAGAACACTGGGACAACCTTCTTTCTAGTGGAATTGCTGCCTAACACATTTACTTACACATAGAGGCAAACTATTGAAGAGAAACCTTACTGACAAGCCACTTTCACTGCTACATTTTTTATTGGCATATTTCACCATTAAAACCCAATTAAAGGAGTGTTCCAGACATGGAAAGCTGGTTGGACTCTCTCTAAATGTACATAGACATACCTGAAGATCTGCTCAGAGAGGAAATAATGAACTTTGGCCAGAGTTTTTGTTTTGTCAAGGGAACACTCTTTAATTAATGTTAACTGTTGCTATGCAACTAATTAAAACTCTTGCTATGGCAATATTTTCTACAGCTGTAGCTGAGTTTCAGTCTTCAAAAAAGTGGAGAGCTACTTCTGGATGTAACAATACTGTAGCATGACCTCTTGGGCAAGAGACTGATATTAGGGTCCTTGCTCCCACTTGGAAGAGTACTTCAGCTTTTCCCTACCGCTTCCTGACTTTCTCATCTGCAGCACCATTAAATCCTCCAGAACAAGACAATGATGAGGTTTATTGTAAACCATTTGGGCTCTGGGAGAGAAGAAGTGTACATGCTGAGTGTTTTGCTAAGCCCCTGAGAGAAGAACTATGAAACAGGGATCTTGTAAAGGATTTATGATGCCTGGGATTAAGGAAATGTGTGAATGCTCTTGCTTAACTAGTCTGAGGTAAGAGAAACATGTGGAACACTTCAGTGCAGCATTACTAATGTTTCAGTGCAGGTGCTAAATGAACCAAATACTTATATCAAAGCTCTTGTTCCAGACTTCAAATAGACAAACAGAATGAAACATGCAGTTCAGAAGTGAACTTAGGAAACTATTCCAGTGACTATAAACACAATGACACTTCTTAGGCTGTTGTGGGGATATCAGCTGCATTCCGATTTACGACCGTACCTGGCTTCACTTGCAGGCACAGGAGTCCCACCCCAGCAGTCTCTGGGCAGCAGACTTTATCAAAGGATTGTTCAGTATCTATCACTGAACAACTAACCAGAAGACAGACACACTATTAATTTCTTAGCTCTGAATCTGTTACATTTAAACTCCTCCTCTATCTTAAGCATTCTGGAAGACCTTGCAAAGGTTATTTTGTGTCTGCCCCCTGCCTCTCAAGCCATAATCCAAGTATCTTTTTGAGTAGGAAGACACCAATAGACAACAGAACATTTTCCTGTGCCTCTTGCACCATCGCACCAGCGAAACAATATTTTAGGATAATACATAAAATTATCCTATTACTTGCAGAGGTCTAGAAATTTGACAGTATGACATAAACGGGAAGATGGCACATGTAAATGTATTTACTTTGAGGCAAGAGCTCCAGCTCCTTGCTCACCCTCAGGTCTGCAGTCCTCAGCTAGAACTTGATAGTTTACAGTCACCAGATTCCTACTATTTTTTCTTCTGCAGGTGCTGAATCCTAATAACACCTTTGCCAGTGCTGTAACAATCAGTCCCTGATCATTACTAGTAATTACTTTTTTTTTTTTTTTTTTCTGATGTTGTGGTTTTTTACACTTGCTATTGAGCCAAAAGATACACCTCTCTGCTGAAGATATGGCAGAGCTAAATCAGTGCCCACAATGAGGTCACAACTGCTGGAAACATCCTTGTTCTTGGCTGTCATTAAAAAGCAGCAAAGGCACCTGTAACTGAAGTTTACAAATGCAAAACCCTGTTAACAAGATGAGGGAATTTCAACAGCCTGAGGTTATGCAGCTTCTTGCATCTCCATTCTTCATCCTTCATAGCCACCATCTCACTCTAAGTCTTCTCCTTCCCATACACAAAAGCTGTGCTGCACCATTCCTAAGTGATGAAGGTATGAACTCCTGTAGGCCTGATGTAAATGATGTGGATGAGCTAATTAAAAGCTGGCTTCATGTGTCTTTATTAAGCAACAGAATTAGTAGTAGTTTCAAAAGTTATGTTTTCTAAACTACTGGAGAAAACGCGTGTTGCATATTAACAGTGTCTCTTCCACTAGTAGTGTCTCTCATATTGTGCATGATGCAATACATATACATGTACATGCCTCTTCAGAGTAAAACAATTTATCCACAGTTAATGATGAAATTGTCCTTCCAAGTAACATTTCAAAGGAGGGGGTGTATGGGATAATGTAAGAGGTAACAACTCTTCGGGTGCTACCCTGAAAAACAGATGTGATAGTCCTGATAAAAATGCTACTCATAAACTTTGCCACCATCTGGCTCTAGTAACTGTTGCTGAACACAAGTGGTCTACAGAGCCATGAACATCTTGCTCAATAAAAGCAACAAGATGTCACAAAAGCACTAAAACTGACATTTCTGCAAATGCAGCCACATTAAGATGGGGCACATTCCTGAGAAAGACACAGCTAAAGTTCCTTCAAATTCCTAGTCCTTGAAGTTAGAAAATGTGTTATCTTGTGACAGAATGAACTGTTATAGCAGACCCCTCTTTTCAGATCTTAGAGTGATTTTATGACATTGAAGAAACTAGATAGTATTTGNACTAGATAGTATTTGTTTTTTTTTTTTTTTATACTGTGGAAGCCCATCTCTTTGAAAGCTAATCACCTAGTTTTATTTAGTGAGTGTAGAATAATGTCTTTCTGGGCAAAACTGACAAGTTTTGTTTCTGGCTGTTCATTTGATACTCCCCCCTTTTAAACTGAAAAGTGATACATGATTTCAACTTGCTAACAATAGCTCCTGCAACAATCATGTGATGTGTCTGACATGGTGTGTGATGCATAGCTTTTTGGCATTTGTTTTGTAAGGCAGTCTCCCAAATAAAAAAAAAAAACAACCTTTGGATTTTTACAAGTAATTTGTACTCAACAGAATATTTTACTTACCTTCTCCCCATCTTTCTTCCACGCTTATTAGATGTTATTATGCCAAAAAAAGAGGCATAAAAATATCAGGAAAACTGTGTTCCAAGTGAACTCTGAGAAAGCATCAAACAAAACTATAAAGTAAAGGGTCAATTTGACATGGATACACTGTGTTATGATTCTGGCTGGGAGACCTGGAAAAAGCTGTGCTAGGCTCAGGGAGATCCAGAGCGGCATCTCCCAAGGAATAAAATACCTATCATTAAAAGCCTCCTTATCTGTTACCATAAATAATTCCTAGCTGCACTATAGTAAAATACAGAACTGCTGGAATAACGTCTGGGTGCTGGACAGACATTGTCTGATTTCCTTCTTGCCTTGCATATGGTACAATTTTGAGAAAGCCATACAACCTTTTTGGGTTTTTTTTGTAATGGCAAATGTTTAAAACATCAGATTTAGCCCTTTTATGTCCTTTCTTGGTACTGGGCCTTCTGATGCTGCTGTTGCAATGAGTTAGGGCTGGAGGGGGGCAGGGGGGAACAGGTCTTACTGTTGCCCCTAAAACAGATCCCGTTAATTAAGTGTGAAGGCTGCTTTCAGCCTAGAGTCCCCTTGTTCTGGTCTCCTGTTTCCTGTCCCTTATGTCCCTGTCTTTTCTCCTTTACATTCTTTTGAATCCCTGATACTCTCACCTGTCCTTCCCAGGCAAGCAGCCCATTTCCCAAAGCACTTCGGATCCCCAATATTAATGTATATCTCTTTTGTTCCTGCTGCTGAACAGGTGTTGCTTTTATATATAGAATCATAGACTGATTAGAGTCAGAAGGTACCCTAAAGATCATCAAGTTCCAACCCCCCCTGCCATTGGAGGGGACACCTCCTGCTAGACCAGGTTGCTCAAAGCCCCATCCAGCCTGGCCTTGAACACCTCCAGGAATGGGGCATCCACAGCTTCTCTGAGCAACCTGTTCCAGTAACTCAGGTCCTTCACAGTAAAGAATTTCTTTCTACTATCTAATCTATATATGAGATTACATCTCCACTCTTTTAATTTAAAATCTCCCCTTTCCAACAAAGCAAAGTTGGAAGGGTAAAGTCTTGTGCACACAATTACCATAGAAACAGGAGCTGAAAGGACAGGGGTCGGGATGTCACTAAACAGTGGTGGGCATTTTTGCGTGCTCCTAGCCAGTATACAGGCAGTGTTCAGCCAGGTGTTGCCCAGGGACAAGAGCACCGTGGAAGGTAGAGCTGATGGAAACACATTCAGATAAGGAGTGGCAAGTGAAAAGAACCTCAAATCCTTTTACATTTTCCCCAGGTGGATGCATAGAGATATATCTATAAATAGTTATAGCTACATTGTTATATATATAAACATAATGTAT
>VZRU01002906.1:18577-29569 GCA_013398155.1 Pedionomus torquatus | reverse complement strand
GGACAGAATGGTGCTTAAGCTGGTGCTCCACGTGCTGCCGTGCTTTCTAGTCCCAAGGCTCGCTCTGAGCTGAGGGAATTCCTCTGGTGGGTTACCTGAAGGCAAATGTGGGAGAGACTCGGTAGAAGCAAACACCGCTCAGAGCAAAATTGCTAATTCCTATTGTCTTAATCTCCAAGATTAAACAAAAGAATCAGTACCAAGTAGCTTATCTGTTTATCCTTAAGCTTGATGGGCTTTTGTTTATTTGCAAGTGTCTTGATCTGTTGGCAGAAGAACTAAAGAACTATGGGACCCAGGATATATTTGTGCTTTGTACCAGAGGGGAGCTATTAAAATACCGAGTACCAAACCTTATAG
Organism: Pedionomus torquatus; assembly: GCA_013398155.1. Lineage (NCBI taxonomy): Eukaryota > Metazoa > Chordata > Aves > Charadriiformes > Pedionomidae > Pedionomus > Pedionomus torquatus. The sequence goes on along the minus strand of VZRU01002906.1, from coordinate 29,209 downwards.
ACAGCTACCAACAGCACGGGATCTGTGTGCACCACTATCCTGTACCTCACGGGGATGCTCCTGACATTGCCAAGTGCTGCAGAATTCTGGAAGAGCTCAGAAGCTGCCTGGAAAATAACTGGAATACAATCATACAGTAGGTTCTGGTTGCCTCCCTTTCGCCCCACATTCCTGTAAGATACCAGCTTCTGTCTAGATGTGTGACCAGCTGAAAAAGAAGCCCGTCAGACGACAACTGCATTTTTTTAAGGCTTAGTTCAAGCTGCGAAAATCTCCTTGTCTCACCTCATGCACCTTTTTGGAACCAGCTTGTCCTTTGCAAGATTTCAATCTCCCTCTTTTCCCTGGCTCAACGCAGCAAGTGCTTCAAAATGTGTATTGAATGGCACCATATGGCTTCTTGCCGCTGGCCTGGTTGCATATCAGGTACACGATACGAGCTGTAAACTAAAGCAGCTGCTGTCAGAGGATGACACACCCCTAGGCTGTTTATCAGGGACTCAGTGGGTTCCAGCAGCGCAAAGCTCACTCTTAAATTGCATGAAATGGGTTTAAAGTAATTTCTTTCGACACTTGTAGCTGAGCTCAGGGTAGAGGGGGAAGAGCTTTCCGAATTCTGTGTTCCCTGAGTGATCCTGCTGACAGCTCCCCACACAGGCATCCACTGAGTCCTTGGGCTCCCTGCTGAGGCAGAGCCCTGCTTCTGTCCTTACACAGCTCTCATCAAAGCCTTAATGTGATGTAGAATTTAAAGAAAATGGAGATTGTCCATCTTCATGCCGTTTGCTGTCCTCCTGTGCCATTGAGGTTATTACCATGAAGGAAGGGGGAGCTTGGAAATTGCAGTTTCTCTAGAAAGCACTACTTAAGGAAGGTCTGAAGAATAAAAGGGAGACAGCCTTGTGGGTATATTCAGACTTTCTCGTACCACTGCTCTGCTTGATTATATAAAGGCAAAAATTGTCTGTATATTTACTTATTGAGGGGGCTCTGGGTGTTGCAGTGTCCTACAGCTTGCTACGACCACACGTCTTCTTCTCTTTCAGCTGTTACGGTGGCCTCGGACGCTCGTGTCTCGGTAAGCAGTTGTCTTTTCCCTCTCAACGCCTGAATTAACCCATCCTACAAACCCGTTCTCCTGAGACAGCACTGTCCAAAGGAGCCAGAATCTGCTCGAAGCTTAATTCTGGTTACAATGCAAACTGCCACTACAGGTAGCGGGGTAGTTAACACATCTGGTCAGTCTTTTAGTGAGGCTGATAGAAAGTTTTTTCTTATTTGCTGACTCTTTCTCCATTTTCACTGCAAATTTTAGTCTTGTCTGACCAACAGGATTGCCCCCTCTTCCCTAAACATTTCCTCAAGAAAAGATTAATCTAATCCTCTGCACCTTTCTTCAGCCCAATGCTCCCCCTTAAAGGGTTCAGGGGCATTAGTTATTGCATGTGCCCCAGAAAGAAGGGATGGTGACGTTGCCAAAAAAAGCAAATGTAGTCAGAAGACACATAGGGGTATTACCTGGGTGTACTGGGACTCGTTCCTGAAAAGCCAGGACCAGTGGGAGGATTTTCACCCATTTCCAAAGCCCTGGGCAGGAGCAGCAGACGGGCCCAGCACCAAAACAAAACAGTATTCAGTAAAAAATCCAACAGATCTGTGACCCTGGTATGAGGAGGAGGCGCTTTGCTAGAGAGGTTTTCGCAGCACAAAGTCGTGCTGCGTGCTCAGCAGCGCATACACACGGGTATATACCTTTCCCTTACAGTAGCTGCCTGTCTCCTGCTTCAGCTTTCCGAGGCACTGGCACCGCAGCAAGCGATAGAGAGCCTCAGGAGCTTGAGAGGGTCCGGGGCGATACAGACCATCAAGGTAACGAGGCTACAGCAGGTAACACTCTTGTGTCGAAACGCAAGCGGGGAGCTCGCATGGTCCTCTCCTCCACCACACAAAGGGATCCCTCTGGCTTTGAGATGCTCCACAGCTGGTGCCCTTGCTCTTCTCTCGGATTTGAGCTGCTTCTGGCTTTCTGCTTTCGTGCTGTTCCCTGTCCTGCTTCTGTTCAACAGCTTTCCTCGCTGTCTGCTTTTCACCATCATTGTTACTTTCTCCTCCTTACCATAGAATCATAGAATGGTTTGGATTGGAAGGGACTTAAAAAACCATTGAGTTCCATGTCCCTGCCCTGGGCAGGGACACCTCCCACCACACCAGGTTGCTCCAAGCCCCATCCAGCCTGGCCTTGAACCCCTCCAGGGATGGGGCAGCCACAGCTTCTCTGGGCAGCCTGTTCCAGTGTCTCACCACCCACACAGCAAAGAATTCCCTCCTAATATCTCATCTAAATCTCCCCTCTTCCAATTTAAAACCATTGCCTCTTGTCCTGTCACTCCACTCCCTGACCAAGAGTCCCTCTCCAGCTCTCCTGGAGCTCCCTTCAGATCCTGGGAGGGTATCTAATACCTGCCCCACTCATTCTCCATTTCCTCAGCCGCCACCACTGCCCAGTACCCCAGCACTGGGGGAACTGGACTCCTGGTACAGCCCAGCACGGCCATTCCTACCACCGGCGGCACGTCTAACACCCGAGAGACCAAACCAACACCTTATATAAAACCCCTTTTACTAGAACTGGGTTCATTCTCCTCCAGTGCAAGGAAATGAAAAAGATTCCTAATTATTCCTCCTAAAAGAAGCAGCTGTTGCAGTAACGATTTACGGTGCAGAATTACCAGTTCAGTTGAAACATCCTCCCCATCTCCCATTTATCTGCAGAGCCGGGAGAAGCAGCAGGAAATCAGAGCTCCCCTTTTCCAAAAACTCCATTCACTCTTCTATTTGGAAAACATAACGCCATTATCCATCGCGAAACCAGGAGATGAACACAGCGAGGGTCAGTTCCACTTAAAACCAGGCACCAGGTAAATAGAAACGTTTCTGTGTTTGAGCTATTTTTTTTATTATTATTTATTGCACTAAGGAACAGCAGGGCAGTTTCACAATCTCACTTTCTGCTTTGCAAAGGTCTGTAGCATCACTCTTAAACCCAAGAGTATTTCCATCACGGGGCTTGATAAACGTAGTAGGTTTGTCCGTGGGTTAATAAGACGGCACAGACATTAAAGAAAATGATAATAATAATAATCAATCAGCATTGAAATTCATTCCTTCAGGGACAATTCGACTTCTCCTATCACAATGACAACGCGCTCGGGGTTAAAGCAAGACTAACATTTGGTGCAAATACAGAGATCCGAACCATGTGTATACAGGGAGAGACCGACCAGAGAGAAAAAAAAAATTAAAAAAAAATAAGAAAACAAACCAAAACAGAGCTCCTATTTTTGCAACCGCATCCGTGAGTTCATCTGGTAAGAGCGAGGTCACCTACAGGGAAACCAGCAGCGCCTCCCCGAGCGCTCGGCAGCTACAGCTGACGGACAGGGTGGGAAAGGCAAGTCCCAAGGAGCCCCTACGAAGCCCAGCCTAAAGAAAAACCCCAGGGCCCTACGGCCACCCAGCAACCCCACGCGAAGGTGAGGGCTGTTCCTTATGGAGTGCAAAGTCAAAACGTTTCAAACCCCGGTAACCTTTGTGTTAATTGACATGTAATTCTTTGATTTCAGTGTCCCAGTAAAATATAAGAAAACAGTCTTTCCACAAATATAAAATGTGGAATGTTTTGTTGTTTGTTTGTTGGTTTGTTTTTTTTTAAAAATAGGGGAGTCGTAACTTTCTAATGCCAATGCGATCATCTGATTCCGTGTTTAATCTTGGCAAGAGGTTCTCCTCGTAAAGAATCCATGGTTTGTGGCTTTTGCATGCACTTAACTGGAACAAAGCTTGCTGAACGTCTTCTTAAGAGCTCACCAGAACATAAATCATGCTGGAAAAGAGAAAAAGAATGTTAAGATGCACCGTTTTGATTAGTGTTTTACCTTTAATTACACAATCCTATAGTCTAAGGAATAAATCTGTGTGAGGGAGGTGGATTTATCAAAGAATGGTTAGAGTTGGAAGGGACCCTAAGGATCACCCAGTTCCAACCCCCCTGCCCTGGGCAGGGACACCTCCCACCAGCCCAGGTTGCTCCAAGCCCCATCCAGCCTGGCCTTGAACCCCTCCAGGGATGGGGCAGCCACAGCTTCTCTGGGCAGCCTCTTCCAGTGCCTCACCACCCTCACAGCAAAGGATTTCTTCCTAATATCTCATCTAAATCCCCCCTCTTCTAGCTTAAAACCATCACCCCTTGTCCTGTCGCTCCACTCCCTGAAAAAAGAGTGAAATTATGCTTAAAAGAAGAAAAGCTCAGAGCTTTCAAGTCTCCAGTCGTGGTCGAGAGATTCAAATTAGTAATTCGGCCTAAATTAAGACACGTTTATAACAGAATAAACGGTGACTGTGGCTTCTTTTTCAGGAAAGTCAGCACTATGTATGTTCTGGGGTACAGCACATCTCCTGCACCAAGTCAAAATTTCCGACACAAGATTAGATGGGAGAGAAATAAAAAAAACAAACCAACAAAAAACTTACCCATATAGGTAGTAAAAAAATGATAGAAGGTAGAATGCTAATTTGCACCATCCTTCTTTCTGGCAATAGGCTAAAATATCTGCATTCATGATGGTTGTAGGATCATACAGACCAGGGCCACTCATCACAGGTCTACTCATGTACCTGAAAGCGACGCAGAGTTAGTTTTGTGGAGAGGGCAATGGGAAAGGTCGGTTCCTGCCCACCACCCACCACCTAACAGCAGCACCCAGACAAGGAACCACGCCCCTTGGAGCAAAGTCCCTCAGCTCCGTCTAGGAGATGGTGAACTGCAGGAGCAACAGGAAGCTCCAAAGTGGACACGTCTATGGAAGGGATTTCCCAGAAGGTGCGGAGATAGCTTACCTCAGCCTTATAGAGCCACAGAATGCTGTGGGGCTGGAAGGGACCTCTGGAGATCATCCAGTCCAACCCCCCTGCCAAAGCAGGTCCTCCTAAGAACAGGTTGCACAGGAACATGTCCAGGTGGGTTTGGAATGTCTCTAGAGACGAGAGACTCCACCAGCTCTCTGGGCAGCCTCTGCCAGGGCTCTGCCACCCTCAAAGGGAAGAAGTTCCTTCTCATGTTTAGGTGGAACCTCTTGTGTTCAAGTTTGTGCCCCTTCCTTCTTGTCCTCTCACTGGGCACCACCGAAAAGACTGGCCTCTTCCTCCTGACACCCCCCCTTGAAGTATTTCTAGGTGTTGATCAGATTCCCCCTCAGCCTTCTCTTCTGCAGACTAAAAGACCCGAGTCCCTCAGCCTTTCCCCCCAAGAGAGATGCTCCAGGCCCCTCATCATCTTGGTGGTCCTCTGCTGTCCCCTCTCCAACAGCTCCCTGTCCTTCTGGAACTGGGGAGCCCAGAACTGGACCCAGTGCTCCAGATGGGGAGCCTTAAACCGTGCGAACTCTGGTCCATCAAAAGGACAAATAAATGAAAAATGAGATTCCTTATGAAAGGGTTGGAGAAGCTGGAGAAGAGACCAACGTATAATCCTACAGCCTCTATACATTAATACAACACAGAGCAGCTACCCCGCTGAAGGAATACTCGATTCCAAGTGATCCCGAGACTGTAGTTCAGTGCAGGCAACTGGTAAAACTGCTCCCGCTTTCTGCGTTTCCTCCCTGCACGAGGAGAGGTGGTGCCCACGTCCCAGGTGCAGGAGGAAAGCGGGACCATCCCTGGTACCAGCAGTCCACACCCTGCCCCTGCAGCTTGGACACATCAGCTGCCTTCAACGCACAGGGCACAACTCCGTTCCGACACAGCCCAAGAGAAGAACAAATAAAAAGGACAGAGAAAGCAAAGCGATGGTTCCTGTTTTATAGCCGTGACATTAAAACTTTTCTCAGAGTCGTATCAGAAAGCATCTTGGTTTGCCAAAGACACGGGCCGTTTAACAAGAAACACCGCAAGGGGAGAAGGAGGAACAATTAACGCGAGTAGGGAGATACCAGACTCGTCAGTATTACCTCCAAATATGATAAGCCAACAAAGGCATATTGAGACCCAGCGTAAGCCACTCTGCTGCACAGAGAAACATAACACAGAAGAATGCATGGATGAGGTACTCTGGAAGTACAAGCTGGAAAAAAAAAAAAACACGAGTTAGAAATTTCCATTATCCAAAGCAAAATGTGCGGCATTTAATCTGTTTTGGAGGTAAGCTATTGCTTAAAAAAATTTTTTAAAAAATTAAACAAAACAATGCTAACAAGGACAAGACTGCAGAAAGGGAAAACAGCAACCAGCGGTATGTGGTTTGCTGTTTTCACGTGATATTCACGAATGACAAAGAAAAATTGATAAAACTAAATCACAGAATGGTTAGAGTTGGAAGGGACCTTAAAGATCATCCAGTTCCAACCCCCCTGCCCTGGGCAGGGACACCTCCCACCACCCCAGGTTGCTCCAAGCCTCATCCAGCCTGGCCTTGAACCCCTCCAGGGATGGGGCAGCCACAGCTTCTCTGGGGAAACGCCGAGATCAATAGTTTTTTCTTGTTTGTGTTAAGTGCAGTTAACAGATTCCACGCTTCACGTATGACCTTCGTAACACAAGAGCTTGAGATATTTCTGCTCATGCAACAGAGAAATATCAGTAGGAAGCATGCTCCGTGTGGACAGTTTATAGGCAAAAAGATGGGTTGCGTTTTCCTGTTTCACAGCTTGGTTTTGGGGTTCATCCACCCTTAAGTTTGTCAAAATCCCAAACGTTGCTAAAACGTAGAGGCTTTATCAAGCCAAACGAGCAGTAGCTGTTAGGCCCGGGGGTGTGCAGCGGCCAGGGCTGCCTGTGCCCCGGCAGCTCCGCACGCAGGGCACGGGGCGGACAAACCGGCTCCCTTTTGCTTCCTGACAGACATGCTTGAGAGCATCATGCTTGCCTGGCGAGCTAATTATCAGTTTTTACTACGGAATCACACAAAGCGTGAAATGCCAGGTTGTATTAGTGTTGTTAATAGGAACGCTCCGCACAGATACACAGGTTAAATGCATGCCAGGAGCCAGCAGGAACCTCACACCCGCCACAGCAGCGAAGGGCTCTAAAACAAGTCCCACCCCCCCAAAGCGACATCACTTGTTCCTTTATAGCAGAACTTGGGAAGAAGCAAATCTGTAAGCTTTCGACTCCTCAGCTCACCTCATTGTGAAGAGCACTCTATTTCTACCCCAAAAATCCACGTGTGCACACACACACTACAATGTGCCCTTCTTTTCGTGTGCTGTCACAAATACCACACGGGGTGACTACGCTCAGGTTTCAGTGATTTATAATCTTTTAATGTTCTCTAAACAGACACTTCTTTCAAACCCCAAGAATATCTTCCCAGAAATCCAAAAGCTACCAACAAATGGACATTTTCACCACCTATTTGCTGCACCGTTCTGCTTCTCTAAACGAAGAATATCAACTACAGCAACCTTGCCTCGCCATCAGCAAAAATAAGCTGTCACACGTGAAACATTTCAAGTCAATATTTTTGTCCAAATCCTTCTTTGTGTACTTACCATTTACAACTTGGCAATTATTTATACAACAACAACAACCCTACCCAAAACACAACGCACCTGGCAGCCCCGCCGAGGCAGATTTACCAGCTCTGAAAAATCTGCAGTTTAACTACACATCTCAAAACACGTTTTTCTTTCTCTCATTCATTAAATACCTGACTCTTTCAAATCTACCACATTTTATCCTCCCCGCCTCTCCCAAAGAAAAATGAGCTACATCATCTTCTACCGTGATATTTAGAGATACTCCTAGAACAGGAGCAGTGAAGAGAAGGCATCAACAGTGTACTAAGCAGTTGCTATTTTGGGCTAATCGTTCTCCTGAGGTGTCTCAGCTCCTACTTTGATTCTTTCGACAGGAAAACAAACGCTTTGGCGTCTTTGTCCAGCACCGTTTACCAGATTCCCCTCAAGAGTCTGGGTCTTAACTTCACTTTTAGTGGCTTATCTACTTCCACCAGAACAGCAAACGTTTAATTATTTAATGTTTTTGATTCACAAAGCTATCGTATAAATAAACACTACATGCAGGTGGGTTAACAGAAGGTTAATATTTGCATTAAACATGCGCATTACAATACTGCAAAGGTTGCGATAAGATCAGAATGCATCCATGGAATGAGAATTTGCCTTCCCCCGAACTGCAGCAGAAATGAGGGGAGAACAGACCAAGCAAGGGAAACTGTTAGATGCATCACTCCGCGGGCGGCAAACCTCGCTCTCTGGGGTGCAACAGCCCCTGCCTGTCGCCTCTCCTCCTCCCCACCCACATTCCCTTGATGTGCCCTACATCTAACATGCGTTTTCCCCCTTCCCAGCTACTCTAAACTCACTTTTAATTTGTGAAATTTACTTAATTCTTCAAAACGCAGTGGAGTTGTGGTCCGGGCCACACTGCTGCACCACTCCTGCTGTCTACCTCGGCCTGGGCACAGTAAAAAGTAAGAGAAATGCACAAAATCCTACTGTATCAAACTACATGCTCTTTGACAAGCATCCCTTGTGTTCTGGCCTGTTACAGCCACAAGCAAACAGTTCATCTCAAAGTCTTTTCACAAACCGAGGAGCGTCAAGAGCTGCACCCAAGAGGACACCAAGATTCACCCCTGAACCCTAGAACATAAACTGGTGAGGATATTGCGTCACACCCACCTAATCCCCAAGCGAGATCGGAATTTACTCAGTCGATACTTAACAAATAATCTCAGAGTTCCACAAATCTTGCTTGAGAAGTACTATTTATTTCTATGGGAATTTACTCCAGCTAAGGGCACGTGTAACAGGCATGTAACAGTTTTCCCCGCTTCACTTGGGTAAGCAAACAAAACCCTTCTGCAGGAAACATGGAAATCCATGAAGTTGTTATAAACCCCACCAAACAGATAACGAGCAGATGAACAGGCAGACTAAATAAAACAGCTTAAGAGTAATTACAAATGTTCCTAACAAAATGAAAGGGAAGTGGCATTAAAAACATTAAACTGAAAAGCAGTACACACCTTTAATGCAATTTTGACTCTTTTAATCTTTTTGACCTTTTCAACTGTCTTTGTGCCGAAAAATGTAGAAAGCAGATTGAAAGAATGTTAGTACGGACAGCTGACAAGATCACCAGCAGATTAATAACAGTCAGAATATTCAACTTGAAAGTAAAGAATCAAAGAAATTTCCCTAGAACTTGTATCGAACAGCTATAGGTTTCATCCGCCCAGACGCAATTCTATTGCCAAGTTTCAGTAAATCAAGATTAACATCAAAAAATCAGTCACTGCACATACATTTTTTTAAAGAAAAGAAAGAAGTTTTAGCAGGCAACTTACAGGATTGAGTGTGTTACACTGGTCTATGGGATTCTTGTAATCGGTCTTCAGTTCATCAAATGCTATAATCTAAGAAAAAAACAAACCAAAACAATTGCGATTCGGGAGCAACAACGTATTTTTAGCCACGAAAAGTCACGCTTTGGTACAGAATTGCGACGTGCTACAAGCAAACTCGGACACATCATTTCTCTCCTAGTAAGGTAAGACACGTTTGACACAGGTTACTCAAAGAAGAAAGCAGAAGATACTCCAGGCGTCGGCAGCCTTCTGCCTCTGCCCACACTCTGCCTCTTTACTCCTCACCAGCGACCAATTTCCAGCTGTTTTTAAGCAGGGCACAGAACTGTCCCCCTGCACCGACTCCAACTTCACCCTCTTGGCTACCGGCAGAAACCTGGCACCGGGGTCGTTAATGAAGGGAAAGCAATAACAACCTTAGAAACTGCTAAATGTTGTGTCTCGTTACTCTCTCAGTAAACGCTAACCCTGCACGTACAGCCAAAAACCGAATCCAAAAAAAAAAAAAACCAACCCTGGATACTGGACCTTTTCACACCATAAAAAAAACAAAGACACAGCAATGAAATACAACAAAAGCCACTTCTACAGAACAAGTGTGACACCAAATATTAAAAAAAAATAAAAGCCTTAAACCATCTTACTCATCTATATTCGGGATAAACCCTAATAAACTCACAGGAAAGGGCTGATATTAAAATGGAGCGGTTTTTGTTAAGGATAACAACGAAGCTTAACGCAGCGCCAAGAACATCCTCCTCCTCGTGTCCTCTCCTAGAGCAGTATCCGCAGCTACAGCAGGTTCCTGGCGCTCTCTGTGCCAGGTTCAAGGCAGAAAACTCTCCAAAAAATAACAACAATTCAAAAAAGTTTTCGAAAACTAAGTCTCAACGTAAAGCATGAAAAGAATGCAGCGTCCCAGTCGTCGCTGCTCTTAAATAAGCGGCCAAAGTGACTTTGGAGCAGAACATTTTCAACCGCTATGTCAAAAAGGCTGCACTCATTTAAAATCCCGTTTAATGAAATGGATGTGTCTTACACCAGCACTCGAAAAGCCGCGTTATCCACAGGCAAACGCTGCCCGAGCTCCCCCTCTCCAAGGTAAGGCCGGCGCTGGGGACCGGGCGCGGTTCAAGCCCAGGGGCTTCCAGTTCCGAGGCTCCGAGAGAGGCAGAGGAGGGGAGGGGCCTGACGGCAGATGGCGGAGAGACAGACCAACCCCCCCCGACAGACGAACAACC
>VZRU01002906.1:0-12227 GCA_013398155.1 Pedionomus torquatus | reverse complement strand
CCCCCCACTGTCTGACAGTTCACAGAACTCACACACTGAGTTTGTGACACAAAGGTGCAAAGCAGTGGAGGAGGACGGCAGTGATCCCGCAGGACTCCACCAGCTGCTGTCCTCTCCTTTCCCTCGCTGCCAGCCTTCACAACAGATGGAAAAAGGGATTCTTTTAGGTAGAAGAGCAAGTGAGGGAACACATTCAAGACTACAAACGAGGCTACAAGTTCAAAGCAAACTTGGGGAAGCTGAGGAGAAAAGTCCTACCAAGCATTAACAGCTCTTCCCTTGTCAGCCACGCAAGCTGGATGTGCCACTTTGCAATTAAAACAGGGCAACAGAACCTCTTAATTAAACGTTTTATTTAAACCAATACAAGCACCATGCNTGGTTTAAAGTAAACATGCAATGTGAACTAGCAGAGACTAAACAGCATATGGAAGTTGTACTGGTTACCGATATTTTCCTGGAATCGCCAAATTTTCTCCAAACTGGCCGTGAACCTTTCCCCTATCCCGCCACCCGCACTGCTGGTGCCAGCCGCGACGTGTCACAGGACACAAGTGACAGAGTCTGGATCACGTAACAGAAGCAGGGGTTTCACTGCACCCCTTCTCCCATCCAATCACCCCCTCCCCATTTCAGTCGATAGATGGACGTAATCCAAAAACGATTATTACAAGACATTTCCTTTTTGAGTGCACTCCAGCGAGGAACTGAACTTCCCTGCTTTTGCGTGTTTGATCCAGATCCCTGTTCCCAGTTTAACATTGTTTCTGGACTAGCTATTTTACAGTTAAAGATACAAAAAAAGGAATTCTGGTACAAACACATAAGATGTTCCTTTGGAGAAGTGAAAAGGTGTCAACACCCGCATTATTGCCTCCTTTGATAGAGCAAAACAGCATTCGTGATACTAGAAACACACTTGAACCATCAAATACCAGCATTTAATTTTCTTTTGTTAAAAATATTTAAACAATACAAGTCCATTTCATGGGCTGACATGCAAACTCATGCATTAATTCAGCTTACCATCAATTAACAGGATTACAAGAGCTGTATCCCAGCCATCTATTCAATATTTAAAGCAAACCAGATTAATTGTGGCACAAGTCTCCCTTCGAGAGACCTTCAACTCCAGGCCAAGGATTTTATGGCCAACTTACTAACTCCTGAAAAATAGGAGCTTACAATGGAAACTGCTGACTCTCAGACCTTTAGCTACAAAGGCTCCCGTAGGTGGCATTAGTTAACTTTTGTTGTCCTTTAGTTTGAGCCCTCTTGGATCTGAAAATTCAAGATGACTTGATTACAGATGGGCAACTCACTAATAAAGCACAGTCAGAACATACTGGCCTTCTCAACACGGACACATCTGCTTCCCACCGATCATAACGGGGAAGCAGCACAGAAAATACACTTCTAAAGATAAGGTGGGAAAAAGAACGGTATGAAAACAAGTATTATCTGTGCAGGAAAGATTTTGACATAATTAATGTCTTTGTTTAATCAAGTATTAGCACTACCTGTATCTCAAGAGGCTAGGACAGTAAGCAGCAGACAGTTGTGTCAAAACACTGCATTAAAAAGGAAACCACAAACAAGCCTAGAACAGCAAACATCCTCCCTGCACTCATTCTCCAAGCACCTGCACCTGCTTCCTCGCTTCCACAGCTCAGGGGAAGGAGGTACAGCTTCCAAGCAAGGCTGTTTGAAGAATAATACTGGTGGGCCGAGCAGCATCAACATCCCCTTTCACAAAAAAGTGGGCTTTAATACTCTCATCAGGATTTGTCTGCTTTCTCCAAGACTTGAGAGGCAGCACCCAAGGCAGAAATTCCTTAAGTGGAAGCAACAAGAGCGTTCAAAGTGAACCAAACTCAGACTGAAGATACAGTCATAAGTAGCATTATTTTCTTTGCAGAAGGTAGAGCGATCCAGAGGTGAAGAATCAAATTCAACCATCTGACTGCAGCAGGCCCTTCCTCCTCCTCCTCCCGAAGGAGACAGGCCCCTTTTAGAGTTATTTTTGCCAAGACCTGTGTGAGCAGCAGTTGGATGCTGGCAGCCCACCAGTGTACAAAGTACAAGGACAAAAATCATTAATCCAGTTTTCCTTACAGCATATCAAGATGAGCGTTGCGAGTGGCAGCTTCCGTCTCAGCCACGCTGCACTTTGACATGCCTTACCTTTAGCACTAGGCCAACAAGACAACATTCTTGCTGTTTCAAGACCATTCCTTAAGCCAAAGTCTTATTTATACATTTGTCACAAAAAAAAACCCAATTAATTTTATTGATCTGTAGTACAGAACCATCAAACAAGTTTCATAATCAACACTTTTTTTGTCCAGGGAAATTGTTTTTCCAGTTCACTACGTTAACACGGAAATTTAATTTTCATTACAAGCATTTCTTTCCTGCACTGAAAGATCAATTTAATTGTATCATTCTAACCTGTAGTTTGAAACACTCCTCTCAAGTCAGACTTGTGTAGAAACAAATGAGCAGTAACATCGAACTAGGAAGAGATTTACCAACACTGAGGACCTCTGCAAATGAATTCCTTGTGATCTTAGAGGAATTAGTGTTTGGACACTAACACAACATACGTTTGCACGTGAAAAATAAAACCTTTCAGCAAAGGTTTCACAGCATGAAATACTGGCCTCCAAATTTAACACTGCATCCCTCCTCCCGGCACAGATTTGTTAGGGCAGCTGTATTTTAAGGTACGTTATCAACAGGAAGCTGCTCTTACGCAGATACTCGTTCAGTAGCACAACAAACACTCACGAGCAAGATAGTGAGATACTGTCACATGAGTCCTCCTTTTGCCACTGCATGGGCTGAAACACGTCCCATATCAGACAACTACTCTAGTCAATATAAAACAGACCTGTAAAAAGACCGGTCATTTATAAAAGTTAAATACTATTTTCACATTAGAATATTTGCTGTTTCAAAGAGATGAACCGTTAAGGAAATGAAAAATCAAATTATCACTTATGCAAAAAGCTTTATCTGGAATGTAATTTTGACCAACAAGCAGTTAAGAAAGTTAGAGACTGTAATTAAAGTACTCAAAAGCTATGTGTGGCCAACTTTTATAACAAAAGAGATATAAATCATTCATTATTATGAAAAGCTTTAACCTCCTGACTCCTACAAATGGAGCAGATGACTGGAATTTCAAAGAAAATGAGGTTAGCTTTTTTAAAAAAAAAAACAAATGTCAACTGCAACACTTAGGCACTAGGAAAAAACATTATATGGATTCTTTAACAAAGTTTTTACCAAATTTGTAGTAAGTGGCAGTGTAAAATTCTCAAGTCATTTTAAAGCTAACAAATTAAAGGCACACAGTATTATCAGGTGTTCATATAACAGGAAATGAGCAAAGAGGTAAACTTCTCAACAGTGTAATAAGTTATATATGTGGACATCTGGTACGAGAGTAACCAGAGTTGTAATTCAGCCCTTAGTTATCACCTAGTTCCTGTAAGACTACATTAGCACGAGAACCGGACAGCCAAAGCTTCACCCTGAAATTTAGTAAGATTTACTCAGTCAACTGAGGAATTACTGAAATGACAAAAATCAGTTCCAAGAATTTGAGAAAGTTCACGTGGATCTGATGGAAAGTTAAAAGGATGGACCTGCTGTACGAGGATTTTGTCTGTTTAATACTAAATGCTTCCAGGGAGTAGTTTTCAAAATTGAGAAGACATTAACTCAAAAAGTCTGAAAAGTAAGTGACAGTACACAATTTCTGCATATAAATGGCTAGTATGTGTCATAAGGATGCATTTGTAGCTCAGAAAAAGTTAGCATCAGCTTCCAAATTATGTTTGGAGATAGTTATAAATCCAGAACTGAACTATTTTAGTTATAGAAATATTAGTCACAGGAGTGCAAAAGGAGTCCCTGCAGAGGAGTATTCCCTTTTAACAAGTACAAATAAGGAAACACCTGCAAAGATTTGTTACTTCAAGGAGACAGACCTGCTATTCTTTGCACAAACTTTGCACAAGAGATGTACTGCAGGAGACAAGATGTAAATACAGTGCATATTTTAGATGTAAGTATTCATGTCTGGTTCCAGTATGATCAGGATGGTACATAAATACTCATTACAGAGGTTTTCTTAATGGAAGAAGCCCAGTTTCTCACGCAGCCATTCTTCAGTTAGGTCTTCTGTATTTCTTATTTCAAATACCTAAACAAAATTGCATTGCATAAATTTTTCAGGTGATGGTACTCGGAAGGGATAAGCATAAAATGCAAGTGGTATCATTTCACACAAGTTGAGCCATAGTAAACCAGTAACCACCCTAGAGTTTTCATGCATTTTCTTAAAAGGATTGATTAATATTCTCTAGTGACATCAGTGGATTAGTGACACAGGACTAAGCAGCAAGGAATATTACTAACTTGTATAAAAATTTTGTAATTCCTATTTCTAGACTTCATTCTTCTCCTTGAACAATATGTGAGAACAGCACGTGATCTACATTTTAAAGTCAGTTCTCAGGCCTCTAAGATGCAATGTCAACAGACTCAGAAAAAAAGATTTCTTGGGGCTGCACTGATTGCTTCTACCATCTTCTGCTTTGCTTCTATTTATTCCTGTCAACTTAATGTCTAATTTAAAACAGAGAGGTCCAGCTCGAAAAGGCAGGAGTTAACAGTTCTCTTATTGCCCCAATATACACTTTTTTAATGAGAAGTCAAAGTACTCAGTCAGGATAAAGAAGACCAGAAGGGAACCGTGCTGTTGGGGAATAGTGAAGTCATTTCACATTGTATGAAGTAAATACTGACTCTATTTAACATTACTGGTTGAAACTAAAACTTTAAGAAACCCAGGTATAATTAAGCAGAGATTTTAAGGATCTCCAAAATGACAATTAGGTGGCAACTTTTAAAAAATTAAACATATACACCTAGACCTAATCAATGCAGTGATTTTTTTCTGGTCTCAGTACTGGAGGAGGCCAACACAAGAAGATTTAGAATTGATCAACACCTTGGCACATGCTACTTCTTCTGAAAGGGATGTTCTGAGAGCTGAAACAAAACATGCAGCAAAACCCCATGCAGCAAAAATCAGTCAGCACCGTGCTGTAGTCTATTCAGTCTATTCTTCCCATCAATAAATTCATTCTCCAAAGTAAAGACATCCATCCTACTGCCGGACATCTCCAGTTTTAGAGGACGCCGTCCTCCCTGTAGCCTAAAAACCCAGAAGTCTCCACATATACTCCTCACTTCAGCCTTCCTAAATCAGAATCTATTCACTGTAATTGCAAAGCCTCATAACACCCTTCTTGTGATAGGTTAAAGCAAGACACAAAGTAGCTTTTGCAACCTGCATTAAAAAGGGAGACAGTTATTTCAACTAGTCACTTATACCTTTGTGAGTTCAGCTGTCTGTACAAGTTTATTCTTGCTTCCAGCATACATCATCTGCTGTTCAGGCTTACATCCTGTAGTTGTGTGGAAAAGAAAGAGGTTGTTTAGTTATTTTGCTTCAAAAATAGGATTATTCCCCCCTCCCTTTTTTTAAAGAACTCAAACCAAAAGCTGAAGTCTCCATTCAGAAGTAACCTGTTCCTTTACATACATTAACATCCTTGCTCTTACTTTCCTATCTAAACATTTCCAGAAGCAATAGTTGTGTGGGTGGAATTGGTGCACTCAACACGTACTTGTGTTTCTGCTTAGAGCCAGTATCAAACATTTCAGCAGTCAAATTTTCAAATTTGAATTACAACAGCCAACAAAGCAGTACCTCCTGCTGCTACAGCAATCTTCCGATTACATTCAATTCTTTGCCCTCTTGCTATTTCTGGAAGATTCCCATGATTTTGCTAGTTACATTTATACAGATCTTTACATCATATGCCTTTGAGTTAGAGTCAAACTGAGAACAAATCAAGTCAGTTTGAATCTATTGTTCTTTCTCCTAATCTCTCCCCAAATCCCCCAACTGAATTGGTAGCCCAAAATGACTCTCCCCCACCCTCAACAACTTCAGCTACAGCTGCAGTTAACCGCTGTTTAGAGTCCCAACTAGCGATTCACTGTTTCTGACTCCAGAATCAGTCTAAATTCAGTTTGCAAAGGGTTTTTTTTTAAACAGAAAACCTCAAGGGGAAAAAAAAAAACACAAACAAACAAAGGCTTTTCTTTAAACAATTTAAGTTCAGAAGTTGCTAGATGAGCATACTTGTAAATCTTGCTGTCAATAAAGAAAAGTGTTGAAGCTCTTTTTCCCCATAATGTACTACAAGTCTGCTTGCTTTGCTATTTCAAGGTCTCCCAGGAAGTTTCTTACTGCTGTTGTAACTCAGAAAAGGTCTGTCCTTCAGAAGAGAAGCAACACCCATAACATTTACACTCTCGGGTAACTACACAGGACACTAGCAGCACACTAGCTGCTAAACTCTTTTACCTACCTAGTTATTCTGAGTAATGAAGGGTAAAACAATGCAATCAGTTTATCTTCTTCTAGAGGATAACAAGGATAATCCAGTAATACCAGCAAGCTACCCTACTACAATTCAGAACACAGATGGAAGCTACAGGAGCAATTCAGCTCTGTAAATCCAAATCAAGCACAGTTTATTTGGCTTCTATTAAAATTACACAGTTCCCCGTGCAGGTGTTTTATGTTGAGGGTTGCTGTGATAGAAACAGAGGAAGGTATTGCTCCATATAAATTTTGCACTATCTGAGATTATAGTCTCTTTCTCCTTGAGCATAGTCTGTTCACCCAGCACTTTCACCTGCCCAGATCTGGGTTATGGAGCCGCCTTCTCCTCCTTTTCACACATAGTTGTGACAGCCCTTTCACATCACAGCACTGTTTGGAGACACCCTCTGTTGCTGCCCACTGCAGATAGGCCCCCCAGAAAATTCTTCTCTCTAATCCCATCCTAATCCTTTTACAGAGTCCTGTTCCTTTCATGGATAGACATGGATTCCCAGGCCCTTCTGAGAAGGAAAGGAATTTCTTCCTACCCAGTCACTAACATCCAAATAGCAAAACGGACAGAGCTGAACAAAAACCTCAGGAACAGAGGTGGTGTTTTCCAGCCTTCTCCTTGCTCATTTCCTGAGCCTTGTCCGATCATATTTTGAGTATTACCTAAGATTTAAGGAGGGGGTAACAGAGAACATGTAGGGTTAAACCTACATGAATAGATGCAGAGTGCTTCAGAATCTTTTCCTTTACAGGAGGGTGTTGCTGCACACACCACCATAGCAGGCAGACACATTTAGACACACCTTTTGATGAACTATGCAGGAAACTACCATTTATTTTCAGCGTTCAGAAATGGGAAGAAGAATTTCTTCTCCCATACTTCCTAAGTGCCCTACACGTAACCCCGAGAGGCAGTGAAAAGCAAACAGGGAGATCTGGGCAGATGGAAGTCATGAGCTGATGGTGAAGATGGAGCTAATACACCAGAGATTCCTCCCTGCCAAAGAAGGTCTCCAGGAAACGCTATAGCTTTAGAGTTCCTTGTTTCCAGCAGAGGCATAAGCAAATCCAGCCCTGAGCATCTGAATCATCTCTACTCAAGCATTAACACTCATTTCAGCTTCCATAGCAAAGAATATCTCCGTATTTCCAGCACACAGTAGCTACTGTTCCCAATGTTCACTCACCAACTGGACTGGAGAAGATAAAGCACAATGGGTAAGAAACTCTTCCATCATCATGCTGATACTTGTAACTATAAACAATAAATGTTTTTTCTGAGGTTAAAGAAACTAAGCAATTAATGATTTTATTAGGGTATAAGCCTTGGTTATCAGAGATTAAAGCAGGCACAAGTCTTGCATTCAAAAAGATACTTTAAATTTGGTGCGTAGTCACACATTTTTCATTTCCATATTTGACTTTCAGAACCAACTTCACCTATCTTTACCAACCTCTGCCACAGCCGGGTGTGCAGCCTGTCTCAGAGAGGTAAAAGTCATCCTTTCATCACAAATATTTCTCTCCCAGCTTTTTAAAAAGACTTCCCACACTCACCAAACATGTTTCTGGCTTAATGAAAGCCAAATTCTTTCTTTGCAGACTAAGCGCTTCATTGTTTCAGGTAGTGCACTGAATTTGAGCTCAAGTTCTAAGTAGGACTCCTGCTTTATAGCCTCCTACTGCACTATGGTCATGAAAGGAAAGATTCAGCACAGCACGTGGAATGGTGCCAGCCAGCTTTGGAGGACAGCGGAGGCAGAGATTTTCTTCACTTATAACTTAAGTACCCTTCTTCTTTCCTCTAGTTAAAGAATAACTTATTTCTCCCTTTTTTGTTGTTTTTGATTTTTTTAAAATCAAAGATTCTTCCCTAGATGACCTGCCTACAGCACTCCCATAAATCAGTAACTGCAGCAAAAAAAAAGCAAGAAATGCTTTTTTTCATGCTGAGAAAGTACCAAAACAGACCCTAAGTTACACAGGCACTTTTCTATATTTAGAAGTAGCCACATATAAAACTGGTATGTTTTACTCACTTCTTTACATTAACAGGCACGTGGCTTTGCTTTACTTCCACAAACATGTGGTCTAAAAGGAAATAAAATCTCAGGAATGGCTTAAATGTGTCAGTCATTGTTTCAACAAGTGGGACACCCATTCAGTGCATCACAGAATGGTTCTACGATCATGAGAACTGATCCCTAAGTTACCTCACAAATAAAATATCAGTAAAGTCACACTACAGGCAAGGATTGGCCTAAAAAGGTGAAGTCCGACTGAAGATTTTGAACAACTTCCAGGAGTAAGACCAAATGTAAGCAGCACAAGAAGGATATCGAGGTTGTCTCTCGGGCAGCTCGTCTTTTAGCTCATCGGGAGAAATACCCTGGTAACATTAAACACAAGCAGTATTTGAACAAACGATCTTGCACTTGAAGGTATACTATGAAGGCTAATGCAGAATAATGGAACAGTGAAACAGCTGTAAGTTAGATGTACAGCCACAGCCGAACTGATAACCATCTCTTGCACAAATTACTAGAGCAGTTCAGGAAAACTTGTCTGCTAATAGATTCCTATGACTACACACAGAATTAATGTTAGCACGAATAATCATCCCTATTTTAGGCATAATGAGTTTAGAAAACTTTTTTGGCTCTAGTTGGATATGCTGGCAGCTACAATGCTTTTCTAGCTAGTGCTAAACAGAAGTAAGCAAGCACACACCAAAAAGTATCAAAATCAGCTACATAAATGGTGGTTTTAAAATATTCAGTCCTTCCTCCTCGAGCAAGCAAAAAAGAGTCCCCATTCTATTCAGACATTACATTAACTTCTACATCCTAGAGAATAAGAGCTACGGTTAATGCTCAAATCCCTGGGAAGGATTTCGTTTTGCCCTATGTATCATTAAGAAACACTACACACTGGGCTGACCTTATTATGCCATCTATCAAATTTAGAGTCTGCAGGGGATTAGCAATCCTAGCTTCTAATTGATGGCAGATCAGCTCAGATTCAAATATGCAAATCTAGGGGGAAACGCAGCAGAAATCTCTTCAAAAAGCCAGCAGGTGCCAAAGATGCTTTTTACATTGTTGTATCATAACAGCTTTAGAATAACTTTTTTTTGGTGCAATTAATCAGTCAACTCAATTGCTTCGGCATAGTTCCACTATTAATAGTGCTGTGCTTTACATGCAGAGTGACCATGCATTTAAATAAGCTCATGACCCAAATTAGATTAAGAGTTTGATAACAATTTGAAACTAAGGCAGTACCTTAGAGACAACAATACATTGCAGGCTGAAGATACTCTTATTTACAATTCATTTAACAAACCTCATGCTCCTCATCCAGTACCACCAACTGCTTATCCTTGTCGATTTTCACTATAAATGAAAATAAAACATAGATCAGTAGGTTTTTTTAACATTTATGCATCGTGTGTACAAAGCTTTTCAACAAACATTCCCCTACAAGTATATTCCTTGTGCTTCCATTCTTCTTCAGTCTAACCCATGACTTCACAAAATCACTGAAGGCAAGAGAAGCTCTGTTCATTGCAACAGTCTCAAATTTCAAAATACAGAAATGTCAAACTCCCCTACCCAAAAGGTACAAAATTTGCAAACTCAAAATTACGATGCCCTGATAACATTTTTTACTATCACTTTACAACTAGTGGTAGACTCTGAGATACAATTCTGTATAAATATTCTACTAAGATCAGATAGTCTTGTATCATAAGAACCGTGTTACTTTACTGTTAAAATTACAGGCAAAATTGGAATGAAGCAGCCTCTTGGCTCACATTTATGTGTTACAGTAGCAATATTAGATGGGAAGGAAAAGAGATTGGATTTTCTACAAGACCTTGTGATTATTGTCAGCCATTTTTTAAACTTACTTATAATGGCAGCATTGTTGGTTTCTTTACGAAACCGGAATTTTCTCAGTTTCTCCACCAGGTCTTCAGCAACATCACAAACCACCAGAGATTCACTCTACAAAAAAAAAAAGGAAAAGGCAGAGGAGAGGGAAAGATAAGTCTTTCGAGTAAACCAGAAAAAAACTCATATCATACATACGTGTGCAGAAACCCTACTAAGATGGACCTGTGTGCCACTTGTCCAAAGGTTCAGAACATACACAAACTAGAAAAACATGGACAAAAATGGTTTTTAAAAATGTGATAAAAGAATTCTAACTGGTCCTAACAACTCTCCTCAGAGCCACAGAGTTAACTAGATCTATTTTACTAGCTATATCCTGAAGCAGGATTATTCTCACGGGCCTCAGAGGTAAACAAATCTTAACAGTTCTTGTGCCAAGACAAGTCCTGAAAGAGGGAAGCCCCTCTGCGTGGCAGTAAAATGCTTACAGAAATTTCAGCATTTAAAATAACACTAATAGTATTTCAGAAGAACACAGAGAGTAATCAAGGGCCACTGCTTATTTTTACTCACAAAAATATTAACGGAACTTCTGTGATTTACACAGACATTTTAACCAAAAAAGCAGGATTTTTTCCCCCGTGCTCTTGTATGTCACTAACTCCCAAGTTTTCAGAAGAAATGTTCAGATAGCATATTAGTCATCACACTGAAGATGGGGAAGGAAATGATTATTTCACAAGCAACCATGCAGGTTATCTTCCATTACACATGCAATTTTTAAACTGTACCAAGCCAACCACTGCCATTTCCTGAGCAACATTTTATACACACAACCTCTATTGCCACAGTTAAAAGATGCCTCCCAGCTAGAGAAAGAAAAGGTCTTCACCATCTCTAGGTTTATTCATATTATCACATTGGTAAATTCTTAAGACACCAAGGCTTTCCTGCCAAAACAACTGTATTTCAAGACTTCTTTATAAAAAAATGCGCTAATAAAAAAATAGTTGTGAGATTACCTACCATAAGCTCTGCTAAAGAGCTGTTTAATTGTGACAATTATTAAAACTACGACTTCTGCTTCCTCACATTCAGCACTGGCTTGTTTGTGAGACTTTCCTCAAAAAGCACAGAGCCGTGTCTCTCCTTCCCCGCTTTCAAAATCACCTTGGATTTTGAACAAACCCTATGTTTGTTGTTAGTCGTAAAAAGAATTCCACCTCGGCCAAATTCTGGCACAGAGTCTTGTGCTTCTGCTTCCTTTCAACAGCTGGAGAGGAAATCAGGCTCTGCTGTGACAGGACAGGTCAGGCACTGCGTGTGCAGCCCTCGTTATTTTGCTCGTTTAAAATTTAGATCACTCTTAGATCCACAGATGCCATTAATGCCTACTCTCGGTATTTCAGGAGGTCTGTACTTGAAAAAAACACAATAAAACCAACAAAATGCAAACCCCGTAACAGAAATCTGGGCTGCATTTTAAAGCTGAAGTTACATGTTCTGTATCAAATGCTCTGTTCCGAAGGCAGCATTTCTCCCAGTGCTCTGGGCTCAGCAGTTTCCTAACATCTTCCAGCAGGCACTGCAGGGTAAGCAGTTCGTAATACCTGTACGGCCACACAAATATAAATCCTTAAAAGAAGCTGAACGCTGTGCCTGCAAAACACACAGCGGATTCAGATCGTCTACCGGGGCTAAGCTGCCGAACCAGGGCTTGGTTTAATAAGAAATCAAAACCAAGAGACACTGAGGACTGTGCAGGGAGCACACCTGCCAAACAGCCCAGTGGGGGGGGTGGGAGCCAGTTAACCTCAGCCACCGTCATACCAGCATTATATTTC
>VZRU01002905.1:4852-57742 GCA_013398155.1 Pedionomus torquatus | reverse complement strand
AGGTGGCGTGTACTGCGGGGACTCGGGCTTTTCCTTTAATCTTTGAGACCCTTATTTGAGTCTGGAAGTTGGCTCTGGCGTGTCACCGGAGCTCGGTCAGGGAACGGGCGAGAATCAGAGGAGAGGTGCAGCCCCTGTGGGGCTGTGCCCCCGTTTTCTCACAAGCTCGGTGTCTGCCGGGTAGACCCTGCAGGGCACCGCACGGACAGCAGCCTCTGGACTTTGTGCTGAAGCTCTCCAAGAGGAAGTGGAGCTCTGCGCTTTTGCTCTCAGACCCCGCAGAGAACCACTAAGAGGAGGCTAATTGCCAGCTGGGATGGATTTCCAGCGGGCACGGAGGTGGCCTTCAGCAAAGGATTTGAGATGGCGGGGGAAGGAAGGCTGCTCATTTAAAAAGCTGTTATAATAATGAAGGACCAAAATGTTTCCCCAAGTAAAAGTGTGTCTGGTTGGTCATGGTGAGCCAGACAAAGCTGGTCTCTTGACTCTTTGATTCTTTCAGGGTAGTACCAAGGTAGTGATGCTCTTAGTGGTATCATCAGTCTTGATGTCAGGGAAGGACTGGCTCACTGAGTTGCAGTCCTGGAGCTTAGCAATGACTCTAGTGGTCTGCTGCTGAGTAATGTGTCCCCCCCCCAATGTTTTTGATATTAAGAGTGTGACAAAGTGCAGGGACTTGCTTGATATGTACAGAAAAACAGCCACTTGTGCAGACAAAACGAAATGAAACTGGGAGGAGGTGCAGATGGCAGCAGAGTCAGAAAAATAATAGTCACCCCAGAACTGGGATTCCTTTGGATCTGAGCATTGCTCATTGATCAGGCTGGGAATAAGGGGCCACTTGGCTTTTGTAATTCTTTAGTATGTGTGAGTAGAGTTCCAGGGTGTGATAATACATGCATGGACATATTCTGATATGTAGATTTACTTCTGAATTAATAATACATCTGAAAGAAAAATGAGAAAATGAAACTGTCAAGTAGGTGCAGCTTAGAAATAAATGATGGCAAAGTAGTGAAATTGGAATTGCAGAAAAAAAAGTCAGTGGCTACCAAGACTTCATAGTTACAAGTGACCTGTCTTCCCTGGGTAACTTTTGGTGGGGATCTTATATAAAGAGTCTCCAGCTCAGAATTTGTGTGAAAATTTTATTTTAAATGGGCTGAGGTTTCTCTCCTTCAGCAGAATGTACTGTTCTACAGCACATTCCTCAGTTATCAAGAAAGTAACTTTTTATTAGACAGCAAGTGTTCTGCACCAGTGTAGGTACAGAAAACATGCTTAAATGCTTGCAAAAATGGAAACAGTTGGCTCTTTATAGCCTGGCAGTAAGTAAATGCTTCTGATGTTAGTTGTAATTCTTTAGTTTTTAAATGTTTGACTAGGCTTTTTACCTTTTAAATTTAGGTACTTCAGTTTTCTTAACTTATGATTGGCCATAAAGGGTGTATCACTTCCATCTTGTCATGACATTTATTTAAAACAAACAGGGTTCTTATATTGTGTTAGCTCTAGTGAAATGCTGTTTTTTGACAGCCATTTCACCCTTGTTCTGGTAGAGGATCAACTCTATGTTCAGTGGCAGGTGGTACTTACGGGTCAATTTTGAGGACACAAAGTCTCATGCAGCTGCACTGTCAGGAAGTAAAAAGTATACCCTTGTACTGAAATCAACAGGCAGTTGGTTACATCCTAACTCCAGGTTTCTCCTTCTCATAGCCTGCTAGTTCTCAGGCATTTAGAGGATTATATTTCCCTAAACTAGTCTAGGGTTACCTGATGTGAGACCCTGTGCTTTTGTCTTTTGCACTGTTGGGGAAAGGGCTGGGAAAAAGTCTGCAAAAGCCTTCTAGGGATCTCTGGGAGCTACAGTCTGGTTCACAAGAGGTACCTGAAATCTAAGAGGTCTTTGCTCTGGATCCTCCTTCCATTAACATTTATGCCATTGAGCGCTAACCTAGAGCCAAGGAATGGAGCTGCCTGCCTGGCTGTGAAAAGCACATGAGGTATCTGGAGAGCCTGGTCTGCCTTTTCAAGGGTTAAGGAAGGTTTTGTCAAGAGCATTATCCACTGGGCTCTTCTTCCAGTGTGGAACTATAAGGATCCTACTAACAACTTCCTTCTTCCACATGGTGCCACACGAGGATTAATTTTATGCCTAATGGGTAATACCCCTAGTGCTGTCTAATAACCAGCTTTTCTGCAGCTGATCAGGCACTGCAAGTTGACTCTGAAACCAGGATGCGGTCTGTGAAGGGACAAGCAGGGATGCTTGGTGTCTTGCTGGCCCTGTGGCAGTACCATCCCTGCCTTGTGGGAAGATTTGGATTTGGTCCCCGAGTGCTTCAGGACCTTGCTTTGGGAGTGCTGTTGCTACTGGGCTTCCCCAAGAATCTCCCAGGAAAGGCATCTCAGTGGATGGCAGCAGTTGAATGTAGGTCCTCTGTCCCCACTAGGGCAGGGAAGTCCCTGGGAGCTTGGAATTCTTAGAGGCTGCCCCATGGGGCTACAAATGCTTCCTTGGTGTGGGACGCTGGGTTGTGGGACTGCTGGGCTGCAGCGAGGAATGCTTTAAGCACACTGAGTCATAGGAATTGGTGCCTGGTGTTACCATAGAAATCGGATCAGCTGCTAGGGGTGGGGAGTCCTCATCTGTCCCTTGGCTCTGCTGCTGCATGGTTCCACCATGAGCTCACAGTACAAGGGAACCTGATTTCTTGCTCCTTGTCCTTTTGATACCAGATGAGCTCAGGCAACTCTTGGCAGAGAGTAGAGAAAAACTTCACTTGGGTCTCTGCTTGGCTGCAATGGTCAGACCCTGTGTGTTTACTCTGCTGTCTTGCTCTTTCATATTTCACAAATCTAATTTCATTTGCTTAGCAACAGTTCCCAGCCCTTTGGTAGCTCCAGAGTGGTGAAAACTGGTTGTAAACTGCTAACAGGGAGAACAGGAAGCAGAGAGCATGGAGTGATCCAGAGGGAGAGGACAGACACTGAATATCTAATTTCCCGTACCCTTAAAATGCACCCCCAGGTTTGGTCACAAATGGTGCCCTGAGCATGGACATGATGCCTTCCAGTGCACAGCCTCACACAGTTTTTATTCTTGTGCTCACATCCCAGTAACTGTTTCATCATCTCTGGATAAATAGACACATGCAAGCTCTAGGGATGGAAAATGGAAAACATCGTTGCCCCCCTCCATTCTGCTAAAGGAAATAGCTTTACTGTGAATATAGTATTTCCACACAATTGTTGTGCCTCCTCAGATCATCTTTGAACCCTTTGCTCTCCTCGTAATGCAAAACAAGCACAAGCCTGTCTGAAAAACAGCATTACAGAGTTTTGCTGCTGATGCAAGGTGTCATTTTGTTTTGCTACAGTTCCTATTGGCTTGCTGCCTGTTGGTCACTGAATTACTGTCCCTGTGGTCTGTGTGAGTAATCCAGATCTATGTAGTTGCCCTTTCTAGTGTTTCCTTGCTTATTTCCAGGATGCTGACTTTAGAGCCTAGCAGCTGCTTCCTAGGGGTTGTCCCTAAGAACTGGTACCCTTGGAATGTGCTGTGTCCTGTGCTAGCTCAGTCCTGGGTTTGACATATCTTCTGCTACAGGTGAGAGTGGGAAATATTTGCAAGCAACAGCAAACAGACTGAGCTGTCTGTTGCTTTGACCCTCTTAATTCCTTGGTCTTCTCAGTATTATGGCATGCATGGTGAAAAATACTCATCCTGCTCATCCTGGCAATATGGCTTTAAACAAAAGATATGATTCCTTGCTGCTTGCTGTCATGTAGGAGAAGGGATTTTCTGGGTGATGCTGAGAAGAGATGAGGATTGTATGTGTATTGTTCTCCCCATCTTACTAGCTCAGCCTACCAAATCCTGTTCTAGGAAGCTGTTTGTTCACTTCTGTGTTCAGATCCCAGCATGATGAAGCACCCACTTCAGTGCTGCTGAGAGCTCTGGCCCTCCCTTAGATGGAGAAGGGGGGGCATTTCCTGGGAAAGCTTCCAGCACTGGGCCCACTGTGGAAAGAGCTGGGCTTGGTGCCAGCCCTTGGGAGGGAGAGGGAGCTCAGAGCTGGTACCATAAGTGTGTCAGGCAGGGGCTGGTATAGGCTGTCGCCTTCCTCGCGTCTTGCTGCTGCTCCTGTTTTGGGAGAGAATCTGATCTGGACAGAACTGTGGTCAAGCAGTGACTCATTGGGAGAATTGGTACAGCCTCCCCCTGGACTTTTGATAGTATTTGGCAGGAAAGAATCTGGCATATGTCAGTGCTCCTGGCTTGGAGGAGGAGGAGGAGTAGTTCCTGCCAGTTTTAAGGGGGAGGGAAAGTGTGATCTCTGGGTGGCTTTGGGAGGATTTGGGGAAAATCAACGAGAAGAGGAAGAGTCTTGATGGGGAAGTAAACTTATGATCTCTGTGTCTCACCTAGCAGTCTCCAGTCCTCGTTCTAGACACTGCAAAATTAACTGCACTGTTTGAGGACCATGGCTACAGACCCACTCTCGGAGCTTCAGGATGACCTGAACTTGGATGATACCAGCCAGTCCCTCAGCCAGCTCAAACTGGCCTCCATAGATGATAAGAGCTGGCCAGCAGATGAAGCCCCCGCTTTTCCTAAAACAGGTAAGTGTTCTAATTGATTGAAATTGTTTGTCCTGCAGTATTGTGGTCATATCTACTTATACAGAGAACCCCAGCTCCATTTGAAAGCTTTACAGACTCATTAAATCTAGCACCACACCCAGGTGAATTAGCCCTGCCATTGAACAGCACTCAAAAGCTGAGAGCCAGCTGATGTAGAATCTTCTCAGTCCTGTGGCTAGCTGTACTTTGGTGCTGGCAGTACAGACATGATGTCAGTCCTTGAGTGTCTTCTGTTACGGTCTCTTGAAGGATAATTTGGCCTTCTTGTGTGGAAGGATCTTGAACTTCCATGTGGGAGGTGCACTATAGATCTGAGTTGTTGTTTTGAAATCCTGTGCTATGAGACTGCTGCCCAGAGAGGTTAGGAAAATTAGTTCTGGGGTGTACAGGACAGCCATCCATCAAGGGACAACTTTAAGATCATCCCGCTCTAAAAAGCCATGATGGTGCCATCGACACTTCTTGGTCTTCTCAGTCAATGTTTGTGACACAATGTTTGTGACACATCTTGTTTATGATACATCTGAACAGTCCATTTTGAGAGGTTGTACAATCTGAGGGACATGTATGGACATCACAGAATTAACAGGTCTCTTCTGAAGTCATTGCTGCTCTTGCCCATTTAGAATTTCAAAGGTGGGTTTCTGAAGTGGACAGTGCATATATTAGTCTTTCCCATGTTAAAGAACTGTTTTTTCTCATTCCTCTGTTGTACCCCTCACGAAGGTGCTTCAGATCCCTTCTTTTAATTGCCCATTTCTTCTGTTTTGTGCAGAGGACTCCAAAGGCTCCCCCGAGCCCATCACTCATCTGCAGTGGGATGATCCCTACTATGATATCGCCAGGCACCACATTGTGGAAGTAGCAGGTAGTGGTCTTCTTGTTTTCTCCTTTGATGTCTCTGCAGCTGGGCTGAGGAAGTGTCTTTCTAACAGGGTTGTGGGGGCATCTGCTGTATGCCAGACCCAAGTGGCAAGGACAGCTGGCATCATAAACAGAATGAGCACCAGACTTCTGGAATGTTTGCAATAAGTGTAATTTTCCATTTATCTCAGTTAAACTTGTATTCCTTCTTGGCTCTCACTGTCTTAATTATATTATTAGTGGGACTTGGTTGCTTTTGCTGAATTATTTTAGATGTGGCCATTAACTATATCCTGAGCACAAGTTGTGGTTTTACATGATAATGCTACAGAAGTTACCTAGTTGTGCAGTATGACTGCAAGGTCTTCATCTGACTGAGTAATCCACAGTAGGTCTGGCAGCTCTCTACTTATTATATCTGAATGGCCAGAGCTCACCATCCTGGCCAGAAACAGCATTAACAGAAATTTGAAATAGGGAGAGTAAGCCTGTGTCCCATTGTAAGGAAGGACCTGGTCATTCAGGGCAACATGCATTTGGATTTTCTCTGTGTGATTTTCTTACTCATATTATTTTACTTATAACTAACCCTTGGCAATTTACTGCTGGGACCTCCCTAAGAAAAGAAAGTTTTGGGAGTAGTTTTTAATTTGCTGTGGTAAGTCTGAGGGAAGGGTAATCCCAGCTTGTCTTGTGTTTCTGGTTTTAAAAAAAAAGCACCTTTTGACCTGTTGGGACTTGATACACACTTCCTCCTTGACTATCTGTAGCCACCTCCTGCCTCTTCCATTCCCATTTCTGTGTACCTTGGTCCCTGCCCCACGTGACTTTGCAGTGAAGGAGAGGCACAAGGTGGAGTCCTCCTGACTCAGGGTTGTTCTGCAGCAGGGTTTGACCACAGAGGGAAGATTCTCAACCACTTACCTTGGTAAAAGTTGTCCTGACATCATTCTTTTCTGGGCTGTGTTCTAGAATGAGCTTGCTTTCTTGTAATCTCTTACATTGCATCATTTGGCGAACAAAATGATAATGGCAAACTCAAAACTAATTGTCCTTTGTCTCCTCAGTTCCTCTGGCTGCTCAGGTTGACAGGTCTGCTGTTCAGCATTTGGGTCATTACCTCTTGTAGGTTTGCCACAAGTGCTTTCTTTTGCAAATGTGTTACTAACCTTCTCCGGGTTGGAGTTCCAGGAGTGAGGTTGATAGGGGTCTGCTCCCTGGTTTCCCTGTTGCTGAAACTGGGAAGGGACAGATGTATGGACTCCACCATTTTAGTGATTATACCTAGAATATTCAGCATGTGAATGGCAAAGGTAACTGGCGTTTCTGGACTCTGGGAGTTGTTGAGTTAAATGATGCTGTTGTTCACTTCAGACAAAGTGCTTAGCGGAGAATTTAGATCAGAGACATTGATAAGACTGGAATGTCAGCCCAAACCAAGGATATACTTTGTGTGCCGCCTCCTGAATTAAGCACCAGGCTTTCTGTGACATTTCTGTTCTGAAGTAACAACATTTTTTTTCCCCACAAGCTCTCTGAATGGAGTATCACTCCAGCGGAGGTGTGTCTCAGTGGCTGTTGGAAAGCAGCCATTTCAAACCTTGTCTAGGATAGCAGCTAACTTCCCGAAAGGAGTTCTGGCTGGTATGATGGCTGACTGGGGGGTGTTCCTGGATTCTGAAAGAGAACCCTTCCCCTCTTTAAAGCAAAGACTGTGGTTTAAATCTGTGTTTCTGGTGAACTCTCTGCCCCTGTCATAGTGCAGAAGCAGCTCAGAGAAGCTTCTGTTGTTGGCTGCTTCTGGACACTTTTCACCAAGAGCTGGATATCTGAAAGCCTGTGATGATTTCACACACAGATCATGATGTGGTTCCTTTCTTGCATCAGAAGAGCAAGTAACAGAGCTCTGGTGCATTTAGTGCATTTGCTGCCATGTATTTTTGAGGCTCACTGATGTCTCATCTTCTAGAAGCAGGATTTCTGAAGTTGATCTAAGAGACCTAAATTGTATTCTGGGCTCTGTGGTGATGCTGATTGTTCAGTTTTCTCGGTCAATAATTAGTAACAGTAACTAGAGAATCAGACAGGGTAGTGTTCTCTGGGCTGTCGTTAGAGGCAAACCAGGAAAATCTGGAAAAATCCTATTAGATGTAGCCCAGAGAATCAAAATTGCACTGGAGGATTGAAATGGAACTGTTCAGATCTGACTCTACTGACAAATTGTGCTTCTCAGCACCTTCAGGTGCAATGAATGCTCCCTCGCTGAGCCTGAAACAAAACAGCTCTACCCTGGTTCTCTTGTAAGTATTAGCAAGTGGCAGCAGATCCAGGGTAGTTTTATCCATTCTGCTGATTTATGAGCTTTCTCTTCCGTGTCCTTCCCTGTTCTGCACTTCAGAGTAGAAAGCATATGGCTAGCTCTGTTCCGTTTTCCCTGAAATATATTTTGGGATGATGATGCTATTTTGAGGCAAAAACAGAAGGCTGGTTCATGTCCTCGGGCTGAACTCCATGATTCCAGGGTGGCCAGAAAACTAATTGCTTCTTGCAGGATGGGTGCACAGTGTTAATAACTTATTAAATGCCCAGTTTTGATGACAGGAAGTTAGAGTGTTCATTTTCTAGCTGACCTTAATTTCTGATTCAGTTCAAGGCATGCTGGATTTAAATTTAGCTATCTGGCCTGAAGAGGGAAAAAATGTTGAATAACCTTTTGCAGAATTTATTAGAAAAATAATGGGTTTAGTTTTGTTTTTCGCTTAAAAATAGTGCAGTAGTTTCATGGAGACTGTCCTTGCTGCCCTATGCTCCTGTCTCTCCTGAGGACTAGGGTCTTCCTGGAAGATGCTGCCCACGGGACACTGCTTTCCATCTCTGTGGGAAAATGAGGGCAAAAGGCATCCAGACCACAGTTCTGAGGGACTACTATGGCATTGTTGTGAGCTCAGGGTATTTTAGTTCTGGGAAACCTTCTTTTGGTTCTGGGATTCAATGCTTTTCTGAAGTATTCTGAAGAGATGATACTCTGCCTATTCTTTCAGCCCTACCTTAAGGTGTGTGTTTCTGGTGTTTCATGCAGGCTCTGAAGAGGTCTCTGCAGGGTTGTGCTGAGTCTGAGTTCCTCTTTTTGTGAACATTGTAGCAGAGAAATTACTGTTTACACATGGGTAGAAGCTGGAGCAGAGGCAGCTCGGTTTCACTACCCAAACCACTTCTGCAAAGTGTGGTTTTTTCCTTGCTCGCATCACATAGCATTTGAAAGAAATGCAAGCATTTGGTTGAAGGCTGTTGAGGAACTGTCCCAAATTTCTGTTATGTTTAAGTGTTTCTCTATCCTCCTTCTAATTCTTATATGGTAAAGGTGCTGCTACTGTTTCCTTTGGGGTTGAGGCAGGCTAGAGGGATGTGATCTTGGCTTTGAATTTCAGCAGAGGCCGAATTGCAAGAATATGGCAGGTAGTTAACAGTCTGAAGGAGGACCCTGGAGATAGTTCCTACTGGAAACCTGGGGCTGCGTCGAAGAGCAGGGCTCTTGACAGCTCTCTGGCAGTGTGTTCCTTGTTCAGTCTGCCTAGTCTGCTTTTGTGGTCATTATGCAAACCTATAGCTATGAGTTGCATCAGCATTCCCATTTTATACAATAACTGGCTTTCTTCCTTTTTGGGATAAGAAAACTGGTGCTTAACCTGTGATTGCCATAAGAATTTTGTGCTGCTGTGGAGGTTAGAAGTTGGTGTAGTGGTTGTTGGGAGAGTGGCCATTACTGTTTATTTCAGCTATATAATCCCTGCCCAGAGACTTCAAAGCTTTGCTGAAGCTTGGAACATGTTTTTGCTGGGTTTTGTGGGAAATGTGCTGCCTCCCACCATTAATTTGCAGTTTGCAGGGATACCCTCACTGAGAAGGAGTGATGCAAGCGTGTATAAGACCTGCAATTGAAGTGGCAAAGTGAGGTGAAGAGCTGGGAGTCTACCTTCTCGTGTGTTACTAGATTGAAACAGCAGTTTCAACAGTGAATTTTCCAATGGTGAACCTGGCATAAATCCTACCTGAAAAGCGTTGTGGCTGGCTGTTGGCTGCAGGTGCCAAAGCTGTGACTAGTGCTGAGGATTTTCAGTTGCTGTCGGTGATTGACACAGAGAGGTAAAATCAATTATGGAGCCCCACTAGCTGCTGTTTCACTAGGTAAGCAAAGGTGGAAGTTGCAGACAAAAGTTGTGTTGAAAGTTTGTTGCAGTGTGCCTTTAGTGGCATTAGCCACTCACTAGGGCTCAGCAAAAGCCTCTGATAGCAAGGGACCTTTTCCCTTTCAGGATGTACATTATTACTGGCTCCATTAATATTGTACCTGCATTTCTGCTGGTTTTGGATGTAGCATGTAGTGTCCAACTGGCTTTTTTTTGTTTGTTTAAAAGACTATTTGTATGATACGGAATGAGAAGTTGCTTCTGGAGAATTGGGTCCATCTAGAGCAAGCCCAGCTTCTGCACCATGTTTTGACATGTGATTTTAAGGGATTCTAAATTTCTAAGGAGAACCAAGGGAATTGAGAATTTCTTTCTAGAGCCCTGCTCTGCCCAGGCTCCTGCCTTGATAGGCCCATCTGGGTCTGTTGGGTATATAGCTTTAAGAGTGACGGAAAAAGGATGGCTGTGGCAATAAATGCCTTTTTAGACCCCTGCCCAGATAAACGCTTTTTCTTTTTTCTCATTGACAATTTAATTTTTTTTAATTTGGAATCTACTAAGCTTTTTTGCTTTTTTTTTTTTTTTAAAAAAAAAAGCAATGGATGTGTTGATGATCTAAATTGTGCCCATCTTCAGCTATTAGTGAAACTTAGCTTCTTGCAAAACAGTCAGTTGGATGTATTATTCATACAGTATGATGCCATTCTCTATGCATGTCTGAAGTTGGTCAAAGGACCTTGACGTGCAGAAGTAATTGCATTTAATCCTTTTAAAAATGGCGGTACAGCAGTTGCCTTTTTGATGGTAGGGGAAGTGTAACAGTAAGGGCCAGAAATTTGACTGTGTTTATACGGATTTAGTTGCAGACTCAAGAAAGAGACTTGGGAATCATGGGTTGCTGTAATTGCTTCTAATTGTTAGATAAGGCTGCTTTGGAGAGGAGCATTGGGGAAAGATGAAATAGAAGGAGCTTGACTGCTGCAAGACTAAATGCAAACAACTAAATGCATCCCAGTGGCAACCTGGCGAGACTCTGAGGCTTTATATTCCTTATTACTTTCTGGGAAAAGGTGCGAAGCTTGGCTTGCTATAACTTTGTTTCTGTTCCTCCAGACCAGGGTGCACTTGATGGGGCCCAACCAGGTAGGTAGATATTTTTGTGGCACTAACATTTGATACTGTAGATCATGGTATTCCTTTAGCATGACTGTGGCCTGTAGCTGGACTGTCTCAGGGGAGCCCAAACTTTGCTCAAGCCTTAGGCTGCTCTGGCAGCTTTTCAGGAGTCCAAAGACTGTAGAAACCTGTGATCCGAGGGCTGCATCTCTGCCTTGGGCACAGCAGAATCATCTGAGCCAAATTTGGGGTGTGGGCTTTACCTTGGGTACTCTGGGGCTCTTGAGTCTCAATGTAAATAAATCCTGTTCCTCTTCTGCTGTGGTGGTGGCCTGCTTGGACCAGCTCAGTTTGAACTCAGATTTACCTTGTTGTCATATGTGCTTTGGAAGTTCATTCCAGGATGGCTTCCTGTTCCTTCATATGATCTGTTGCTGCTCTCATGTGCTAAGCAGCTGGCGCTTAAACTGGATTCTCCAGCTGAAAGCAACTGTTATCTATTTCTTCTCCATTTGGCTACAGAGATGTTGTGTTTTGATAACTCCTTCCTCATTCTAGCCTGAGGCTATGCTGGATTGCTCTGTCCTCATTGAACATTTGTTAATCCTCTTTGAACTTCAGTCCCAGGCCTTAAGAATTTGGCTGCCAGTACTTTCACACTTCTTGATATAGATGAAACCCTCTTTTGGTGTGAAATTCTTTCCGCTGTTTCTGAACAGCGGTCTGAGACTTTCACAGAATCCATAGAAATGCTTATCTTTGCTGCCTACTTGCTAAGCAGGCTTTTCTGCCCTGTTTTTCATGCTCTTGGGCATCTTCCCATTTTACATTCTTTAATCTGACCCTCCAGCCCGTTTTTTGTGTCAGTTCAGGCTGTAGTCCCTTGGTAATACTGTATGATTCTGGCAGCGTTTGGATATTGGTAACATCTGAGTGGAAGATGACATGTATTAAAATACTTCTGCTTTGAACTCCTGACTTCCTCTTCTTGAGGGTCTAAATCCACTTTGGAATCCAACAAGCAACAGAAATCTACCAACTATACTTAAACACTGCCCAACTGTGTCATAAGCTTGGCAGGAACCTGAAATTATATTAAAGAAGTTTTTTAGTGACAGTGTCTCTGATAAACATCCTAAACTTTGTGAAACTTGTGTAATAATGTTCCAGAACTATGTGGTGGTGTTCTCACTGTGTCCCTGAAATCTGCTAGCTTTGCTGTTTTACCAATAACACTAGTTTACAGTGGCAAGTTTCATCTGTCTGCATTCTCTTAGCATTGACGTACCAGGGTATTCCCATGTGAATCTTTAATTGAGATGGGTCCTCAGGTGAAGGTACCTGATGAAGGTAGGAATGAGCAGGGTGTCTGGACTGCAGTTTTGCTGCCAGCTGAGTAGCTCCATCATAGCCTCCAATCACAGCATAAAGACTAAGTGATGTGTTTCAGGAGAAACACCTAGAAATACATTGCAGCATTTGCAAGTCAAGCATGTATTTTCCTTGTTGGCTTTACAGATTCACTCAATACAGAGTTCTGTCTCAGGACTGTATTGTTCCCTTGCTATGAATTTCTGTTTTGATACATTTGAATTGCTGCAGGTTGCGATCTGAAACATTAGCCTCAGTATTTAAACTTCAGCCTTTTTAGAAATGTGGTCCTGATGGCTTGGAACCACAGCAGTGATGTTCTTCCTCACTCCTTGTTTCAGAACTGCACTGGAAATTGTGTCTGAGCCTTAAAAGCACCATAACAATGTTCAGGAGAATTCCCATGTCCATTAGTGCTACAAGTCAATGCCTCTTTAGATGAGCAGCAGTCTTGACAGTATAGGCTTTGCATATTGACTGGTATCTTGCTCTTTGTTGTTTAGAAACAATATCTGAATTATATCCTATAGGGACGTAGTTTAATTCCAGTGTAGATTGAAAGTATTTTTAATGTATTAACTTACTCACAAAGGTATGCATGTTTTTGGGGTGCTCTGTGAGCACTGACAGTATATAATTGCCTCTTTTTTTGGTATTCTGTTAACTATTGAGCATTCCTCATCAGGGAGGGATAGGTTACAGCCTGAGAAGCCGAGTCATTACTTCATGGTCTGTAGTTGTGTTCAGTGGAAACTTTAGCAATTTGCAATTGCAAACGAGGAGTAAAAGCCTAGACACATAAGATTAATATTGCAAACAGGAGAGCAAACAGTACAAGGGATGAAGCATCTGGGAAAGATCAAATGTGATAAGAATCTGTTTGGTCTGAGGTGGAGGGGCCTCCTGGAGGCAGTTTCCTCCGACAGTCAAGAATGCATGGAATGGGCTTTACATTCTTGTTTATAAGTTGGAATAACTGATTGTTCACCCTTGATGGTTGGGAGCTGAATTTTGTCATGTCTGGAAGAACCAGACTGATCTGATAGATGTCAGGAGGAAACAGGATTTGTGTGTAGTTGGTTGTTTTGTAAGTGTTGTTGACAGGCTGAGCTCAGGTGAAACTAGAGTGAGAGCCAGAACTCAGTAATGGGCGTGCTAGCTCCTGTGTATGTCTCATGCATAAACTCATTTTGATTTGGAAGGCAAAATGGGCCACTCCTTTTTCATTTATCTGAAGGACTATAGACTATCTTTTGGTGTATTTGGCCCTGGGAATTATCCGGGAGAAACATGCTATCTCCTCTTTGGTGGAATCATGGATTGTCTGTTCCTTCTTTATCAGACTTTTTTGCCAAGGCTGCATACGGAATGAGATTCTGGACTTGGCATAGACCCTGCAGAGGAAGGTGTTTGAGCTATGTGGTTCCTGTCTTGTGACTTACTAGGTCTGGAAATCAGTGTCCAGGAGCCTGAACTGAGTACGTGGCCAAGCATAACATTGCATGAAGATGGTGCTGTACTGCAGTTCTTCACAACCAAAGCCTGCCTTGATCAAGCTTGCAATCTGCTTCTGGCCCTCACATCATCCACTCTGGTGTGAAATGCAGCCTCTCAGTTAACTGAAGATAGCACCTATTCCGACTTTAGCAAATACCTGTGTTCTTTCTGACCGTTCTCTTTCATCACTGCAAAACACAATGGGTTCTCAGATGCTGCCATCTTCTTGCAGTTCTGAGTAGGCAGGACCTTTTGTTTTCCAGATGGAGACATATGAGTGGATCAAGACCACTAAGAAGAGTCACAATATGCCGAATTCCCTGCCCAGGACTTTGTAGCCTGCACCTTTGTTTTATAGACAGCTTATGAGCATTAGACCCAACCCTAAAGCGCATAACAAGGCACCAAGAAACTCTAAGCTAGGCAGAGAGTGGGCTGCCGTGGGATATGCAATGTGATGTTGGTCTTGTGGGCTGGCTGTGACTGTATCTGGTGGTTCCAGATAAGCCTTGCATCACTCTCTCCTAGTCCTGCATTCTGGGTCGTGCTTCTTCCCTAATCACCCCTTACCTCTGCATGTGTATGTCAATGTGATGGCCTATGCCACCCCTTTCCTAGCCTGTACCTAGCGCTGTCTCGGTGTCCCTAGCTTTTGCAGAGGTTCTGGCTTATGTGCATCAGTAAATTCTGTCTCGTGTTGTCTGGTGAGTGACTTGAAAATGGGACTTGTGAAGGAGAAATATAAGTGAATAAGTAGCAAGTGCATCCGTTCTTCTGGCCAGGATGGGGGTAAAGGAGAGTTAGTAGCATCTTAACATCATGGCTGGTGTATATGAGTTCTCTGGCTGCCATTTGCACACCAAGCAGTCATCTGTTACTAACAGGCACTGTTCCTAGAAAACTCAGGTTTACTGTGCCAGGGCTCAGTTTGAGATGTCATTTGTTGCATGCCAAGTGTAACCAAGACTTGTTGAGGCCTAGAGCCCATGCAAAGATGAGAAAATGAGTGCATACTCTGAATATTGTAAATGGAAAGGATATCTTTTAAGGGGAAGGATGTATTGCAGGGATGTCCCACAGAAGTATTGATCTTTGCTGCTTTTCTGTGCTGTGGTCTGCATGGGGTGTTTGTGCCATAGTGGAGGAAGGAAGGTCGTGGTGTGTATAACCTCAGTAGCCCCTTCCACTGCTCCACGCTCCCTTTGCTCGACAGAAAACATAGGATGAGTAGCAAGAAATTTAGGAACTGTTTACTCTCCACTGCTGCTAAAAAGCAAGTCATCCTCATGGAAATGGATTGGGTGTCTGGGAGAGAACCAGACTTTCCCTCAAACTCCCTATGTCCAAAAGATTTGTGACCTGGTTCTTGCTTTTCTAAATCTCTCAGTTCCCCTAACATGTCTGCTGAGCTTGTTCATGCCTGTCTGCTTAGGTTTGGTTCATGGGACTGAGATCTCTGCTGATGTATGAAGACTTGCTTGCCAGAAAACTTGGCTTGTTGTCTCTGAAGCTTCAAGTGGTGGATGGGAGTGTTCTCCCCAAGATAACGGTGCTTTATGAGTTGCCTAGCTCCAGTGTGATTTGGACTGTTTTCTGCTGGGTTTTTACACAGAATGCTTTGTTGTACTGCACTTAGCAGCTCCTTCCAGCTCAGGTTGGAAAAATTATCTCTCTTTATGGGAAAACCTAGGAAGCAGTGAACAGCTTGTCCAGCAATCTCTTTGGAGAATCCAGCAGCCCTACTTAGCCTATTTCTAGAAGAGGCTTATGATGAGGCTTGCTTCTCAGTTGTGGGATGGGACTGGGACTGCCCTGTTTCTAGGAATTTCTTGGTTTCCAGGGTATGAAACGGCTCTGTTCTGTGTGCAGGACTAAGCTTCAGGTGAAGCAAGAAACAAATGCAGCAGACCACAAGCAGTTAGTCTGGGACTGTGTGCAGGATGGAAGAAGTGGTTGTCGTGCCTGTGAGGGGCAGTTTTCGCAATGCCTCTCTGGGCAGTGGAATGGAGTTAATGTTCCACTGGAGCAGTGCCCAGGGGCAGTGCTGCAGGATTAATGCTCTGAGTGCTTTGCTCTGTACTTGAGGCCTCCATCCCTACGTGCCTCGAGGTACCCTGGCTTCCAGTCCTTCCTCTTCTTTTAGGGCTGGAGCATGGACTCTGTTTTCCATTTGTACTGTTGACTTGCCCAGCCCTTGATGTTCAGGTTTCTTCTTCCATACCAGGCCTGTGGTAACTTCTGAAAATCGGGTTTAGCTTTGCTGGCAGCTGTGGCAATCCAGACTTCTGCCTTGTTATGGAGGCTTCCCATTCTCTGTTTACCCCTTGGTGCCAATACCATATTGTAGTCCTTAAACTCCCTGTAATCTCTGGCATTTCATCTGCAGGTGATGACAAATATGGAAGGAAAGTAATTTTGTTCAGTGCCTGCCGGATGCCCCCAAGTCATCAACTTGATCATGTGAAACTGCTGGGGTGAGTAGCATCTTAGGAGGCTGCTATTAATGTCTTAAGCCTGACAGAATTCCCAGGTGGTGGATTCTTAGGGCTAGGCCTATCTACAGTAGCTTCTTTAGCTGGACATGTCTTCCCGAAGTGCTTACCTCCTTAGCTGGGGATGCAAGTCCTTTGTTATGGCACACAAAAATGAGGTCCAAAGGGAGGAAGAGCCTCTCTGTGGTAGAGCTGAGTGAAATGAGTTCAGCAGTTGTCTCTTCTCAGGTACCTGAAATTCACTCTGGACCAGTATGTGGAGAGTGATTACACACTGGTGTACCTGCACCATGGCCTGACCAGTGAGAACAAGCCATCGCTGAGCTGGCTGCGGGATGCCTACAGGGAATTTGATCGCAAGTGAGTAAGGCTGCAGCAAGCAAGGATATGACATCCTGTTCTGTAGCCTAATCTTATGAAAAGCTTGGTTCCTCTGCTTAAAGTGCAGCTCATCCTTAGCTTCTCTTGACAGATACAAGAAGAACATCAAAGCCTTGTATATTGTGCACCCAACCATGTTCATCAAGACCCTGCTGATTCTCTTCAAGCCTCTGATCAGGTAGGGAACACTGTAGGGGGCTCACCCACATCCTCACACTGCAGGTGAATAATGGGTCATTCTCAGGAGGGCACTAGATGAGCCCAGGCTGCTGACCCTCCCCTGGAGTCTCTCACCTTGTGCTATCTCCTCCTATTTCTGAGCTCAGAAATACTCAGACAAAGGAAGTACTGCTTTGGGAACCTACAGAGTTTGCATCTCTGTGCTGCTCCCTTTCTGTCCATGCAAGTAGCAGTAAAGTGTTGCAGGCTCTGCTAATAATGGAAAAGGAAGTGGGAGCATCAGTCCAAATTATTTTTAATTCATTGTGTTGATGCTGAAGTCCTAACTCTGTAAAATAATTGGGGAAAAAAAATTCTCCAACCCACTTAGGATGGAGAAATCCAGTGTCATGTTCTGGTAAAATAGATGGAGTTGGAGAGCTATGTGGGTGACATGTTCTGCTGTTTAGCCATCCCTCTCCCTTTGCCCCATTGGTGTCTCTTGCAGACCCCTGCTCTCCTTACCTTTGAGAAGTCCGTTCTGATACTGAATTTCCTGATTCCTCACATACCTACTTTTGTCTTATTTTTCAGCTTTAAGTTTGGAAGGAAGATTTTTTATGTGAACTTCCTTAGTGAGCTGGAGGAGTATGTGAAGCTGGAACAGTTGGGGATCCCGAGCCAAGTGCTGAAGTGAGAATGCTGCCTGTCTCCCATTTGCTTAGGGCTCTGTGAGAGGGGACTTTTCTGGAGGAATGGCAAGAGGAGGGAGAGATTATCCCACTCAGGCAGTGGGTTTGAGGGAGTGGTGACAAATTGCCTTGAAGGCGGTTGCTTTTCTCCATGCTCCTTCTTGTGTGTCCTTGGCCCCAGTGCCCGATTCTGTCCTTGAGTTAGAAGTCCTCCTCCAGTCGAGCACCAGTCCTGCCTCTTCCATTCACCCCTCAGGGGCTTTCTGCAAGCTCCTGACCTTAACACTGACCTGGAGCTTGTGGTGAGCATCTGCTGTGTCTGGGCACCTGCTTTGCTCACTGCGCGATTCAGCTTGTCATTGGGACTTCCCAGAGTTGCCACAATCTCTGTCCTACCAGATTGATTCCCTGTTCCTCGCACACAGAAGCAACTGTCTTATCACAAGCAATGCTATCTGGCCTCCTGCCTACACTGTCTGTCATCCTCAGCTACTCCAGCTTCTGATTCCAGATCAATATTCCTTTCTCCCTGCCTTATTTTTTTTTTTTTTCTGGAAACCAGGTGTTTGTTACGTTTCCCCTGTGCTCCACAGCTGCCTGTCATGTTTTTGTGTAGGTGGAATCAATCATGCTAAGCTGGAGCTGTTACTGGTGGGTGTGTAGTGCTTGGTTTGTGCTCTTTCTGGGAGGTGGAGTGGCTTTTTATTAGGCTGTGTTTTGCTGCAGATATGATGATTATCTGAGATCCCTGCAGAAACCCTCACAGGTGCCCCAGAAGCCAACACCCCCACGCCCACCGCTGCCAAACCAGCAGTTTGGAGTCTCGCTTCAGCAGTGAGTATCTCTGTATCATGTTGCTTTTACTCTGATTTGCTTGATATGAGGTCACTGTAGTTAAAACTGAACAGCAGAAAAAAAGTTTCTGTAAAATTTCTTGCAGTTCAGTCTTCCTACAAAGCTTTAATCGTTCTTCTGAGGAACTCTGCACTCGTATCCGAATCCTGGCTGACTCAGTTCAGTTCCACCCTCTTGATTCCCCAGCTAGATGCTATCTAATTTAGGATGAGGTTGTTTCTGCCACTAAGGGTCACTAAGGGAGGAGCAAAGTAAAGACCATGAGAACAGCTTTACGCCACTACAAACTTCCTCTAAGCAAAGGAAGTTTGTAGGAGGATGATGGAGGTGTCTTTGGGCTACATTATTTTGATTAAGTAGAGCTGCTGATCTGTTTTTTAGTTTTTTCCATATCATAAATTCTATTTTAAAAGTACTTCTATTCACCCTTGTGCTGATTCCTATCCCTCATTCCTGCACAGTGACACAGCCAAACACAGACCACTGGCAAGGGCTAGTGCTACTGGCTAAGTGGTGAAGGTATTTTTAACTTTGGGTGTGATTTTTTGCTTCCTTGAGGAATGAGGAAGAGCTGATACTGAGTGGCCAGACAGATCTTCTGAAGCAATCTGGAAACGCTTTGCCCAGCTTCAGCACAACGCTTCCAGATGTAACCCCTGTAGTGCTGTGTGCCAGAGCTTGTCAGCAGCCTGAGAGGTG
This sequence comes from Pedionomus torquatus, assembly GCA_013398155.1. Classification (NCBI taxonomy): domain Eukaryota; kingdom Metazoa; phylum Chordata; class Aves; order Charadriiformes; family Pedionomidae; genus Pedionomus; species Pedionomus torquatus. Next base: position 38,779 of record VZRU01002905.1, on the reverse strand, counting down.
TGAACAGCTATCAAGTAGCACAGACCATCACATGGGTGGCAGTGAACGCTTTGGCATCACTAGGTTTTCCCTGACAGCCATTGGGTCGATACCCACCCCACTGCTGTAACAGAAGATGTAAAGTTATGCCATATGTATTTCTCTCATATGTCAGCTTCTTTCTGCCCTTGCTCCTATGAGGAAGCAAAAAGAAAACTTAAGTCTTTACACCTGATTCATAACTAGCAGCCCTGCCTTCTGGGAACCCTTTTGCCCTGGCACCGACAGGCTATGATTTTCACAGAAGACAGAGAAGTATCCCTGTGGTGTAGTAATGAGCTCATACTCGCTCCAGTGAATGATGTAGCTTGATGAGTGGAGAGGCGGCTGAAATAACAGCTGTACCAGAGACTGGGATACCAAGATCCTATGTAGTAGAGCTTGTGTGGGCAACTTCAAGACTCAGGGCCTGCATGCAGGGAGGACCAATGATTTGTAACATTTTGTCTCTTCCTGCAGTCTCAGGGAGAAGAGCGCTGATCAGTCTCCTGTTCCTCTGGTGGTCAGAGACACCATTGCTCATTTGAAGGAGCATGGTAAGTGTTTAGGGGACGCTATACCCCTCTTAATTCCATATCAGTGGCCTCTCCTCCAACCAAGTTCCCATCCAGAATGTGGTAACATAAAGAACAGCAGTCTGGAATAAGGCCTGAACTAGGTGAGTTAGCCTTCAAGAGAGGTTGCGAAAAGTTTAGGAGACCTCTTTTTTCCAGTAATCTGTAATCCCACTTGTATAAAGAGCACCTTGTATAAAATGCACCTTGTATCCTTTGCCTGGTAGTGGAAGCAGAAAGAGTAGCCAGTGAAAAAAAAAAAAAAAGGGACTTGTTGACATCTGTATGAATGCCTCACAGTGTGGATTTATGACTGTTAAGAAAAGCATTTAGAGACTCTTACATGGCTGATCTTTCTTCATCTGCTCTCACTTCACAGCTCTTACTACAGAGGGGATTTTCCGGAGATCAGCAAATACACAGGTTGTCAGGGAGGTCCAGCAAAAATACAACATGGGTAAGTGCCCAAACTCAGCAGAGCCCCTCTCATTCCCTAACTACTACTGTCCAACTGGAACTGGATTGGAACTAGTCTATCATGGCTCCTTTCCTTCTGATAGTCTTCTAGGTGAGGCCCCATCAGGGTATGACCTGAGGTGCAAGGGAGAAGCATCTGATACTTCTGCTGTTGTAGAAGACGTGTTCCTTCCCATTCACATTCCCTTTGCTGCTTTTTTTCCTTCCTGAAAATTTCCATTTCTTGGGTTAGGATATACCATCTTAGTCTGGTTATACTGAATGGACTGAAGATGACCGTGAAGAAATTTGGTCATCTGTTTCATTTGATGACTTCTAAGGATGTATTGCTGGATTCAGCAGTGCTTTGCATATGATTTTGCGACCCTTTTTTCCACTCTGCTACAAGATGTGGTGCATCAGTTACTCTCTCTGTATTCTTCTTTAAAAGACTGTGTCCCTAGTTCTGGGCTCTGACCACCACATCCCATTCTTTGTCTGAAGGAGGTCCTGCTTCTGCCAATGAGCACTGGTCTCTGCTCTTACTTTCTCAGGTGTGCCTGTAGATTTTCAACAGTATGAAGACGTCCACCTTCCTGCTGTGATTCTCAAGACCTTCTTGAGGGAGCTACCTGAGCCCCTTCTCACTTTTGGCCTCTACAGCCATGTTGTCAACTTCCAGAGTGAGTCATAACAAGGGTGTGCTACTCCCTGAATGTTGCACTGGCCAAGGGCAAAAATATCTTTGTGGGGGACAGTCCTGTGTGGGATACCCTGTGACTGCAAACAGGGCTTTCATCAGGGTGGGTACTGATGGACGTGCTTGTCATGGATGTGCTTGTCCTGTCTCTGTTGATTTTTTTTTCAGATGTGGAGGAGGTAAATCGTGTGGATGTTGTTCGCAAAACACTCCAGACTCTGCCAGAAGAAAACTACCAAGTGCTCTATTTACTGACAGACTTTCTGGTGCAGGTGAGTGTGAGAAACTGGGAAAGGCACCTAACAGTGAGCTGCTTCAAAGGTGGGGTGTCATATTCCAGTTCAGTTGCTAGTGCCTTGCATCAGCTTTTTGGGTGCCTGCTCCCTCCTTTCACTTTGAGAGGATACAGGTCTGCAGCTAGGAAATTGCCTTTCTTTACTTTATGTTCTTGTTATACAGAGATCCAGAGTGATTATGATGAACTAGCCTAAGCCAGTTGCTTCCCATAACACTAGGAAGTGCAGGTGGGCATTAAGCCCATGTGGTCTGTATCGGGGGTGCTGAAACCTCCCCAGAGTAGAGGTACAACTGCAAAGTATCTGAGCAGAAAATTAGACTATAAGAGAGGTCTCAGACCCACCCTACAGAACTCTCTGCTGCCAGGGACACCACTGCAAGGCCATTCTAGCAAGAGGGAAGATCGTTTTGTCTTGAGTGGTAATCTGAACTGTAGAGATACTGGCAGATGGTGCTCTTGGTCCTATTGTTATGATATGGCCTGGTGGTTAAGCCACACCTCCTGAATACTGGATTTTACATGTATTTCCCCCAGACGTCTTCTGGCATTGGGTTTTCAGCTTCTCTCCTCCTTTTTGCTCTTGGGACTATGTCAGCTCTGGCTTTGGGGAGGGTAGAGGGCAGCTACTTTGGTGTTCTGTAGGATTCACAACAGTCTCTTTCCTTCCCACATAGGTCTCTGCTCACAGTGACAGAAACAAGATGACAAACACCAACCTGGCAGTTGTGTTTGGTCCAAATCTGCTGTGGGCCAAAGATGTAGCCATCACCCTAAAAGCCATCAACCCCATCAATACCTTTACCAAGTTCCTGCTGGACCACCAGAAGGAGCTCTTTGAGGATGTGGAGGCCTGAATCCAGGCCAGGCCACACCAGCACACTGTGCCCACCTTCCCACCTTCTTTCCCACCTTGTCTTGGAGCTGTGAACAAGCTGTCTCCAGCGCAAAGGGACCATTGATCCTCTGGGTGATGAGCCATGGGCTGTGGAGATGGTGGAGAAAGTGTGTAAGTAAGCGAGCAGGAGACGTGCTGCTCCATATGGGGAGGGGAGCTGGTCTCCCAGCTGCTGAGAGTGGAGTCCTAACCCACCTGCCAGTCTGTGCAGCTCCTCCAAGGCTCATCACTGGTCTCTGCTGCCCTATCAGATGACCTGCCTTCCTTTCCTCCTTCCCTCACCTGCAGTTTTTCTGCCCTCCTGGTCCCTTCCTCAGCAAAGATCTTTTGTTTAAGCTCCTAATAGTCCCAGCTCCTTCCCCTTGCCTCAGATGGGCTGTCTGAGCTAGGGCAGCCTTGCTGGTGTTTGTGGCAGAGATGTTCATGCTGCAGGTGCCATCTCTTAGTGTTGAACGTGCATCCTGCCTTTCCCCAGAGGCACCTACGGCAGGGAAAGGAGCCAGGCACCCCTTGTGCTTCGGGGAGAAGCATATCCTGCACTTGTAAACACTACTCTAGACCCCCTGCTTTTGACAAAGCAAGTGAAAGACAGGCTCGTGGCACATGGGCTGTATTACCTGTCAGACTCCAATACAAGGAAGCTGAACTTAGCCCAAACCTTCCTGGCTTCACCCATTCCAGATGCTATTCAGTGTTTGCTGGGGTGTAGTGGGTGAGGTGCCTCCCACAGTTACCCAGCTCAAGTGTGCTTGTCCTTGCAGTAGCATTTCCAGCCCTTCTGGAAGGTTCGTGTCAGACCTGGCTTTGTGGAGAGTGCTGGCTGGGGCCTTTGGCAGCTGGTGAGTTTGAATGGTAGGGAGCAAGTGCGCTGGTGTCACCAAACTGCTGAACACTATGAGGACCACTGCCTTTCCCTGTTGCAGCAGCATGAAGCCTTTTCTCTTCCTCCACACACGTTCACCTGTGTTGACTGGCACAGACTGCCTTTGCTAGCTGTCTTTTTGAGCAGGACTTTCCCCAGCACAGTGTGACAGAGAGCAAGGCCTTGAGGGAAGGTCTAGGAGCTGAGGTTAACTCTCACCCTGGAGTGTACCAGGCCTGGATTATGAATTCTACTCACGTGCCAAAGCTGTGAGGGAACAGCTATTCCATGCCAAGGGCCTTCACCCTGTCTCCTGCTTGGTTCATACTTTCCCTTCCCATCCTACCATCCATGGAAGCCTGGTCAGATGCGTCCTGTATGACTTAGACACGGCTGGAGAGATCAAGTTGTCCACAGGGCAGGCACAGAGCCTGGTGGGCCTGGCACTTTCCCAAAGCAGCTGCAATACCATTAGGACATCACTGTTGGGTTTGGATTGCAGAATTCTCATTATCTGAGCTAAAAGAGATCCCTCTCATTAGCTTGAACCCAGCACAGTGTTAGTAGGGAGCTTCTAGCCTTACTTCACTGGTGTGTTGTATCTTTATATCATGTGCCTGCGTGCCTGGGCCAGCCCTCCCTGCTGCATCTGGCCACAGGGACAAACATTTTGGACCAAGCAGAACTGATTTTTAAAAGGCTACTGGATTCTAAATACAACTTGCTTTTTCATAATACTTTAGCCTGCCTTTAAACACTGACCAAAGGGCAGTGTCCCAGTTGTAATCAAAATAAGTGACGTCTGCTGCAGGTATTATAGAAATTGCTCTTTTTGCTAAGCTCTGGAATGGGGATGGATGCGAATGTAGGCAGCTCTACAGGGCAGCATAGATCCAGCCAGCTGGCTTGGAGGAGGCACACCAACACGTGGGTGGGAACAGTGGGCAAGAAACCGAGCATTACTACGGTTGGAACAAGAGATGTTCTAAGAGAGGGCTAGGTCTGATTCCTTCTAGATACTGGATGACTTTGCCCTGTGGAGGCTACAAGGCTGCTTAGTCTCCCTGTTCCCAGAGGGGGAGTCTTTCTGTTTGGCCGGGATATGAATTGTTGCAGCCTGAACAATTCACAACAGTAAGCAAATAAATGTTTTGAAGATGGATGTACTCGGTTCCTAATTCACCTCTGCTAGAGGAAGTTAGCAGGGCTGACATGCTGTGGAGGAGTAATCTGGTATGGACAATGTGGAGAGAAGGGTAATTGCCCCAGTGTTTCTTTCTTTCCCTGCAGGCACCCTGCTCTGTGTAGGCTTCGGTATGGGGGGGAGTCTTGGTGCTTTGACTGTATCTGCAGCTGACATTGGCCTTGCTTATATCCCCCTAGAGGAAAGGCAAACCCAGGTAACTTCTCCAAACAAAATAAGCCCGAGGTCAGCAACTTGGAACCTATGTGCCAGTGATTCCCTGCCCAGTAGTGAGAGGAACAGGGCTGGAGGAAGTTTAGAATCACAGAATGGTTTGGGTTGTGAGGGACCTTAAAGATCGAGTTCCAAGCCCCCTACCAGGGGCAGGGAAGCCTTCCACTAGAGCAGGTTGCTTGAAGCCCCATCCAGCCTGGCCTTGCACACTCCCAGGGACTGGGCAGCCATGGCTTCTCTGAGCAACCTGTTCCAGTGCCTCACCACCTGCACACTAAAGAATTTCTTCCCAATACATAATCTAAATCTCCCCTCTTTCAGTTTAAAACCATTGCCCCTCATCCTGTCACCTCACTCCTTGATAAAGAGTCCCTCACCGTCTCTCCTATGTGCCCCCTTTAAGATACTGGAAGGGGCTCTAAGGTCTCCTTGGAGTCTTCTCCAGGCTGAACAACCCCAACTCTCTTAGCCTGTCTTTATAGGAGAGGGGCTCCAGCCCTCTGATCATCTTTGTGGCCCTCTGCTGGACCCGTTCCTGCCCTTCCTGTGCTGAGGACTCCAAAGCTGGACACAGTATTCCAGGTAGGGTCTCACAAGAGCAGAGGAGTAGAATCACGTCCCTTGCCCCGCTGGCCACACTTCTTTGATGCAGCGCAGGATGCTGTTGGCTTTCTGGGCTGCCAGTGCACATTGCTAGCTCATGTTGAGCTTCTCATCCGCCAACACCCCCAAGTCCTTCTTCTCCAGGCTGATTTCCAACCATTCTCTGCCCAACCTGTATTTGTGCTTGGGATTGCCGTGACCCATGTGCAGGACCTTGCACTTGGCCCAGTTGAACTTCATGAGGTTCACACAGGCCCACCTCTCAAGCCTGTCCAAGTCCCTCTGGATGGCATCCCTTCCCTCCAGTGTGTTGACTGTACCACACGGCTTGTTGTCATCTACAAACTTGCTGAGGCTGCACTCAATCCCACTGTCTTATGTGGCTGACAAATATGTTAAACAGCACTGGTGCCAGTACTGATCTCTGTCCTGATGAGGAATGCCACTGATGAGGCTTCCACTCAGACATGGAGCTGTTGACTGCAACTTTTTAGTGCGGCCATTCAGCCAGTTCCTGGTCCACCAAGTGTCCATCCATCAAATCCATGTCTTTTTCCAATTTAGAGACCAGGATGTCATGTGGGACATTGTCAAGGGCCTAGAGTAAATCCAGGTAAATGATGTCAGTGCTTTTCCATTATGCACCAGTGCTGTAATGTCATTGCAGTAGGCCACCGAATTTGTCAGGCATGTGACTTGCCCTTGGTGAAGCCATGCTAGCTGTTACCAATCAGCTCCTTATTTTTCATGTGCCTTAGCAGCAATTCCAGGAGGATCTGCACCATGAGCTTGCCGGGCACAGAAATGAGACTGACTAGCCTGTCATTCCCTGGGTCTTCCTTTTTTTCCCTTTTTCAAAATAGGGGTTATGTTTTCCTTTTTCCAGTCAGTGGAAAAGTGGCACCAGATTGCACAACTTCTCAAATAGAATGGTAAGTGGCTTAGCAACTTCATTTGCTATATCCCTCAGGACCCGTGGATGGATTTTATCACATTCCACAGACTTACGTACCTTCAGGTCCCTAAGATGGTCTCAGACCTTATCGTCTCCTACAGCGGGTGGTTCTTCATTCTCACAGCCCCTGTTTTTACATATTGCCAATCAGGCAGTGTGGTTAGAGCCCCTGCTGGTGAAGATTGAGGCAAAAAAGTCATTCAGTACTTCAGCCTTCTCCATATCCTGGGTGACCAGGTCTCCTGTTTCCTTTCAGAGGGGACCCACGTCTTCCCTAGTCTTGCCTTTTATCTCTGACAGAGAAGTTTTTCTTCTTTTCCTTGATGTCCCTGGCCAGATTTAATTCTGTCTGGGCTTTAGTTTGTCTAATCTGGTTCCTGGCTGCTTGGACAGTTTCTCTGTATTCCTCCCAGTTTACTTGTCCTTTTTTTCCATGCTGTGTAGGGCCTCCTTTTTGCTTTTGAGCTTGTCCTGGAGCTCCTTGTTCACCCATGCAGGCTTTCTGGCTTTTTTGCCTGACTTCTTTCTTGGAATAAACCACTCCTGAGCTTAGAAGAAGTGATCCTTGAACACTAACCAGCTCCCTTGGGCCCCTTCCCCTCCAGTGCTTTTTCCCAGGTTACGCTGCCAAGCAGATCTCTCAGGAGGCCAAAGTCTGCTCTCTGAAGCTTAGCTCCCCTCCAGCAGGAGAGTAGGAATTGTTGCAAGCATCCATGTTCTGGCCAGAGTTTGTTTGGTGGGAGCATCTTTTTTTTTTTTATTTATTATTTTATTTTTCTTTCTCTTTTAAAGTGAATTCTTGAAATAAGGTGTCCTTTTTTTTTTTAGCAAAATGGGCCTGGGGCATCCCCTGCAGGCAGGGATAAAAGCCTGCTCCAGTTCAGTGCCTGCAGGGAGTGGATTTGAAGGGTGTTCAGGAAGCTGCTACTGCTCGTGGTGGGAAAGTGCTTAAGTCCTGGAAGGGCTCCAGTGTAAATATCCCCTTTCCTCTCCTGCTCCTCATGCTGGAACTGCTGGGGGCCCTGGGGCAGGCACAGTACCCAGGGCTGCTTTTGATTCTGTGGCCTGCTCTCCTGAATGTCTTGTACTGAAATATTCCTCTTGTGACTTGAGCAAGGAATGGCCCTGGGCCTGCCTGAAGTCTGTGCTGGGTGACTGGCCACCAGAGCCTGCAATCCCAAGCCCAGGGAGTTAAATCCCTCTCCTCACAAAGGCAGGGCTCTGGCTGGGCTGGGTTTTTCTGCCAAGTATAGGTGGGGGGGCAGGATCTCATTAGGGTGCTGGTCTTGGTCGTTTTTTTCTTGCTATAGAGCTGTCTGGGGGTCTCTTCCCTGGTTCATCTTTCAAGTTAGTTATGGGCCAGTTCTCCCTGGGGGACAGGGGTACTTGTTCCGTTTCAACCCTCTGCTTTTTAGCATCCAGCCCTCTCCCCTTTGCTCAGCCTCCTGCTGTCTTAATGGCCTCTGGTCACTTCCTGGCCCAAGCTTTGTGTTGATACCAGAGCTTTTGGGTGGCACAGGGGGGCTGGGGCCATCTGGATGCCTTGTGGCAACGTTTGCTAATTGGAGAGTTGAGGGCCAGTTGGGTCCTCAATTCCTCTTTTATGCATGGGGGCTCCTGTGCAAAATTTTTGGCTTTGCTTTTGTTGCTGGTGTTCCCTGCTGCCTTTTTTTTTGTTGATGCTCATCAGGTGCAGGGCTGAGGTTTTCATGGTTCACATTGTTTATTTCTTTCTAATCTGCACCAGTCTTATATTTCACAGTTTGCACTTTTTGTATTTCAATAAAAATCAAAATGTAATCCCAGATCCAGGTGTGTCTGTTGAGTGGCATCAGCTGTGGTGTATCTACAAGAAACAGAAGCAAGGCTGGCCACTCTGCTGGCCATAGCCATGTGGAAAGGGAGAAATGTGGGTATGAAATGGCTCCCGTGTGAGTAATTCTGGAAGAAATACCAGTTTGCAGGAGCCTCAGGCTGGTAACAAACTTAAACCAAAAATGAAGTATTGCAAGTTTGGCTCTTTCCTGAATGGGGCTGGGCTTCCACGTTACCATCTCCATGTCAGGGTGAGCAGGATTGCCCTTTTCCAGAGGTGGACTCAGGCTTATGGTATCGCCAGGTGCTGAGTGAGAGCCAGCTGCAGGCTCTCCAGTTAGGATTAACTGGCTACGTTTAGCCTGCAGCCAGGGGATAAGTTCAGCAGAGGCCTGCACCTTCTCCTCTAAACTTTCATGGATCACTAACTCCTTGATGTACAATAGTTTTCTGGTTAGGACCACTACGCTCCACCCCTTGATTCACATACACTTAATTACCTTTTCCTAAAGACACTAATTTGCTGGTTACATCAGTAAGTTTTTTGGCTACTAGAAAGGCTCTTATATGCAAAGTGATTACTACAATTAATAATACAAGCGTAGTAACAAGTGAACCCGTTACTGGGTGGGAGAACAGCAGTAGAATGGAGAGCACTGGAGCTAAACTTCCCACTCTCAGCTTGGGCTACTGGCCTGTCTGGACATTGTGTTAGTGTTGAAGTTAACACTTGCGCTTCTGAAACTGCCTGCTGCTTTTCAGTTTTTATTACTGATAAGCCAGCCATTTAAGGGCTTCCCAGTGTTTCCAATTCTTCTGCACCTTGGCATTATTCAGCGCAACGCGTGACAAGCTGTCAGCCATAGACCAGAAGGCAGAGGTGGTTTTGGCATCTGTCCACAGGTAAGAGTTTCTGTATGTTCCTTGTAGTCTGATTTATTAATTGCTTTACCTGCTGTAGCTTACTGGACCATATTTCAGTTCCACAGTTGAGGGGTTTACCAACTGTTTCTCTGGAGCTTTTTTCACGTGGATGGTGATGGTGATTTTGACTAGAGGCTATGATTGTGTTTGCCCCCTGTGTTGGGGCCAGTGTTGTTAATATGCTGACTCTACAGCAGTATCTTGAACGTCCTGCGAATGCAGTCGTTGGTCCTATCTTGGCTTGGGCACGGTGACCCGCTGAGGATGTGCTGTGGCAACATCTGCCCTGGCCTCAGCAGAGCTCGGGAGCAGCTGTGTCCCTCCCTGATGGGGTGTTCTTGTCGGCAGGACATACACTACGTGTAGCCACACGGAGGGCACTCAGCACAGGGTAAACAGTGTTACAACTGGCTGTGTTTACATGTGCCGCTGCCTCTTGGCCTTAAGGATATTATTCTGAGAATTTTTTTTTTTTATTTTTTTTTTAAATACGTGCAACAGGCTCACAACTGGCTGGTATTCAGTTGTTAATGACCTTGGCTATTAATCATCCTTCTGTGATTGTTTCCTTTTTCATATATTTGCTGATGGTTTTTCCAATCCCTTCTCTTACTGGTGATGTGGTGACAAGAGTAGATACTGAAGGCCCTGCAGTAAGACCCAGATCCCACAGGACAGTTTATGTGAGTTTGCCAGCAATTTGCCCACATTGTGCAGTGTCTTTTCTAAGTGCATGAAACGATACTCGTGCATGCACACGCGTAATGTAGATGGCTCAGTATAAGGTTCAATGGGAAACTCGATTTACTGTGTCACTTCCTGAAGATTAAGAAAATACTGCTTTTAATACTAATCCAGGTTCCCCATGCTAGAATATTTCCCTTGTCACTTCCAATATACAGTCATTTTTCTCCTCTTTTCCCCCCCATTCCTGCTATTTCATCCACTTTCTCTTTGTAATAACCAGACATTCTTTACACTGCTGCTTCAGTCAGCAGTTGTTATATTTACACGTGGATTTTTACCATCTTGCCTTTCCTTTAAAGGGAAGGCATTAGCACCTTACGTGGCATGGTGTGTTATACAGGGTTAACTTTAAGCAATACTAGAACCCAGCTACTAAAGTTTGTTTTTTCAGCTGGGCACGGGTTACACATGAGCACACAAGCAGCATACTCTCTCACCAGCATTTCTTGCTGCAGGGATACCCGTGATAGTTCTTTCCCCGTCTCACTCGTCTCTTCTTACCCATCTACCAGAACATTCTCACGCTCCTTTTAAGCCTGTAGGAGCAACCAAGTGCAATGCAAATTCTTCTGGTGGTTAGTTTTGGTTGGGTTTTTTTCTCCCTTTTCCCACCCCTTTCTTTTGGAGACAATATTTCAGCTGGGATGGGGCACGCAAACCCAGCTCATTGGGGAGGTCACCAGGGAAACATGGTGTGACTGTTTCCCACAGTCCCCATCTGGGACCAGCCAGGCAGCCATTTTCCTCATTATCCTTGTGGTAATGCAGGATCACCACCAGCATCCTGCCAGCTGCTCCAAACGTGCGTTGTTTTACCCTCTCTGCTGGAGGCAGCAACCTGCTCCATCCTGCACCCACCAACGGGCAGCTCTGGTCATCCCTGTTTCCTGGAGAAGACAGGCTGAGAGGTTGGGTCTGCCCCAGACCTGTCCGTACACACGGAGAAAAGCACAAACCAGAGCACTGCTTACGTAAAAGTTTTATTGGAAATTCTTTGAACACTTAAAGTACATTGGAGACTATTTCCAAAACAATACAATTTAGGAGCATTCCCCTCCACCCAAAGTATCTGTAAATCAGCAGCTACATAGATACTGTCCTTAATACACAATCGAGCAGACAGCTGCTAAAGTAAACAGCCTTCATAACACCATCTGTGGCAGGCCACGGCAGCGGCTAGATCTTAACTGAAGTGGAGCATTTGTGCAGCGCTCCGGGAACTCGACACCTAGACGCAGCGACTACATGTTGAAACTGAGGAACATCCAGGTAAGAGGCACGTAACTCAGCCCTAGAGAATCTCTTTATTGCTATGGCCATCCAGCTCAACACGAGCAGCTTATGTAGGCAAATCTCCAGCCTTCTGAAGTAGAAAAAAAACCCCAAACATGCCACGCTGATGTTCTGGCTCATGAGATGTGGGAGCTGTAGCCACGTTAGGAACTGCAGCAGCAAATGAGCACAAGTATTTGGCTCAGGGGACCTTCTAGATGGGATCAGCAAGAATGGTGTGCTTTCTGCCAACTCCACAGCTTGTCAGTGCGAGAAGAGGACAGCAGTAGTATTGGTCAGATGAAGTTCAACCCAGTTTATTCTCCTCCACGTAGACAATGTAAAGCAGCACTTTACCTCATCTCTGCTGCTTTGCAGCCCAGGTGGTGTCACTTTCCCAAGCACAGCCTGTATGCTAAGAGCAAGGTGACAGCAACCACCTGTCTGTGAGCTACTTCCTACCCGGTGGCAGAGACTAACTTTGTGGGCAGAGCCAGCTGATCTATTCATTCCTTGTGTTCCTGTGACCCTTTCCACCTGTAAACCAAGGTGGCTCTGGCTGTGGGGATCAAATATTTGTTAAAGCCTACATAACTTAAGCCTCCTTGTGAGCAGTTTATCTTGGAAGCTTTCTGAAGTATCTGTGCATCTATTTTGTGAGGATTAAGCAATTTCTGTGGGATGTTGCTGAAAAGCTGAATGAATTGAGTATGCTAAAAAGGTTGTGCTGGGTAGTTTTCCTTCAATAAAGCTCTTAGCTAGAGTTTTTGAGCTCATGTGGTCTCCCACCCAACATATGACTCAACAAAGAGGCTGGTAAAGTTCCAAGCATTGTATTCCTCTGACCTTACAACATGCTCTGTTCTGAGCCTGGGTCCTTGCTCTAGCAGTGGCTCAGAAATAGTGTTCTGGAGAGGAGGTGGGGTTCCCCTGTCAGCTACTGGCAGTCTCTTTGAGTCGAGAATGCAGCCAAGTGGAAGCTGCCAATCTGCACTAACTAGAAGGTTGGTCACTGCTGCTCTAAGGAAATTAAGATGGTTCTTCAATACTGAGGTAACATAACCCCACTTCTGGAGAAAGAAAGGGAAGTGCTTTAGGACAGTAAGGGGTCTTGCAGTTGCTCACTAGTTACACATGGGAAGAGGAAAGAGAACCACAAGAGGACCTACCTACCTTATCTAAGTTTCTTTTTAGTGTCACTGTTTCTCCTCCCATCCTTACATCAGGCAAAAGACACGCAACAGCCATGTGAACCACAGAGCATCATCAGCCAGTCACACTGTTGATAGCCAGATCATTAAAAAAATAAAATTTCAGCTAATCAAAACCCAGCTGATTAAAAAGTACCATAAGCTCCCCAAAAATGTGCTTCTTTAAAAAGCTGCCTTCTGAATGGCTGAAGAACACTGCAAATTCATCCGTGCCTATCAGAATACAGCTTTTTACCTAGTCCCTGCCACTCCATTCACCAACGTGTGCATTTCGTTCTACCAATGGGCCCAACTGGCTGCAGCGGACACAGAGTCCCCAAAACTGAGTATTATACTAGAATAATCAAGTCTGTCTTAGAAAATAAATATCTTGGATATTTTCCTGCAAAGAGAGACCAGTCTCACTGGCCAGGGTTCCATGGCACACTTGCTGTCTGCAGTGATCCAGGGCAGAATGACCCGCACTACTACATGAAAACAGAACATCTTTTAAATATAGGTTTCTTTAAAAGCAATAAATATTTCTGGATTCTTAAGATCATCTATTAACCATAAAGCAGGAAGGTTTGCGAGGGTTAGAGGAAAGAATCTTGGACTAAGACTCCTAGTTACGTAACCCTAAAGAAATAGGATTCCTAGTATTTACAGTTACATTTCAAAAGCAGAGATTATGAATTCAGCATCATCACAGCTGCTGCGTGCAGGCTGGCCAACAGTCAACACTGGTGAACTTGGCATGGCCGAGGCTCAGTATCCTCAGGAAGGAAGTGTGGAAAGCGCTTCTGTAGCTTCATTCCTGCTTCTCAGCCAGCGTTTCCAGAAGGCCTCACGCAAAGCGACTGTAGAGACCCAGCTCTTTAGAAGTAGGAAAACAAAGGTAACTTGTATCATACAGGTCCCAAAACTGACGTCCCTCCCTGGGCTCCAGGCACTCACAGCCAGGATGAAGTGCCCCGTTCTGCAGAATGGATGTCCTGGACCTAAAACTGTTGAATCTGCCAAACTCACAGACCTTGGAGATGAGCCAAAGCTTTTTATGCTCTAACACGATCAGGGACTGTAGGAAAAAGTCTGCTAGCAAGAGCTATACCTGGGGAACTGACAGCAAAGGACCTCTAGAGGAAGCACATGGCAACTTTTCACAAAGCCCCTCCACACGGAACAGACTGAAGAGAAAATAAGGTTCATACATTGGAGTTTGACTTCCCGTGTCCCTACTGAAGTCTTAAATTCAAAACTGACTGTGAGCAGGAAAAGCGGTCCAGAACTATGTGGCAGTGTAGTTGAGGAAAATCAGTAGATGAGCTGTGTCTGCTGTTGGAGACAGCAATTAATGAAAGCTCACTTGATGGAAGGAACTAGTCAAAGAGACAGAAGGCAGAGCAGGGGCAATAGAGATACTTGTTGACGTCACTCTCCAGGATGCCTTGAGGAGGAAGAACTGCTGCAGCAATACTGGGGAACAGCTTCACTGCAAGGTTTCTACAAAGGCGTCAAACTCTTTGACATTTTTCTCATGGACTGCCAGCTTCTCTGGTAAAGAGTCCTGGAAGAGTAAAGAACGTTGTAGATCAGGGCCCATTCACAGCAGAAAGGTAGAAGGAAACTTTAAACACACACTCTAAGGCAAAAACTGTGTTTCTGAGCTACGCAACCCCTCTCCACTGCTCTGGGCTCAACTTCACACATGGACAAACCCAGAAGTCCTCTAGCAGCATCCAGTGAGTGACCCTGAAAAGGGCACTCTGCCCAGAGTGTGTTTGTTCTGCAGGAACAGTAAGTGCACTGAGGCCTCACCTTGTGCAATTCCCACCACAGGCTGCAGCACAGTAACCTGCTCATGTCACTGCCTTCATGAAGCCACCTGAAGCTCTTAGACTTTCAGATTGATTTTTCCCTGCAAGCCCAATACTGCACTCACCCTGACATGACTTTCACCAGCTATACCAGGATTTTTCACCAGCCCCACCTGCAGGATCAGGCCTAGTTTGCCACATCAGAGGTAGGATTAGTTTGGGGGGGTGGACTGAATGACACAAAGCCGCAGCAGCAGCTTTCAGCTTGAATATAAGCACACCAGTTTCAGAGGCTGATGTGCGCCATCGCATTTGTCTGGAATATTAATGAGAGACTAGATGGACCTTTAAAGGTCCCCTCCAACCCAAACTATTCTATGATTCTATGAATACATGACTGTTTTCAAACTAGGAATAGGGAGGTCATTACAAAGCACGTATGATTCCTGCAATCAGAAGTTTCAGGGTTCCATACCAAATCTTCTGCCATGGACTGCGCTCCAATGTCAATGGAGAGGCTGCTGAGTTGAGGGGGGTTCTGAAACTCACGGTAAAAAGTCCCCAGGTCCATTGGAAGGATGTCGTCTTTTGAAAATGCTGGTTTCTAGAATCAAACGTACTGCTATTAATTCTCAGAGACACTGGCTTCCTTTTTTTCATAATCTCAGGTAAAGTCATTGCCTGCTATCAGTAAATGTCTTGCCATTACAACTGCTGTTGCAATAATGCATATTAAATAACTGAAGAACAGCCAAGATCTGTGCTTGCCTGAGCACCTGGAAGAGATTATTTCCTTGGAATCTGGCTTCCTTAGGCATTAGAGAGAGGATGCCAAGCCCAGGTGTTGGTAGGGAATGAAAGAGTGGTTTATTTGTAGCTTTTGGTTCTAAGCACCACTGTTTTTGCAGTTTTGGGACTGTTAAGCTGCAGTTTTGAAGCATCAATTATGGGTCTTCTCCACCCGCCCTTGAAAGCTACTCCTACATCATTTGCCATTGTCCCAGCACCTGGAGCACGTATAAGATGCAGCTGTTATGTGAGAGCACTGATGAGGGCACTTACAAAGTCAATCATAACAAAGTCATCATGGGTGTTCCCTGTGCTGCTGCCACTGGAGCCCTCTGAGTGTAAGCTGCCTTGTAGAGGAGATTCAGTTTCTGGGGAGTCTGGAGGATTGACCTGTCCAAGAAATCAAAGATGGTGAGTATTTATGATCACGTCTGTCTGTGTATTTTGACACTGTGGGGGCAGTAAGGAGGTTGGACACATGCTACAGCAGGGGCAACGAACACATACTGTTATTTGTGCATCTAGAGAGCCCAAGACTAAATGTGGGAGATTTCTTGAAAACAAATAAATCTGAATAACTAGTTCTTTGCTCAAAAAACAAAGTGTATTCAAGGTAGGGAATAGCATGAATGTTGTGTAAGGGATGCTGAAAAGGCACATATTATACCTCTGGAAGAGGCTTACCATGGGGTCGTTATCTTCCAGCTCAACATTCTTGGGAGCAAACATGGCAAAAGGAATGTCTAAGTTGGCCATGGTCACCTGAGGAGATTCAGCAAACAGAATTTCACTAAGATGCTCTGCTTACCCAGCACAGGAAAGGACACTGAAAGTCTTTGTCGCCTGCTAAAAATTGCCCAAGATCATCATGTCAGTGGTTAGGCAGGAGGCTGACAATCTCATTTAAAAGGCATAAAATACAGAGATCGTAGTCAGCCAAGTTAATGCAGATACATACCTTGAGGTGGGATATACATCTTGTGTAATACAGGAAAGGATTAACTAACTGCTACAAATTCAAACAACTCCCCTTCATCCATCCAACAGGCCTAGAAGAGGGCTTAAAAAACTTATTTAAGAGCAGCCTCAGGAGCTGGGCAGATCTCTAAGCTGTCCTAGCTGAGCTTAAATGCTTGCTCAGTTGTGATGAACTGGTCTACTGCATGTCCCTCTGTGAAAGGGAGGCTTGCTACCAGCTTCCCCAGCTTATGAATCTTTGGTAGTGGGACATTGTTGTGACACTCGAGTGGTGTTATCAAGGCTTCCATACCCCAATAGGTGCTGGCAAATCAGAGCAAGTACAATGGCTGCCAAATCCTAAAAGGATTTTACGAAAAACATCCTTAGGATGAAACTTCGTAGGGAAACGCAGGAGGCAGGAATATGCATGCTCTGTCTCTGGGGGTGCCCTGGCTATTGGGGTGCTTTTTGCTCCCCTGTGTAGGAACAGATGGGAGAAGTGGGGTGTTATGGTACCCTCTGAGAAAATCTACTGCTAGTTACCTGGTTAATGGGTTTGTTGACAAAAGCTCCCACTTTCCGGATAAAGATGGTCTCTAAAAGGTCATGTGGGGAGCCACACTTCCCTTCGCTGCTGTTTGATACCGTTTCTGTGTCCTCACTGGGGGAGGAAAATAGGCTAATTAGTGACTCATGGCACAAACAATATAGACAAATCACATGCTTTGCAAGCCTCCTTCATTTTTGGGGGGTTTAGTCTTAGTACTGCAAGAAAGACAACAGTAATCTCTGTCCTTGTGTCGCACCTGCCTCCTCAGCCATGAGCACAAAAGGGGAGTGGGACACTTGTGGAATCAGTTTTCTGTTTAAAGCTGGAAGAAAACTATTTAGGTGAATGAAAAGTTGCTGCCGAGCAAAACAGGTTTTTATTTTTGGAGATGGACTTTTAACTTCAAATGTGCACATGCACAGCAATTCCTGTTTGTGACTTATTTTTTCAGTAACTGAGCAGTTGCAGATCTGTCAGAAGGTAAGGGCAAGAACCAGAATTCTCTCAGGTTACAAAGGCAGTAGTCTAATACATGATAATAGCTATTCAGAACCTTAACAGGATTAGAAATGGGCTATCCCGAGTGGCAGATCACCTAAAACCAACCTACCTACTAGAAGGAGTAGCTGCTGGGTAGTGGACTCCATCCAGTGGGGTGCACATCCTTTCTTGGTCAGCTTGAGCGCCGTGTGCCGGCTGGCTAGGAATCGGGGGAACTCCCCCATCTTTGCCTGGACCGATCAGCTGAGATGGAGAGGAATGGTCAAGTTGGAGATCTCAAAATCAGGCCAACACCACAGTGCAATGAAGGCCTGATTCAGCCATTTTGGGACTAGTGGGCTTTCTGGCATATGATTGGGCTCTAGTCCCACGTGAGGCAGAGAGAGGCATCAAGCAGAAGGTGATCACCACAACAGAAACTCTTTTTTTATTCCTACTCCACTCACTGCCTGTTTTACACTGCAGTGTGCTCTGGCCATACGTTTTCTGCTTCAAGGAGCTGGGGGGCAGGGGGGAAGAAGTAATCATATCCTTTTGCTACCATCACCATGTCAGCAAAACTGGTGTAGGAAGTGATATCATGGGCAGAAAAAGACAGTGTCAGTTTATTTTGTCTGACAAATGGATGCAAATATGCCAATAGGGACTGTCAATGTATCCTGTGTCTAGGCTACAGTGCTGTACTTGGGCAGCATCTCTGTAAGACAGGCCAAGTTTGGAATCGGTGACGTGCTGGTGCAGGCAAACAGGTCTGGCGCCTGCTCTCTTGGCATAGTTTCTCCATGTGACTCCTACCCTACGTCAAAGTCAAGGACGCTGAGAAGCTAATTCCCAGCTTGTGTGCAAGTTGTGCTTTCTCTGCATTTACCCTAGATCCTTCTCATCCTTGAAAGACAGGATAGCAATGCATGCACTAGTTTCAAGGCCTCTGGCAAATGTACAAGTGACACAAAATGGTTGCAATACCAGCCATGCTTGTTCTACCCTCTACAAGTACCTGGTGAGGGTGTGCAGCATTCAAGCCACCAGCAAAGAGCAGAGGACACCCCATGTCAGCTGATCCAACTCCCAGGGCAGCAGGCTGATAGGAAAGACGAGAGCTGGAAAGCTAAGAAAGAAGAGAAAAAAACAAAGAGGGGCAAAGGGAGAGGAGAGAGGAAGGGGAACGCCCCATCGTCTGAATAATCATCAGTCACTGAAGAAAGAACAGGCATTTCAGGCTGGCAGAAGGATTCTAGATTTTCTTTGGAATCAATTGTGAAGCTTATTCTAAAAAGTTATTATTGTAGGGGACTAAGTCAGGGCCTTGTCAACAAAACAAGACTGGTTTCTTACACACACAGAGGAGCCTGTGTGAGGTATGACTGACATCCAGTCACAGGGAAGCTCTGCTCTACAGACCTGTTTCACATACTAGAAAAAGCATGAATGCCATTATCGAGTTATCAAAGAGCTAATATTTAATATTTTCCCTCCAAAAAGACTGCATTATCAACTGTTTGAATCCATTCCCACTACATGTTAAAATAGCTGATCTTCAGAGTCTGTTCAAATAGCTTCAGCCAAAGAATACAGAGTACCATAAATACGCTAGGTAAAGAGATCTGGGAAGCTAACCCTTGTGAGATTGCTTTAGGAATGAAGTGCTGGAAGCAGTGAAACTCAGGAAAAGTTCCTTAGACACCCTAGGCAGAAATCTAGCTGATGAGATTAAATAAAACTCTCCTGCTTTGGCTTGCTTGACCTCAAGAGCAATGCTTCTTTCAGAGGTCTGCGTGTCATAAATCCAGCAGTGCTAAGGCTGACACAGTTTACAAGGGCGTGAATGATCAGCAGCAATTCTATCCACATGAGGCTAGTTAAGCTGAATGGAACAATTTCTTCTTCAAGGACAGCAGGCATAATGTTGTTACATGTTTTGCTCCTAGAGGTCTCCAGCCAGCTTGACTCTTTCTGACGAGGTCATGTTGCTTTGAAGATTACTTTACAACTCATCGTCCTGTAGAAGTCCCTTAAGGGTTCCTAGGGACTTGCTGCTGATATTACCTCTGTTTAAGAAATCTTTGGTATCTACAGCCACGTTTCCCAATTCTTTAACCATTTTTCCAAGTCCTGTCTTAGAGTTATTGTTAGCATTTACAACCATAAAATTTTTAACCTCAGACTGCTTCATTCTCCACCTGCTTTCATAAATCCTCTGGCAATTCTGTGGTAGCTAACTGTTCCTGTTTTTTGAATATTTCTCTGTCCTCTGTTGTGAGAGACTTGCACAAACATGAGGAACATGACTTCAGACAAATCTGCAAGACGTGAATGAAGAACAGTAATTCAGGTCTTCATAAGGTGTTACTTGAAACCAGGAAGACAGATGACATGAGGGGTTTCTGGTTTTAGGGTTGTTTTTTTTTTCCATTTTGTTTTGTTGAGTTTTTTCCTTCCTCCTTCAAATTCCTCCTCTGTTTTAACCTAGGAAAAGTTCTAGCTAGTGACTGGGCAGATTGTAGGGGAAACTGGCTGTTAACAGAAAAAACTCAGCACTGTGCCTTACTATTCATGTCTTTTGCTAACAATTAATCCTTGCAAGAGCTGTTGTTTATTCAGGGCTGTTTGTCTGTCTTTGGGAGACCTTTATCTGCAAAGGCAAGTAAGCAGCCTGGCCTGGCCCGTTTTGGGTTCACCACCCTTTCCCATGCACAAAAACCATTCTACACTGTCAAATTGGTACTTTCCTGTATTTGTTCTGTCATGCCAGAACTATATATGGCCATGTATAGCATATTCTGTTGACAACTCACTTGATGTGAAAAGGCCAGTCCCATCACTGGGACCTTCAAGGTGTCCGTCACCACAGGAGGAGGGGTCTGAAAGTGTGCCTTTGTGACAGTAAAAACACACTGTGCACAGACACAGAGACACACAGAGGAAACAAGGAAAAGAGAGAGTGAGAGGGAGGGAGAAAGAGAGAAAAAGAGAGAGAGAGGACTTCAGAGAAGATCTATAAAGAGTTGGATGAACTGAATGCTAGTGAAGAGGTTTTGGCTGCAGTAGCCACACCTATACATAGAGCAGAAGTCTCAGTATTGCCAGAAGCACATTGGTTTTGTAACAAATTGACTGTTTTTCAATCTCAGCGAACTACTCAACACAGGTAATATTTTAGAGTCCAGTGAACACTGACAGAAAGGAACTGCCAGAGACTCTGTTCCACAGCTAATTACAATTGGTAACAGCCAATTAGCAAGGAGAAGGCTGAGTGGATGTTAGAAAAAGCCAAGAAGATTTTTTAGCTTTTTTGGTTGGTGGTGTGTTTGGTTTTTGTTTGTTTGTTTTGTTTTTACCAGAATGTACAAACAATATGTATTTCAATACTCTCCATCAACACACGCTCCTAATCTCCCAGCGTTCTGAGGAATCGTATCTTGGCAGGTCTCTGCTACACCCTTAGAATAAAGGGGATCCAAACTCATGTGCAATTCAAATGCGTTGATATGAAGAGAGAATGCCTTCAAAAGGAGAGATGCTCCAGACATAAACACTGTCTCAGAGAGGGTACTAATGCAAAAAGGGCAATCCAAACCTCATTCAGTTCCATGCTTTCTCCCAGTCATTTTCCTACCAACAGTTTTCAGTTTTCTTAAAACTTCATTTCTGGTATTACCCACGGCCAGACTTTCTCCTTAATTTTGGGCTGCTCCATAACATGTAGGGAGAAGTAATGCTCTTCCCTTCCATCATGCATTCCTACTGGGAAGTCAGGCAGAGATTTGGACAATTTGCCTACAGAACCATGTATTTCCCAGTATTTTCCTACACATGATATTGTATATAGAAAGCTGGAGAAAAAAAATCAGCTTTTTCTTTCCCCCCTTTAATTTACTTTCGAGGCCATTCTGCAAAGACAGCCTCACAATTCTAACTGTGGTAACAAAGACTGGCAGTTGCTTTATAAATAAGTGTACAGCACACGGCAACTATGAGCCATAGGAAAAGCAAGAATGTAGGCTCATACTTAATATGAATCCTCCAGGTTCATCTGGTTTCATAAAGCTTTTCCCCTCAGTGACAGCAAAGCCTCATGTCCCCTGTCAACTTTGATGTATTTACATACACTTTTACTGTTAAGTAGCACTGGCACGAGCAAGCCAGTGGAAATCTCCTTAGAAACCCTTTTGCATTTAACCTGCTTTGTGGCCGAGTTGTGTCCTGCCTTTTCACAAACTCATCTCCTGAGCTGCATATTGCGCAATAAGAAAAGCTTTATTCCATCAGACTTACCGTGAGTGCTGGCTGATTAGTTCAACACTTGGCACAGAAATGTTTCCTAAGAAAAACTCATTTGTAGCTCATTCATACAGTAGAATACATTCTGCTAAACCAGTCATACTAATTCCTCTGAATCAGTAGAAAACCCATAGCAAATTCTTTCAGTCTGGATCAGCATTCCTATTATAATTTGTTCTATGTTTCACATCCACAGCAAAAGAGATTTCAAGTCTTTAGATTATCTTTAAAATTCAGTAGAGCCATCTGCTTGGCTGGACAACAAGGCAGGACATTCTTGACTGTTTAAAGCTATAGAAAAACAGCATTTCTAGCCAAGTCTTCAAAATATAGAACTGTGGAGTCAGATACATGAAGACAGTAAAAGAAGGAGGAACTGGAATTTCTGTTTTTTGAAATTCAGAAGGAAATCATTATCTATTTATTTTAAAATTGAAAATTAAATGAAGTTTGCATGGGTAGGTGGAAGCATAGAGTATTAAGTCCCTAGTTCAATATTATGACCCAGTTTGTTTGCTGATACTTATTCCTGCTGCCCCAGCTAGTTTTAGATGGCCCAACAAACACAGCTTGTGTCTTTTTCCTGCTTTTCCATTCTGCAACGCAAAAAATATGACTGTGACACATATATCCTATATCAGCACTACCCTGATATTTCAGTGTTTCTTTCTCAATGTCAGTCTGTTACCTCTACTTATGCTTGGACCAATTTCTTGAATTCTTCTTCTGTGGTATTGGTCTGTGAATGTTTAAGTGCGCTGCTGTATCTTAGCCCAGCTACAGGAGCAGGTTCCTTTAAACTTTTTCAGTAATTTAGTCTTTCTCGTCCTCTAGCATTTGCATGAAATTAGCATCTAACTAGGTTTTAGTCAGAGTGTAACAATATATGTAATGCACACATCAAATTTTAATTAGCAGCAGGAGGCTGCCTGTTTGCAACAGCTGATGTAGGAGCATGCATGCTACCCTAACAGTGATTGTTCTATACAGGAGCAAAAAGAGCCTGGCATATCTTACCTGAGATGGAGGGGAGGTGGAAAAAGATGTGGTACACACTTCTTGGGAATCTTCTACTGAGGGGTATACCGCACCATTGTCCTCACCAGCTCTAAAGTAGCAGGAAGAGAAAAGCTTCCTTAATGGAAATGTTCCTTAAAACAAACAGACAGTAAAATACACTGGGACAAATGCTGCAGGGAAGTGGAGAGTAGTTGGGTGGAACTAGAAGGAGAATTATGAAGGGCTTATAATCTACTTGACAGAATTGAGGGAAACAGGGTATGGAAACTTTAATTTTCCCCAGGCACTCCTCTTCTACTCCCAAATAGAAATGCTTCCTTCTATGTTGGTTTGGTGGTTGGTTTTTTTTTTTTTCAACTAAAGGTTTTATTATATCAGCTAATACTTTGGTGTTACAGAACCACTGTCAAACACCACCACTGGTCCCAGTCTGAGTACCCTCACATGCATTTTAGCAAAGACAAACCTCTCATCTACAAAGAGAAATTTAAATCTTATCTTTCCCCAGTGGAAGTACCTGGAGATACATGTCTCTGCACATGTAATTCTACAGCAGGATTAACTGTTATACTTTCAAATTCCCATAGGCAGGCAAGGTTAGACATCCTTTGTGTCCAAGTGCTTCTGTAAGGAACCTGGGAAAATACTAGGGTTTGCTGCACTCAGTTGTCTAGACATGAGGAGAGAAATGTCACCCTTCCTCATGTGCTCAACAGCACCGATATGATTGACACTAGTCTTCCAGTCTCTCTTCCCATGCACTTAGCAGGCAGTGGAAAAGGCTCTGTATTTGGGCATAATTTGATGCCTCCACCATGGACCTAGACTTCAACTCAGTATTTCCTCACCTGTAATTGCAGGGATGCATGGGTGAAGAGCTGGGATAGGGACGGTCCACAAAGTGATCAATGATAATCCCCATGATAGGAGGGGTCCTCTCAAACTGCCTGCAATGCAACAAGCAATGGTGTTACTGGTAACGCTGGTTTTACTCTCTATTCTCATCCTGCTTCATAGCGCCCTTGCAGAAAACACTTGTGTCTCTTAATGGGACCAGAGCATCTTTACAATTCAGCCCTGCAACTCCAAGTGTGCGTCAACAATTTGGAGTTCTAGAGTCTGGCTTGGGGCTACCCAATTACTCCCCTTTCTGCAAGACTTAAGCATAACAGAGAGCCTTCTCCATGACGGAGAATTTCAACAGGAAAGCAGAAGGGAAAGATTTAGGGGCTCATAGTATGAGGGATTTAATACTACATTATTTATAAAACAGTTTCTGGCATGATCACATTTTCTCACCTGGTTGACATGAAAGCAAGGTTGATTCTGTAGGCACAAGACAGAGTGATGGTGCCCACTGGGGTACCCACTGTCCCAACACGGACTGTCTGGAAACCTGTAAGGTTAAGGAATGGTTATCAGTTTCACTGATTATGTATGTTCCTTACTGCCCTGTTCTGAGGTTATATTATCTTATTTCTATAGTGTTTCCGTTATCCCTTGCAGTCTGAACTCCAAACTCACATATAGACCTCATAACAAAACAGCAGTGCTAGGTTGCCTTGCTAGTAGGTTTCATCTATAAAACTTCTGATGCTGCTTCTTGTCTTGGTCTAAAATATTGCTCTGAAGTACTTTGTATTCCTGAGTAGATCATGATCTCCTTTACCAGCCCAGCCCCTATCAACATACCTTCATATTCTTATTTCAGTTATGGATCACTAGAGTCAAAATGGTATTTCGACACCCTAGATTTTGTTAAAGTACCACCATTATACCTGTTACCTTATGACACAACCCTTCACTGATAGATCCAGATACAAAGCACATGTAAAACCTCAGGCTTAATTTTCCTTGTGACACTTAGGAATTGTAAAAAAAGGCTTGTCAGCATGGAAAACAGTTGTACTCTAGCTCGTGTACACTGCCTAAACATACCTTCTCCCAAGCCACTCAGTTGCACTTCACCAAAATATATCCTACAGGAAAGGGAAAAGAAAAAGTATTAGGTACAGTGGGGACATAATGCTATGTGTATCCCTACTCCTTTTTTAATTTTATGAGTTGAAAGGTTAGAACCACTTTTCCTCTACAGAAAAAAGCCCAATGAAGTAGAGGCTAGAATGCCTGTCTCAAAAAACCTTCAAGCTACTTCAAAGAAAGACATATCACCTAAAATGGAAAAGAAAATGGTAATCACAAATTTCTCTAAGTTTTTTAAGTCTCTGTGGCAAGTCGACAGTTCAGAGCAAAAACGCAAACTGATATAAATCTCACAGAAAGGTCTGAGTCAAAAAGCTGATATTTATCGCACCACATAAAAGAATTATTGTGCTGTGAAGAAACCTGCTCTTAAGCATATACCAAATCAGCAACAGAAGCAAAAGTGAAGAAATAGCTGGGATTTCTTTTACAGTTCTCACCTGTGCTAATGATAACAACCTGAGATTTAGAATCACTTAAATCAGTCATGCAAACACGTCAATGACCAAAATAGCCAAAAACAGAGACTGGAAGGTGATAACCATGAACCGCTAGTCAGTCATATCTCACAGGCTAAACAGCTGAACTCAGTATTGGGAAGAGTAAACTGCAAGAGCCACAGGAAGTGGAGCTGAGGATGCATCTTTAAAATCGAAGCACAAGAGAGACTATGAACCTATACTGCAAAAATATTCTTTGCGATTTTGTGCAATGTAGACTGGCACTTACCAAGTACAGGCCAGACAATGAACAACTGGAGGCTAATTAGCGATTTAATCAGTGCTTGCGTGTAGAATTTTTGTGCTCTTCTCAATATGGTAGGCAAACAACAATACTTTATAGCCTACGCTTAGTTTTTCTTTTGAAGACTTAGATGGAGTGATATTACTCCATCCATTACTTACAAGGTGATATTCTGCCCAACGTACTTTTCTGTCACTGATCAGTAGTAGTTAAATCCAAATAATTTGGATTTATGTCATGCCACCCTTTTTACCACATTTATAGCTGCACTGTGCAAGTCTAGAGACTCTGTTGTTTGTATTTCAAATAAGGAATTTCATATTGCACTTTACCTGTACAATATTACATACTCATGTCCTTGTTTTCTTGAGAGTCTGTAGGCTGGAGTTACCCTGGTTATAGCAAGCAAAGACTTCAGCAGTAGCGACAGCCTGTTGTATACGGTGTATGAAACTTTGATTTCTTTGTCACACCTATAGAATATAAACAAAAAAATTAGTCATTTGTTCTCATGTAAGGTAGTTTGCATTTTTTTATCTGTTTGGTTTTTTAAGAAAACAATTGGCCCAGATATGTTTTGGTTTATGTTGAGTTTTATTGCCAAAATGACAAAATAAAGTCCTGTCATGGCTTACTGCTATTGATTTGACCAGCTAAGAATCCTCCTTCAGCGTAGTCACCTGTTGTAGAGGTAATTGCTGAAAAATGCCATATAGTCTTCTAGTACATAGAAACATCTTTTCAATATTAAAAACATTTGTAGTTACTGAGTATATGAATTCTTATATCTGAGGAGTCATACTAATTGTAATGAAGAAAGAATAAAATTACTTGTTTCTTTCCTTCACACCAACATTAAACAGTTTGGCTGCTGCACTAGACAAAGAGTGGACTTCCATCTGAAATGTCCCAGGCTGCACAGCCAAATATGTGCTCATTCATCACCATGGACTGAGTGCATTTCCCCATTTCATCGGCTAAAACCAATGTACACCCAAATAAAGCATGAAGAATACACTTACTTTTCATTCATTTCTAGACACCAAATTTCCAGCTCCATGGAGTCCCCCTGGATTATAGAAAGGACAGCAATC
Source organism: Pedionomus torquatus (assembly GCA_013398155.1). Lineage (NCBI taxonomy): Eukaryota > Metazoa > Chordata > Aves > Charadriiformes > Pedionomidae > Pedionomus > Pedionomus torquatus. The sequence continues at coordinate 12,313 of VZRU01002905.1, read as the reverse complement.
AAAGGCTCACTTCAGAACACAAAACTTTTCACATCTCATTAATGCTCAGCAACAACCACCTCTCAATAAAGATGTTTCTCCTGGCATCCCACTTTCTTGTAAAGCAACATTAGAAAAATGTGCACTGGAAGGCTCAGTAGGTAACTAGAACACCTAAGGGAATACCCTTGTCAGAATGGTGAACCTCTTCACGGTCTAAGAAACTAAATTTTCCTACTCTATTATTTGTGTGTTTGGCCTCGGGTATTTGCAGTTAATTGTTTCTCTTAAACAATACATTTATTTTCATTAGCATACTACCTAACTTCATAAATGAATATATTTTCACAATGTCTTGGACTACAGGGCAGGAACTCTGGTAGGTGACTTAAGACTCAAGTTAAAAAAAACAAACCAGAAAAGTATCTATTTTGAATCGGTTCTCACCTCTGAGGTTTTGAGAGAGATCTCCACGCACATAGACCGTCCAACAGCAGGTAGTTGTCCTGCCAGGGCTTTCTTTGCTTCATGAGTAACCTCTGGTATGTCTTTGATTGCCAAATTGAACTGCAGAATGAAAGAGATTATTCCATTTTTATTTCATTGAAAAGCTGCCTAATGGCACACTGCAGACAAACTCACAGACCCATATATAACATACTAGGTCAGTGTCCACTGAAATATTTATGAAAAATAAATTCCCAGATGGAATCAGACTTTTCATGTTTAGAAACATCTCCTTGGCTGCTAGTTCAAATGTTTTTCTCGATCCTGCCATGAAATTGTGTTTCTTTCCCCTCACTTGAGTCTGATTTTTCATCCACAGAGAATCTTAAGTCTCTTCAATTTTAATAAAGCCCATTACTTACAAAGTCCTGAATTGCAGAGTTGCAAGCTGCTGACAGAAAAGAACCCATCACCCCACCCCCTGCAGATCTTGGAAATGCACCTTAGCTGCCAGGAGTCACTGAGAGGTATCATTTATTTCTACTGTAATCAGCCCTTAAGAGCCCAGAGTGACACGTTGCGTGTCAACAACAACAAAAACAAAGATCTACCACCACCGAGCATAATTGAAAACAGCAGTTATTTTATGAACAGTATTATAGTCTGCACAAGACTGTAACAACTACACTGTGTTCTCAATACATACATGCACATGCGCGCACACACACACACAAAATCTCCAACAGCCGTAGAACTGCTTTAAAAACTATGACTTTACCCAGTCAGAGCCTGTTGGGGAGGAGGACGATCGGGTACAGATTTTCTCTCCAAGGCGGGCCTGGACAATTACTTGTACTGTCTGAAATAGAAAGGAAAAGATACACACTTGTGTTTTAAGCTCAGCCAAGCCCTCAGTTCAGAGCCTTAGACAAATTCCAAGTTAAAAAAAAAAAAAAGAAAAAAAGAAGAGAAGTTGTTTGTTATACTACAGGTGTATCTTCAGGTATAATCAACTTCAATATTACACATAACAGGTAAACATATTTCAGACGGAAAATAATTTTAAGCTGAACTTTCTTGGTAATGACATGAAGTGATTAAGTCAATTTCGTGATCAGAAGTTGCAGTTTTTTGGGAATACTTAAACAAAACTTACTACTATCCTGAACCTGGACAGACAAATATGGGTCAAGTGAATCTGTACATTTAGAACCATTGTCAGAGTAGCTACTTGCATCTATGTATGAAGTGAGTCCAAACTTTATTATTACTTATCAACATAACTCAAAAGGATACTCTGCTGTTACTGCTTTTGGATGCAATATAAAAACTTAGGCTGAAAAGAGAGAGTGGAGTCCAACAGAAGATACTGCCTAACAGCTAGAAGGTTAGATATGTTGATAAGAGCCCAAGGATGACTGAGTTGTAAAGTGCCTCTAAACTGATTCTGCAGCAGAATTTGAAGGTAGAAAAAAGGGGAAAAGATGTTTTTCTAGTTATTCTCGGGAACCTCCTAAATTTGCCATCAGCTTTTCTTGATTTGATTTATTTCAGCAAAAATAAACAAAAAAAATACCAACCAAACCCCAACCCTTTTACTCTAGTCACAGCAAACACAGCTTTCCTTAAACGAGAAAGAAGGGGCATTTGCCCAAAGTAGAAAAAGTTACCTTTAAAGCAAAAAATTTGATGAACTTGTCCAGGTCCTTCCTGTCCTGGGAACTGAGATCAGTGTCCATTGCATATGACAATCTGAAATACAGCACAGGTATGGGAATGAAGCCTTCCTTCAGCTTTTGTTTGGATTTTGAGGTTTCAAAATATTTTGCTATTAGAGGCACCTCAAGAGAAACTATAAGCACCAAAGGCCTCTGCCTGTCAAAATCCTAACATGCTAACAACTTTTTGGGGTGGGTGTAAAGTATGAATGTGTATAAATAGCTTATCTAGTCAGTGTAAAATATACTAGAAAAGAAACAACAAAAGGGTCTCAAAATGAAAAATAGGTACAAGTGCTTCAATTTTGCTAGCTTAATTAAAAAAACAAGCAAACAACAAAAAAAAAAAACCAAAACACCCCAACACCAAGTTATAGTGTCTGACATGGCAGTCACTGCTTCAGAAATAATGGCTCTTCAGTGTCAGCACTGGTCAGAACCAAGCAAAATTGTTTTCTTGAGTCTGCAATTCTAAAAACAGTATTCCAGTGGTATTTCAGCAGATAGTGAAATGTAGGCAATAAACCTTTGCTGCAATGGGCTACACTGCTTCTTCCAAAAAATGCTACTTGCAGTAAACTGGCACAGCTACAAATTTACCTACAACCAACTGAAAAGATAGATTTTTTTGCCAAGGGATACACCAGAACTCTCTGTTCGCTTTCCCTGAAAGCTCTGACAACAAATCCTGAGCTCCCACATTCGCTCTGCCTTGCTCTTCGCGATACGACTGTTTCTAGCAACACAATGAACTTGCACAGTGCCTGAAGCCAGGCAGGCCAAGGCCACCATCGTGTCACATGCCCTGGGATGAATTGCGATTTCTGTCTCTCAGTTTCTTCATGTGTAACTTGATAAGCACATAGAGACCACAGGGAGGAATGCCTTAATTAGCAGCATTCATTGTACTTTTTGCTCCTAAGTCTTCAAAGTATAAATTGACTCATAATTCCTGTTTCTCTTTTTGGCGTTAAGACAGCTGATCAGGCTGAAGCAGTTTGACAAATATCAGGTATTTACGGAACACACCGCTCATTGCAGAAATGTTGGCAGTGTAAGGTCAGTGAGCACGAGCAGCTGCCGTGCATGAGGTTACTCCACTCAGTGTTCCCTCCGCAAGCAAAGACAAACTTGCAGCAAGGTATGCTGTTTACAGAGATTGAAGTGTAGCAGGACAAAGGGGGTCATAGCCCTGTTCACACAGAAAATACCATATAGTCTTTAATTCATACACATATCCAAAACTTTTATTTAAAATATCACACTTAATGGCAGTAAGGGCTGGGTTTAAGTAATGCTTTTTGGAGTATCACTCATAAGGGCTGTTATATAAGAGTACTGCAATTTAGAGAGCATTTTATAGTGAAGAGTGCTGCTTTCTGAATGATTCGATAAAAAGAAATCCAGACATCTAATATGGTTGAAAGTTCCTAGGTTACATTGTCCTAGTACTGTACTGGTCTCATTATAAATTTTAATTTAGTTTGAGAACTAGTAACACAAGCAATTCAGCATTAGATGCACTAACATATTATCCTTTGGATATTTTAACCTCCTCGTCAAAAGTGTTCTACTTACTTTCACTGCCTTTACCTCCACTAGAGAGAAAATCCAGATCTTTTCTACTGTGGATGTAATGCAAAAGCAAGTCAGCACTTAATGTGCTAGATATTTAATTGATGCAGCACTCTAACTTAAAAAAAAAAAAAAAAAAAAAAAGGCTTTTGGTATAGACACTTCCCACTACAAAAGAAAAAAACAAAACAGGCAAGAATGACCTGTTATTACTCTTTTGACTTAACTAAGTAGAACACCATAAGGGTTGAGATCTACAACAAAATCTGGCTGATAAGGGCAATGAAGCTTGGCATTTGCAAAATACATCTTTTTCTCAGTGAAGAGAATGCTGACATTTAACTAATAGGAGAAATCAAATTAGCTTTTAATGTGAAAAGAAGTGTGAGGACATTTCTGTGTGACTACTGGAGAAAGGTGCAAGGAAGTATGTATCCTGATGTTGTAGGTAAGGTATTAAATAACATACCTACATTTGCCTTATGGGGCTGGAAAAGAATTCTGGTATTGATCACTGCAATTCAGGAACTAATGAAAGGTGTTAGACTCACTGGTCTGTTAGGAAAGGAAAGGAAACAAAGCATATCAATAGCATGGTTCTCTGTGCAGTACGGGAATTAGTTCTAATGACTATAGACACAAATATTTCTACAGAGGAGAGAAACAACCACCAGAGCCACATCTTAGACTCAGGGTTCACACAGTGAGAGCTTCATCGTTCTGCCCTGCTGCAGCAGGACCGAGATTCTTCTTGCAAGATCTCAAACTATCTGTAACATTCATGAGACATTTGGAGATTTGCACTTTTACCTCTCAAGCTCCAAATGCCAGCAACAGTTGACTTGCCAGAGCCTAAAACAGACCAAAAACTATTGGGCAAGCTTTCTTGTCACAAATCTGTAATTTCAGGGGGAAACTGGGACCTTCAAACTCAACTCCTTGCATGTTGGAGGACTGTCATCTGATGACCACCATCTCTTCATTTTTGCAGGAGGGCCTGTGGTCATTACCTAGGATCTGCCAAGGCTGAGGAACAGAGTTCACCTTTAGAATCCTTCTTAATAAGTCAAGATGGCCTAGAATGACAGCAAATATTTCACTTACAAAAATGCCTCGGTACCCTCAGGTTATCTGCCACCAGCTGACCAGAACAGGAAAGAAATTATTTAAACGCAGTTCCACCAAACTCATTCAACTTCTCAGGTTCCTGTAGGTTGCAATGCCAGCATGGCTTCTTAAGTATGAGTACCTGGGCATATGCTTAGCTCAAGGAAGACACTGTCTAATTTTGCACTGAGTAACAACTAGAAGGAAATAACCTTTGGTCTAGCTTAGAAGCCTACAGATGACTGATTCTCCCTCAACCAAGTAATCCCTTAAGTAAACTGATACTTCACTGCTTCATCCTTACACATGGGCTGTTCACAGGTAAAAACAAGCATCTCAGCCACACAGCTTTTTGCTTTGTCTCCCCCTTCCTGCAACATCCATTTTCATGCTAATGCCTTTATTTATATGCCTTTGTCTTCACTCTCCTCTGAGCAGAAACGTCTGAGGCAAACATTTAAGGTGAACTGTCACATGTGGGTGGCTCTTCTGACTATAGCCTTATTTTTTCTCACAAGGTTATGAGGCAGAGAATACTAGACTTATCCGACAGTTTAATATCTAAGTATTACCATTGTGCCTTACACACTCTACTGGTATTTAAACTCTCCTTCTCCAAGGAGAAGCACACAACAGCGAAAGCTGATGACACCCTATTTGCATGATGCAATGAACTGCAAGAGGCCTCCCCTTCGTGCCTTGGTATAGCTCAGGGAAACTACAGCTACTGGCACACCACACTCCCGTCTGGCAGCCCCAGCCCTGCTGCCTGCCAGCACCTGTAACCTGGGTACACAACCAGTGCACAGTGATACCTGGGAACCTGTGTCATACGTGGGAATTTAGCTTGTCTGTCTGATACTTGCTTATACAGATGGGAAAGGAGCAGAAACACCTGACACCAGGCATTATTATTGCTGCTGGGGAAAGCATATACAGGTTGCTTCCATCACCTCCCTCCTCTGAGATTTCACTCTGAGCCATGGCTGCTACAACTTGAAGCCATCGTGCTGTCCTTTCAAGGAGGTATTTGCCAATGTGAAATGATTACTCATGGTTCCTATCCCAGAGTGAAATTAAAGTGAAGAAAGAAGAAGAGCTGTTGTTGTAAGGAGAGGGCTGTGGACAGCTACCATCCCAGTTGTACCTTCCCAGTTATGTGACTGGGACCCCCAAACTGGGTTACTTGTCCCTACCACTCTTTCAGAACCTTTTTGCAAATATGGGACGATGCAATCTCTGAGCATGTCCTACATGAAGTTCCAGAAAAGCTCCACTGAATCATGCAGGTAAACAAGAAGCACATGGAAGTTTTTGAAGCTTTTAATAGAGTGCCTTTGATAAATGGGCTTGACTGCCAAGAAAGCTTTCCTAGAGTGACCAAGGAGCTTCACTGCAAGCAGGTATTTTGAGCACATTAATAAGCAACTATAAAAAGACCTCCATAAAGACGGCACTCAGTTTGAAGGCTGGGCCTACAAGTCAAACTCCAGTATCCTACAATTACTTTAAACTAATCTCCATTTTGCGCTCTTAGTAGGTTAGTCAGAAACCTGGTGAGAGGGAGGGAACACTTCTAAACTTTAAAGCTTCTTCAAAGCTTATGGATTTTTTAGAAGACCAGAGTAGACTCTAGCAGAAATACTGTTTCATAGAATAGAAATATTCTGATTAAATCAAATACTCTGCAGTTCAATATATGGTTAAGTTCTGATTGATAGAGGCAATTTTTCCTACTGATCAGGAAATATATTTACTTCAAAACCGATAAATGACTTCCCAGCTTAGGAAAGATCTTACTAAAGCCAGCACAGCCAGCTCCACTAGCTTAAAACCAAAATTAATTCCTGTTGACCGGCAGTTACATTCTGTACTTCCCTAAGATCTATAAACAGTGTCAGTTCAAAGGTCCATCCTCTCATTTAGTTTGTCAGGCCATAGTATGCAGACTAAACCAGAATCTGCTCCCATGTACCCTGTAATACAACCAGCAATGTAACCACCAGGTCTCAACTTTTGTGTAAGTACAAGTTCAAAAAAGTTGAGATTATACAATACCATTTAAGCAAAATAAGGTGATCCGGTATGATCCTTCCAGGCACCTAAATACAGTCTGGCTCATCTGAATGACTTCTTTCTTGCCACACGGAGGATTCTACCAGGTCAGGCCACTCCTGCAATAATTTGGAGATGCTCTAAACTTCATTTGCGTAGCCAGGGAATTTTCAGCTAAGGCAGTAATTTACCATGATTTCCCCCCTTACAATGTGCCTAGTCACACCACTTTTGAGATTTGTAAGCAGGCAGTTTGTAGCTTCAGTCCAAAGTGTCTCCCTCTTCTACCTGTTCACTGGCACGGAAGGTGTCTCTGCTCCCACCGAACCGAGGGGAACGTCCCTGGTGGTGCCCTAAGAATTCCAGCAGGAAAGAGACACGCGACCATTTGTAAACCCCTGATCTTTCCTAACAGACGGCAAACTCGCGGGTTACAGGAAAAACGATACCACGGTCCGCGGGCTTTGGAGTTCTAACAGTCTCCGAAGCACTTTGATTTAATTTGGAAGAGGTTTCAAGGGGCCTGGAAGCCCCGCTGAGAGTCACCAGCCGGCAGAACTCCTGACAGGCGGCTTCAAGC